>CM066044.1:39994012-40251932 GCA_033557465.1 Ichthyophis bannanicus | reverse complement strand
CAACACTCCGACTCTGTGATTAAGTCCTGTTAAAGGTCCGCAGCACAGTCTCATCTGCCTCCGCCAACTTCATTCACCAACGCTTCTCCGCCGTGACTTCCTTTAAGTCCTAGACGCATTAAATCTCGGGTTCCACTGGCCGGAAACTTTCGGTGGCCATCCCCTCGAGCTTTCCCCTCCCTTTTGGCCGCGGAATTTTGCGGGTGCCTGGGCCTTGTTTATTTGCTACCGCCGCCCCGCCAAAAAAACTGGCCCCATCCAGGAATACTTGGGTTAATCCCCCACGCTGCGTAAGGCCAGTCCAGGCTTTTTTTCCCCCTCCGCTGGTCGTCACCTTCGGAGTTAACCCTTTTTTTAACTGTTTGAAACAATAGTCCCAAAAGGATACAGCCAATGTAGCGCACGTCCCCCTCCCCCTCCCTCAGAAAGGCCCTTGTCCACTTATCCCTTCAGCTCTCCCTCCGCAAAATTGTTAAAAAAGCGTTCCAAGGGACTTAATTCCCTGAAAAAAACAGTTTTTTTTTTTTTTTCCACCCCAATGCTCCCCTCCCACCTTGAAATGACCCCAATGGTCCCCCTGGCCGCCCTCAGGATGGCGCTCTTTGACCTTTGGAATGAAGTTTCATGCCATAACCACAAACAAATGGCTCCTTGGTCGATTTTTCACTGATTGGGCCCTAACCCACTATGCGTCCCCGCGCTATTTGTAGAGAGTCCCCCCATCTGCGGTTCACCCTCCTCCAAAGCTTGGCAAGCCACGTGAGCATGTTGGGCCTAAAAAACTTACTTACTAATGACTAATGAACCTTCACAATTTTTTATATTTTTCCTTTTTACTCCGGTGATGCCTCCTCACCTTCTGACTATTGCCATCGCCGGGAATCTAGATCCTCTAGGATTCCCCCATCCATTTTTTGCTTTCCACTTTTTTTTTTCCCTGGGCTTGCTTTTTACTTTCATCACCATTTTCGCTTTTTTGTAGCGCCTCCAGTACTTCCCCCGTGCCTTTCTTGTTCTGTTTCTTCACACCCCTGGTGGCCCCAGATCCACCAGAATGTTTCTTGGTGCTTAACGATTGGGTAGAGATCTCTTTTAGCTCCCATTTTTTAATTTTTTTTTGTAACCCTCTGCCTTGATTTCCCCTTGCCTTTTTGAGTTTTCCTCTTTCAGCCTCCTCTAACCACCCCTTAATCAGGTCAGCTACTTTCCTGGAGGCCCCCTGGTTTCCCCCATCCCAATCTCACTCCTTGTTCATCCACATGTGTCCGCCTCCCAGTTTTGGGTTGTCCTTTCCTCCCCTCCCATCCTTTTTAACCCCCCGTAGGTTTCCCAAACATATGAAGAAGCTAAATTCCCCCGCCATTTGTTTTTTTTTTGTTTTTTTTTTTTTTCTTCTTCTGACATCCCGCCTCCGGACCTTTTTCCCCCCCTTTCCATTACAGCCCTTCCCCTTCCCCCGGGGGCTGCCTCCCAAATTCCTCAAGGATATCTTCCGGCTGCAGCATCTGGCTTTTCTGCCCTTCTGTAAACTTCTGGTTTTTTTTTGTTTTGCTTTTAAAACTGGTGTAAAAAAATTGCCCTTTATTTTCTTCCTCTTGGCTTCCCCGGACTCCTCTGGGGCCTTCCTCAATGTCACTTTACACCCCAACACTGATTCACATTTCCCTTCCCCTCCCCTGTGCATGCAGTCCCCCCCCCCCCGTTTTGTTGTGTTTCCGTGCTAATATTTTTAGAATCCAAGGGAACACTTTCCCCCCAGCCCTTTTGTACAAGGCTGTACTGGGCACTTGCTATTCCAAATTGCACTACCTTCCGTTTCTGCCCCCAACTTTCTCCACGGCGTTTTTTCCGCTTATCCTCCGAGCTCTTTTGAGCTACTTTTTTTCTTTTTTTTTTTTCCGCCGTCCCCCGCTCTCCAAGGAGCTTGCCCGTTGGGGTTTTGTTCTGTCCTGAGTTTTTTTTTCCCTTGCCTCCCCACTCACGTGGCCTGGCCACTCGGTCCTCCCCGATCGCCGGGCTTTCCGCTCCCCTAACCTTACCGCGTGCAAGGCCTCCTACGGCTCCCTTGCCTTGGCGACCACCCCTCTGCTCAGTAATAATCCCCTTTTGCCTTTCGGTTGGTGTGTCCCCCCCCCCCCCAACCGATCTTTCCGACCCCACGAAGCTTCTCCCGCTACCTTCCCCGCCGAGCTCCTTTTCTTTTTTTTCTCCTGATTTCCTGCTGCCCAACTCGGGCCTCCAGGTAAACAGCTTTCTCCTTCCTCAGACACGGCCCCGGCTTCTCAGTGCTATCACTTTTCTCGGCCCAACCCACCGTGATGGTCCCTTTTCTTCCCCGGCTTCTCCCCCCGCTCCTCATGTCCACACCGGGCTGCAAACTGATTGGTGCTGCTTTCCTTCCCTCCCCGATCGCTTGTCGAAACTGTGCCTGCGAGCCAGTTTTATTGTTTTATTTTTAAAAATACTGTCCCCCTCATCACACAGCCTACTGCCTCTTGTGTTTTGTGTGGGGTGCTTTTTTTTTTTCCCACCTATAGGTAGGCTTCGGTGGCGGAGGCCCCATCTAGTGGCACCGCCAATGCAGTTCCCCCTGGTGGAACATCCACCAGAAGTCCAGTGCTAAATATCCCCCTTTTTAAGATATGGGTGACCAGAATTGCAACCACAATTATTCAAGGTGTGGTCGCACCATGGGAACGATACAGAGGCGTTCTCATCTCCCTTTTGTTTTTTTTTTTTCCCTCTCTAAAACGAAACCAGTCCTTCTGTGCAACAGAATTTTCCCCCCATGGGTTTCAAGTAAAACTGTCCCCCTTTTTTTTTACAACTGATGACTCCCCCTTGGATCTACCTCTCCCCTCTCTGCACACTGAAAATCTCTCCAAAGAAATCCCCCCACTGATCCCCGTAAATGCTCTATGCCTGCTTATCTGTTTGTTGTTGCCTAATCTGGAATTGGTCCCCATTCGCGTGCCCTGAAATTTTAATATAGCCCCAAAAACCCCCTGAACTCCCCTTATCCCGTTTTCCCCACGAAAACTCACCCCCTTTTTTTCCCACTTAACAAGACGCAGCATGGACTAGAAATCCTGCAAGATCTTGAATACTAGCCAAGGAAAGCCTAAGAAGAAATCCATTTACCCCTCCCCCCCCCCCTTGCCCTCCCTGTTCTCTATTTCCCTTGTGGGCGATAACCTTGTTTTTATTTTTCCCTCAGTTCGCAACCTTAGAGTCCCAAATTCCTTTTTTGATTGCCTTTTTTTCCCTCTCTCTTTTCTCTACACACATCCAACCAGAAATTAGGTTAAAACCCTGTGTGCTTCTTTTCGCGCTGTAACATCAGTAAAAAAAACTTTTTTGTCCCCTCCTTTTTTTCCCGAACACCACAACTAAAGACCCTTTATCCCCACTCCCCTCTAGTCAATCCCCTGGCTCCTTTCCACTTTTTTTTGTTTCCCCTCCATTCTGAATCATCCTCACACACTTTTACCCCCTTTTTTCCAGTTCCCCCCCCCTGTTTTTCAAAATTTCAATGGGCCAACAGCCTAATCTTCTGCCAGGGTCCCCCCCACTAAATTGCTTCTCACCAAAAAGCCCCCTTTCTCACTCCTCACTTCATTGGCTCCCTATCCCCCGTTTTCCACAATCCCAGTTTTTTTCCAAAACTTTTCTCCCCTGCTCGGACTTATAAGGTTGGTTTTCTTTCCACTCTGTCAAGCTTCATCACTACCTTTTTGCCTCTTATCCTCCCCTCCCTACACTCCCCCTCTTGGGAACTCCCCGCTTTTCTGGCAGAAATCCCCCCTTTTTTTAAGCTGGTGCCCCCTTCTTGTTGTTCCCCACTGCCCCAAACTCCCAGACACCATCCCCTTGCCGCCTTAAGTTTCTGGACCAAAACTACACCGAGTCAGCATGAAAAACCAGGCTCAAAATCCTCTCTGGCCCCTCAAATTTCTCGTAATCGCAGGCGGCCTAAAAACCCCCCACCTTCTTCAAGGCTACTTTTGGGATTCCCTGTTTTCCCCCCCCCTCCCTAGTCTTACCCAGTTCACCACCTATGTTTAATTTTTTCTTTACCATTCCCTAAGAATTTTCTTAACCTACTTTTCCCCTTCCCCTGTTGCCCTTTTGTGGGGTTTTTTTTTCTATCTCTCTTGGATATAGATTGGGTAAGTTTTTTCCCGCTGAATCCCCGAACTCTCCCTTCCCTTTAGATGTTTCCGTTTACTCCCAGCTTGCCATATTACCTTGTAGTGCTTTTACAAAATGGATTTAAAATTAGTAGTAATAGTCCCCCCCGTGGCAAAATATTCCCCCCCAAAGCGATTAAATGGTTTTGGTAGCAAAAATATATGCTTAAAATCGTGTTTTAGTTTTTAATCCGCATTGAAGGTTAGGAATTATTCACAGCGGCAACAATAGCCAATGTTCCCCTGCCACGGAAATATCCCCTCCAAAAATCCTTGCTGCTTAATGCCCAATGCCTATCTGTAAATAAACATCCGGGAGTTGGGGGTACTGGGTGGCAATTTGCCCTCCCCTAGATAATCGATAAGTGGGTGATAGTCATCCTCCCACTGGTATGGTTTTATCTTAAACCGGATAAAAGGTAAGCACTCGACTTGTAAAAAGCAGAGGATTTGCTAAATCAAAATACAAAACGGACAATCTTTGAAAATCGCCTTTCAGTAGCAGTTTTTTTTTTTTGTTTTTTTTCCCTTTCCCTTTCGTTGGCAACTCCTGTGAATGTCCTTTCTATTAAAATTTTCCTATCCCCGCTTTTTATTTCTGCTTTGTGAAAGGAAGGACTATATATTACACCAAGGCCTTCTATTCCCTCTTTTTTCCAAGTTGTTAACCTGCAGTTAAACTTCCCCCTCTTTCCATCATAAGCCCCTGCAATTTGTTATGTTTTTTTTTTAAATTTACTTCTAGCTTCCCCTTGCTGTCCTACCCCCTTGTCCCCCCTTCCTGAATGAATTATAGCCCGGTTTAATTATATTCACCCTTTTCATGGTTTTTTTCCTTCTCCTTAAAACTGTGTCTGGTGGTGTGAATACCGCTTAAAATCCCCAAGGCCCAGGCCCCTCTTTCCAATTAAAGCCCCAAGCTCCAGAGGTCCCCCCCCCCCCTTTAATTTTTTTCCCTACATTTACACAGGCCTTAAACATAAACAATTCCCACCTTTTTTCCTACGATGTTGCCCACTTTTTTGCCAGTCTCTACAGAGTGAATTTCATACGTTTTTTGAGCTTAACTGGATAGATTAGATAGGATTAGATAGCTGTAATCACTGGCCTCCATTTGATGTTTTAGGTGCAAATACTTGTGGTTGGGTTTTTTTTCTTTTTTTTAAAATGTCCTTTGAAAGTGGACCCACTTGATTTAGTTTTTTTTTTTTTTTTCTTTTTTTCCCTTCAAATCACTGGGGTCACCCCCCTGTTTCCTAGAAAAACTAAAACCAGAAGGTGGGGACAAAAACAAGTACTGGGTGAGGATAGACTTTGCCCAAACAGAACGATCCCTTCCATATTTTTTTTTTTAATGGATTCAAAAGTGCTTGGTTAAAGGGTATAGATTGTTTTTTGGCTTAGGTGCAATTTCAAAAGGTAAAGTGAAAAAAAAGTACCATGATTGGCTTTCCCTGTTCAACTGATTCCCTTTTTTAAAATGTAAATTTGTCCCCTTTATAACGGTGTTTTTTTTTGTGCGTGGTAGGTCCCCCAGAAGGTTTAGTAGTTTTGCATTAGATTTTTCTACGAAAAAAAAAAATATTGTTTTTTTTCAGAACCAGAAAACATTGAGCTGGAAATCCGGTCTCCTTTTGCCGGTCACAAAGCATGTACACTCTGTCCCGTACGAGAAGAACGTGTGTTTAAAGGCCTGGTTCTCATGCAAAATCCATGTTAAATTAAAACATCAAAAGTTTCCCACAATTTATAAATAGGTATGCAACAGTGTAAACAGTATTCCTTCTCCTTTGATAATGTTGTAATCAAACGTTTTTTTTTTTTGCCCGGCCCTTTTTTCCAAATCGGCCTTTGTTTTTAAGGTTGGCAAATCGGTTATTGGAGCGTATAGCCCTTTTTTTGTCCTGAGGACAGGAAGCTCTCAAGGTTTTTTCTTTGATTAACTGAAGTTTAAGCAGTTTTTTTTAGAGTTTGCATTTCCTTGGTCCCTCCTGCTTTCCGCACAGGCCAATCGATCCTTTACTGGATCTGTAAGACTTTTTTTTTGTTTCGTGAAAGAATTAAACCCTAGATCAACTTTTTGTACTTCCAGATTTCAATTTTGTCCCGATCAGAAATGCCATTTCTAAACAATGTTTTCAAAATAGGGGGGAAAATCCTTAAATACTAAAAAGATCAGCCACCACAGTAAATGACTACTTGCTTCACTTGCCAATTAAAAAGCCTGAATTTATGACAGCTCAGTTTGCAATGTGCCATGCCACGTGTACTTGATGAACAGCCCATTGCCTTCCCATATTCGATTCAAATCCTGGATTACTTTGTTTGTTTCTGGATTAGATTTCAAGCAGTTTTACTCCTGGCTGCAAAAGATATATTGTCTTATCTCAGGAACAAGCAGGAATGAGTCTTCACATATGGGTACGTCGGTACCGACGGAGCCTGCACGGGAATGCTCCCCAGCAATCCAATCAGAAAGATTTTGGGAGCATCCCTCGCGCCTTGCGCACTGACTTCCCGCCTTTTCCAACTGCCCTCTCTTCAGTTTTCGTTTTTCCGCGGAGCCGGCAGGACATCCTCCTGTCACCGCAGAAACTTTTTTCTTCAAATTCTTTATTTCTTGTTTTCTTGTGGTCGCGGCTGTTTTTTCCTGCCGCCACCGGTACCGCCGGTTGGGTTTTTCTTTTCCTTTTCTTAAACTCAGGGAAATTTTTCCCTCAGTTTCTGTCTTAACATTTTTGGGCCTATAAGGCCTCTCCATCATGGAGCCTTCTTCTCCTAAGAAGTGCCTTCACTGTGGAAGCACAGTTTTCTTTTTAGACTCCAATGCCTGGTGTTTAACCTGTTTGGGTCCTGACCCCTTTTTCCCCTGAACAATCAGGCTGCAAAACTGTGAGAAGGAACTTTCCCTCTTTCGAGTTTCCCTCGATACCGTTTTCCCTCCCGGAGTGAGGGCACCGGTTTTTTCTTCTCTACAGGATCAGGTAACCCACAAACAGTCTGTTAAGACTAGCCAGTCCTTGAGTGGTAGGTCTCATGCCAAGCATGATGACGACTCCGGCCTTGCCCTCAAGACCCCATTGGCATTAAAACCCCGGCGGGAGTCTCCGGGCTCCAAAGCATTTCAGGGGTTTCAGGTTGTTCCTGGGGCTCACCCCTCACAAGAACATACCTGAGCCATGTTCGGTGGTGGCATCCGCTTCGAGCGGTACCGATACCCTGGCATCGGCACCGGTGTTGAGTGATCCACTCTTCACCAGGGATCGTCATAGGGCATTCTCGGTACCTTCGGGACCGATCGATACGTCCCAGATTGACTTTCCTGTATCTGAGCCATGCTCGGTGGTGGCATCCGCTTCGAGCGGTACCGATACCCCGGCATCTGCACCGGTGTTGAGTGATCCACTCTTCACCAGGGATCGTCATCGGGCATTCTCGGTACCTTTGGGACCGATCGATACAACCCGGACCGACTTTCCTGTATCGGCAACATCGCCGATACCACTGCCGACGTCGGTACCCTCTAGACATGCATCGATGGACTCGCTCCCTTCGATGCCGAGTCTGGAATCGATATCTAGTCTAGATGACTGGGTACCGACGCGACTCGGAACCGACCCTTATCATTTCCGGATACGCAGTACCGAGGATATCACCAAGCGTTTCGGGTTGCCTCGGTACCGCTTGAGCAGCCTCCGATGACTGCTTTCGATGGCGTTACTGTCTCCGATTCCGACTCAGCTACCGGTACCGGTATCGATGTCGGTTCCTGCAGTGCATCGGCACCATCGATCCTCTCTATGCCTAGTTTGGAATCGATACCTGGCATGGACGATGCAGTACTGACTGCCTCAAATCGTGACTACCAGTACCACTATCCATCTAGTGGGGTTCTTTTTCTGCACCAGACCAATACATCCTCTGGTGCTCAGGCTGCTCCTTCAACCTTAGCCCCTGCCCAGGGATAGTGCCCATTGGAGATCCCTCTTTACAGAAATTTCTCCTCGACATGGCAGTATTTCTTGCTATTCCTATCCCTGGCTGTGATCCTACTCGAGGCTCTCCTGCAGAAAAGGACAATATAATGCTTCCTTTACATCATTCTTTGCAGGATCCTCTTCTGAGAATATGGGAATCACCTTTAAGGGTTCCCTCACCTTCTACAGCAACTAATGTTCTGTATCAGGTGCCCCCTCTCCAGGGTTTCAAAAGACTCAACTTCCCCATCATTCCATTGTAGTGGGATCAGCAAATGAGGAAGGTTAAAAAGCAAGAAAGAAGCAATTCTTCTTCTTATCCGCCAGGTCGGGCATCTAGAGCCACTTGATGCCTTTGGACGTCAAACCTTCCAAACATCTATGCTGGCATCAGGATTATCTCTTATTTTTTTATATGAGTCTTTCTCTCCAGGAGGTCACAAAGAAATGATCTCTTTTGACTCCTTTTCTATCAGAGCCTAAGGCTGCAGACTATTCCTTACTTTTTAGTCATAGCCAAAATCTTTCTTGGTTTCTTTCTCGTGCTTCTCTAGACTCTTTTGAGTCTGTTAGCAGATCCTCTGCTATTGCCATAGGAAGCACGTCGTAAAGCTTGGCTCCAAGCTTCAGACTTGAGCAGATGGGCACAACACACACTGGGTAATTCTCCTTATACTGGAGAAAATCTCTTCAATAAGGAGGCTTTACGTCAGGTTGCTCTCTGCTCCACTGACTTCCCTGGTTCTGGAAACCATCCTAAGCCGCCTTCTTCCCCAGGAGGTAGGAAATGTCCTACCAAACCTTCTTTCCCTAAGAAAAGAAGGTTTCACTCTTCTCCTGCCCATCATCCAGATGTAACCCAAGCAGGGGACACCATCGTCCTGGTCTGAGGAATCCAAACTCTAGCCAGTCTGAGCATACCCAGCCAACCATAGGTTCCTGAAGGTTTGCTACCTACAGTTCACCTCTTCTTAGCAGAAGTTTGTTCACTGGTTTTTTCTTTAAAGCTCTTACACATGGCTTCCTTTCTTCAGGATGTACTGAACTGTCCAGATATTCTTGTCTATGGGTTACAGATTTCTCCTCTCTTCCTACCAAGATGAGAAGTTAACTACTATCCCTTGATAGTTTCTGTCCCAACATAAACATTTTTTTCTCCAGTTGACTCACCATATGGTAAGTCACCCTTCAGTTCCTGTTTTTCTACCCTCTCATCCAGGTTTTCTTCTGATTGAGTGGTACCATACTTTACACCTTTCATTCCAGTGTAGAGTTTTTTCTTTGAATAAATTCTCTGGACAGCTTATCAGACAGGGACAGGACTACTCCTCTCCCTTTGTCTTTTCTCTCTGTGTTTTTCACAGGAAGATTACCTCTGCTGTCTCTTTCAGTTGCTGTTCATGCAGGAGTTCCAGTGATTGATCTACTGGTACTTTTCCACAAGTTCCAGTCTGTCTAAGCCTTAGTAGTAATTCCAAGATAGTCCTCAACTATCTTGGATAATCCTACTCACTTCAGGCTTCTTACATTATCTTCTTTTGGCCATCTCCATTTCCTTGGATTTGGCAACACAGCTGACCTACAGTCAGTTTTATCTCCTAATTCTCCTGCATAATGCTCTCTGCAATCTTCAGAGAAGCTTTCTACTATGGGGCCCTTGCTAGAGAGCATTGAACTTTGTCTCTGATGGCTATTCCATATAGTAAAAAAGACTTATCAGTCATTTTCCATGACTGTGAGGGTTCTCCACACCCTCGTCTCCTGTTATAATACAGGATATAAGCTTTTTCTGCGTGAATGTCCAAGGAGTTTCCCAATCCTGCAGGAATATGATCTTTTTTCCTTACAGCTTGGCCTTATACTATCCTACTCCTCATGGACAGCACATATTCTACTAGTAACGCATGATACCCCTGTGTCCCTCCAGTGGGTCATCCTGATATCTCCCTCTATGCGTTTTCTGTCCATTTACCATGTCAGAGTTCTACAGAACTCATGACTTGCTCTCTACAGACTGATATTATCCTCAGTGGTTTCAGCAACCATCCTGGTTATTTCACTGGATAGCATTCCCGCACCCTCTTAGCCCAGGAGGAATAGATTCTCTATATATCTTTTCAAGTAGGTTCCACCTTCTTGTTATTAGATGAATCTTTCTCCTTCACATCTCTCATGTGAATGTTCTTATGGGGCTTAGTTAAAAACATGTATTTTCAAACTTACATATTCATGTATGTATATATCTCTATTTATTTCTATACATACATATGTCTGTAAGCTGTGTGTGCATGGGTTATGCCCCTATATATAATATATCTATCTATATATATATATCCCTCTATCTCTATATCTGTCGAGATGATTTTTATGGGTAGATATGTATTACTTACTATCTCCCTAACTGTCTCTACTTTAAAGGTTTTTACCTTCATAGAGGTTCCAGACAGTGTGTTTGCATATCTTCGTACTGTCCCTCGCTATGTAGGGGCTGTTATGCACAAAACCGCTACTGTGGCACTAGCAGCTTCCACTTTACTCTAGGTCTCGCTATCCCTGAAGCATCATGCTTCAATATCTTTCCTATCTCTCACCAGCTAGGAAAGACAGTGTAGATCTGCAGTAGTGCTGAGGTTTCAGCCCTTCACACATCTGTCCTCCCTGGGAATACGGGCTTTTTTCCATACCCCTTCTTCCCTCCAGGATTTAGCTACTTGTCCAAATCGGTCAGTCTTCCTCTTTTACTCCTCAATGTCAATGACTCTGTAGCTAAAAGAGTTTTCAGCTTTTTTCCATAAAGCTTTCCACTGAAGACCTGCCGTTCTTATACTACCCCAGTTGACACCTGGGTCACCTGCCAGTTCCAGATTTGGACCTTCACCCTCACTGCGTGAGGTCACCTTGAGGATCCTCTACTGAATCTCCAGTAGACTCCATCACGCTCTCTACTTCCTACAATCCAGTAGGTAAGATCCATTTTGTGATTGTTCATTAAATAATTTTAATGGTACTTATCATACATACCAAGGACTCCTCTCCTGTAGTCCTTAGCTTTGCTGTTTGCTTACAGCTCCTCTCCTTTCAACTCCTACCCACCTTCCCTCATGGGATGCCGGAGATCCATGTGTGGGAACTGCAGTCCTGATTCAGGGACACACATTTTATGGGATCTCCCCCTGGCATCTCTAGCTAGGGAGTCCCCATATATGAAGACTCATTCCTGCTTGTTCCTGGAGATAGCACAGTTACTTACCTGTAACAGGTGATCTCTGGGAACAGCAGGAATAAGTCTTCACAACCCACCCACCTCCCCTAGGAGTTGTATCTATCTATCTTTCTTTCCTCTTTCTCTCCTTTTGTCTCAGCTATGAAACTCAACTGAGGAGAGGCAGTGGAAAAGGCGGGAAGTCAGTGCGCAGGCGCGAGGGATGCTCCCAAAAGCTTTCTGATTGGATGCTGGGGAGCATTCCCGTGCAGGCTCCGTCGGTACCGACGTACCCATATGTGAAGACTTATTCCTGCTGTTCCCAGAGATCACCTGTTACAGGTAAGTTACTGTACTTTATCTCTGTGCTGGCCAGCTTTACTGTTGTACTAGGAATTGGCTTCTCCTCTCAGGATTTCAGCTTCATATTCATTGTATTCAGAGCTTGTTCTGAACAGTGTGCTCGCCCCATTACGTTCATTAGTCCAGATTGACTGCTTATCACACATCTATTCAAAATGGAGAGGATGTCTTCAATTAGTTTTGGATTTGGAGAATTCATTCTATAAATATGCATCCAAGGATAATTTTTACCAGTTCTTGCATGTGAAGGTGGATGCCAATTTGACGAAATCATATATTATTGTATTGAATTTTGACCCTGCATACTAAACTAAAGAATAAGAAAATATTTTATAAGGCTGCTTGCTCAGAAATATTATGATTGAATTTTTGGCAGATATGATTTAAATTATTTGCTTGTCCAAATATACTGTGCTAATCAGTTCAGTAGTGCTAATGCTTGAAATTGTTTTCTGGGCCACTTTGGTGACCATGCTGGAGACAAGTAGGATCAGTGCTCGCTTATGGTGCAATCACGAAGTACACCCCGTGTGGGAACATCTCCCACCTCCTTCTAGAAGCTTTTAGATTAGTTCCTCCGTGTATGCACATGAATTCCCATCTTCTGCTGTCATACCTCATCTCCTCAGTCTTCGTTTTTCCATGGACCACATAGACATGAGCCTACTTAGATAAAATACCCAGACCTGTATCACTAGCAAACCAGTGCCATCCTCCACACCGCCCCCCCATCTTTGTCCCTCTCCACCCTCCCTTCTCTAATCTCACCGCCTCCCCCTTCCTTTCTAATTACCAGCCCCACTTATTGTTCCACCTTTAGGCCCCCTTATGATTATATATAATATGAGTTTCCAGTGTATATAAGTTTTTACTGTTACCACCATTAAGTGCCCAATTTGTGTAGCGTTTGCCAGTGTTCTCATATGTTACTGTTTATCTTGTTCTGTGTAAACTGCCTTGACACTCTGAAAGGTAGTAAATAAATAAATCATGTTTCTCTGGGACCAAGCAGGAAGTCAGCCCTCACATACAGGTGGCATCGATAAAGCACACACGTGAACGCTCTTCAGCTTCCAAAGGAAGCTTTTGGGAAGTCAGCCACGCATGCATGCCTGTCTTTCTGCCCGAAGGTGCCATCTTGCCCTTGTCATCTTTTTTTTTGCAGAGCCTCTCAGACGCTTGTCTGTCCCTGGAAAATCGTTGATACCTCACTGGTACAGTTTTGTGTTTTTTGCAGTGATTTTTTGATCGTGTGCTCATCAGTTTTCCTGCCCTTCCCCAGGAGTGTTTATGCCTCGGCGCTGTTTTTTTTCTTGGGTTCTTTTTTTCTTTTTTGACACGCAGGTTTTTAATCTTGCACCCCCCTGGACGGCTGGGACATTGGATTCCTTTAACTTAGTGGAAGTCGTCTTCTCTGATATGTTAAAGCTGGATAGTGGCTTTAAGAAGTGCTCCCAGTTTGGCTGGACCATCTCCATGATAGACTGCCATAACTGGTGCCTTCAGTGCCTCAGGCACAACCATGAGCTCTCCACCTGTGCTCTCTGCTTGCAGGTGATGTGCAAGGGATTCAGGAACCGAGAAAAAATAGCGTGAATCACTGTTTTGGGTCCTTCAAGTCTTTGGCACCGGCACCAGCATCGGAGCCTTCGATGGCCTCCACTGAGGCTTTGGCTCTGCATGGGGGCTGGGCTCACTCAGAACAGAAGGGCCTTGGGGCATTGGACCGATGAGCAATCCTTTCAATGAGGAATGGACTCAGAAGGACCGGAATCTTGCTCCATCAAAGTTGAGGGGGAATGCTGAGACCCGGGATAAGTCCCACTGTCACTGGCATCGCAGTTCCCCTCGGCAAGAATCTGAGGGCAAAGGCTGGGAGCAGCCTCCTAAGCTGCCCCAGTGGGAAGAGTTGCCTCTCAAGGCCCAAGAGGGCTTCAGGTGACACTCAATACTGTAATGATTGTGAAGTCCCTGACGATGGTACCGGCCCCAGAGACCATGGTTGCTGCCCTGGATCCCATACTTTTGGACTCCACGCTCTTAGCCAAGCACATGCAAGTCCTCGAACATAGCTTGGCTGCATTTCTGTCCTCGCAGGCTGCCCGAGACTCGATACTCTCTGGCTCCTCGATGCTGAGGCCGGTTCAAGACCCGATTTCCTCAGGTTCCTCAGGGCCGAGGGCAGCCTCATCCACAAGAGGTGCTTCCCCATTTTGGGGTGCATCCCATTCTGGAGCTCCATGCTCTCCCTGGGTGGGGAACCGGCTTGGACAAACAGTCTAAGTCCCTCTCAGTGCCCCAGGGTTTTCCCACAAGTGCCTCCAGGTCAGACATTCAGAGCCTCAGACTCCATCCTCCCCTCACAGTCAGTGCCATGAGGAATTGCATTGGTATTTTGATTTCCTCACGGATTATGATAGGTGGGAGACTGAGGATGAATCCCCGGTGCCCGAGTGCCATTGAGACATCCCCTTGGATCCCTCTTCACCTCATGAGCACAGGAAGTCCCCACCGGAGGATATTTCCTTCCATGAGTTTGTAAGGGACATGTCCAAGGCCTTGCCTTTTTCTGTCGTGGCTGAGGAGGAGCCCAGGGCAGAAAAATTGGAGCTCCTTCAGTACCCCCCCCCCCCCCTCAGGAGACTATTACGGTTCCCATTCATAAGATCCTTGAATGCTTGCTGTTTCACATGTAGGAGAGTCTCCTCATGGTGCCCTCAGTTAGTAGATAGCTGGACTCCATGTATCGCGTCCACAAGGGCCCGGGCTTTGAGAAACCACATCTCGCACACAATTCTATGGTCGTGGAGTCGGTCATCTGTAGAATCAAAAGCACCAAGACCCACTTCTCCATGCCCCCAGGCAGGGAGGCCAAGACCTTGGATAGCATTGGCAGAAAGTGCTACTAGGGTTCCATGTTGGTGGCCCGCATTCAAACCTATCAACTCTACATGTGTATGTTCCTCGGGGATCTAGTGGGTGATCTGGCTGATTTCTCGACGGTCATTCCAAAAGAATGGATGGAGTGTTACCGTGGCTGCCTTTCGAGGGTGAAAGAGTGCTCAAAAGATTGAACAGAGCGGCTTATGATGGGTGGCCGCTATGGACATGAGAGCTCACTGCCTAGCTTGGCTGCTGTCTTCTGACTTAGAACAGTGGGTTCATGACAAGCTGGCAGGTGTCTCCTGCAGGGATGAGAACTTCTTCAGCAAAGCCCATGGAGGACAGGTCCGGAGAGCTATTGCGGGAGTCTTTAATAATGTATGGACTTTCTCATAAGATATGTGACCCTTCCAAGAAGAGCTTTGGAAAAGAAGCTTTTAAATCCTAAGCAGAGGAGGTACTATGCAAACTACTCACCATATGAGCCCTATCATGGCTCTCAGCAGGGGCAGCAGCAGAAGGGTTAGGGCCAACATCAGAATCGCTGCCCCAAGCCCCAGAAGTCATAGCTGGTGCCGCAACTGCAGCCTGGAGGAGGATTTTGGCTCCTTTCTAAGGAGCATGACATCCCTTCCTGTTCTAACCACGATTCTACCTCAGGTGGGAAGCAGATTGATGCATTTTGCCCACAGGTGGCTAACGATAACATCAGACTCCTGGACCCTCAAGATAGTTCGGGTGGGGGGGGGGGGGTACCTGTTGCACTTTCAACAACTTCCTCCCCCTTTTTTCCCAAAAGAGTACCCCCTTGATCCGTCCACCGAAAACTCCTCCTCCTTGGGTCAGGAAGGGGTTCTACTCCTGTTTCTTTCTGGTTCCCAAAAAAGATGGGAGGGTTCTGGTCCATACTGGATCTTAGGGACCTCATCCGCTTCTTCTTAAGAGAGAAGTTCAAGATGTTCTTCCTGGAACATTGTTGCCTTACCTCCAACGGGAAGACTGTCTGTGCTCCTTGGATCTCAAGGATACCTATACTCACATCCCCCATTCACCCTCTCCATCGGCAGTATCTCTGCTTCGTGCTCAGTGGAAAGCACTGTCCGTACCGGGTACTACCCTTCGGCTTCGCTTCCATCCTGAGGGTCTTCACAAAGTGTCTGTCAGTGGTACTGCATTCCTACGGACACTGGAAAATTTAGTCTTCCCCTACCTGGATAACTGGTTGATCCCCTACTGTGGCCCGGGTCTACCTACACGAGGATCGAGCCCTGTAGCTTGTCCAGCTAGCCAGAAAAGTGCAGAACTGCCCGTTCACCACAGCCAGGGTGATGCTTTGTATTCTCGGTCACATTGCCTCCACAGTCCATGCCACTCCACTCACCCATCTATAAATGAGACAAGCACAATGGACTCTATGTACACAGTGTCGCCAAGTTATGGGGCGCCTCAGAGACAAGGTGACTGTGACTCAGTCACTCCAGCAGTCCCTCTCTGGGTGGCTCAGACCACAAAATCTGCACCAGGGATTTCTCTTCCAATCCCTTCCGCATCAATGGGTCCTAACTACGGATGTCTCCCAAGATGGGCTGGGGGGTCCATCTCGATGGTCTCCGAACACAAAGGCCTCTGGATGGTTGGGGAAAGCCTCCATCAGATCAACTTCCTGGAGCTTTGTGCCATCTCCATTGTGCTCAGGGCGTTTTGAGAGCAGTTCTCCAACAAGATTTTCCTAATTTAGATCGACAGCCAAGTAGCAAACTTCTACAACAAGCCAGGGGGGCACAGGCTCGTACCGTCTCTGCTGGGAGACAGTGCTTCTCTGAAAGTTCACCATTTAGCACAGCATGCTTCTCAGAGTGGTATATCTGCCAAGGGAGCTCAATGTCTTGGCGGATCGACTCAGCCGAGTCATCCAGCCACACGAGTAGACTCTCAAAAGTCGAGTTGCCAGCTGCATCTTCCGGATGTTGGGTTCCTCAAGCATAGAACTCTCAATGTCTAGGTGCCACAGTTCAGCAGTCTGATGATTTCCGATTCTTTTCTTCTGGATTGGGGCGAGGGACTGCTTTATGCCTATCCACCAACATCTCTGGTGGCCAGGACACTCTTCAAGCTACAGAAGGACAAGGCTACAATGATCCTCATTACCACACACTGGCCCAGCCAGCCTTGGTTCCCTCTTCTCCTCCGTTTGTCTCGAAGCCACCAATCCGACTCTGTTCCAATCTGGATCTGATATCCCAGGACAGGAGATTTCTTCTGCACCCCAACATCCTCTCTCCATATTTGTTATGGCATGGATGCTGAGCATGTAGATCTCGCAGAGTTCCACCTGCCAGCTGATGTGTCCTTCTGGCTTCTTGCAAGGACTCCACACAGCGTTCCTATACTTTTAAATGGTGCAGAGTCTCTCTGTGGTATGCAAACAAGGCACTGCACCCCTTCTCACCTCCTGTTCTACCTGTCCAACCTGGGTGTCAAATTGAATTCTGTCAGAGTGCATCTCAGCGCAGTGGCGGCCTACCCTTGTGGGGAGGATAGTAAGCCTGTTTCTGCACCATCCCCTTGTCAGTCACTTTGAGAGACCTCTTGCTCTCTTGGCCTCCGATTAAGCCCCCCTGTCTGTGGTGTGGGACCTTAATGTGGTGCTCAGGCAGCTCATTTCTGCCCCTTTTGAGCCACTGAACTCTTGTCTGCTCAAATATCTCACATTGAAGGTCATTTTCGTAGTAGTGGTACCCTCTGCAACGACTGAGCTGACACCATAGAGTTCTCTCATTGACTAACTATACCAGCCCAACCGAGACACTCACTGAGAACTTCAAACAACAACTGGATAAGCATGCAGCTTGAGCTCCCCTAGGGTTGAGCTTGCTCTCACCAGCAACCAGATGATCTGTCCATCACCGCAAGTATACTACCTCTAAATGAACTGATTGTCCATGATATTACCAGCATCTGTAATCACACTGTTCCCAGTAGCCATTACCTCTCTCTCTTATTATACTGTTGTCAGTAGCCATTACCTATCTCTCTTATTATACTGTTGTCAGTAGCCATTACCTATCTCTCTTATTATACTGTTGTCAGTAGCCATACCTCTCTGTTATTATACTGTTGTCAGTAACTGATACCTCACAACCATAGTACTGTCTTCATGCAGTTAATTATTGTCCAACTTGCAATCACTGTACTGTTACACTTAAATTATCCCAGTTACTGTTGTTCAATATCCTCCTGCACAGTTGTCAACTTGCTCTTTTTCTTCACAGTTATATATTCTGCTTGTAGTAGCAAAGTTACCCCGAACTGACTTCTCTGTACTGCACTTTATTAATCTACAATGTACAAAATCCTGTTCTTATTCTCTACCCTCCTAACCCTTGGTCTCCCTTGCATTTCAAATGCTTTCCACCATGATTCCAACCATATACCAATGCTACATACCCATGGAAGGAGATGGTCTGAATTCCCCCACCACACCACAACAAAAAACAACCGTACACCCCACTCTCACCTACTTCACATTCCCCTCCAAAACATCAAAAAGACAAAAGCCGAGAAGCACCATCATCAGCGCCGACTGAAATGTGCACTGATAAATGCCAGATCAGTAAAAATCAAAATGGCCTGCTACCATTGACCTGATTCCACTATACAATCTTGACATCCTAATGATCACGGAGACATGGCTATCTGACTGCGACAACGCCCTATTGAACCAGATGCTGCCACCTGGATTTGATTTATACACATGCCACAGGACCATCCAGAGAGGAGGCGGGACGCTCATCCTTGCAAATGCTGATCTACACTTCAAACTATGCAACACCTCTAGCTCAGCCCACCTTGATTCCCTCACCATAGCTAATGAGCTATGCACAATTAACCTGTTCTATCGGGCACCCACCCCTTTACCAGATGACCTTCCAACAATAATTGAGCTTGCCTGCATGTCGTCCACCTCACGCTCCCCAACTTGGTTGGTAGGCGATTTCAACCTCCCATCTCTGCATGATAGCCACTCAACAGCATTTCTAGACGCCTTAGAGGATCTAGGCTACAAACAACATGTCGACTACCCCACACACTCTAAGGGAGGTAAACTGGACCTCATCTTTGCCCCCCATTTCAACGACTCAACAGCCCAAGACCTTGCACTGTATATATCACCTGTGCCTTGGTCAGATCACAAACTCCTTAGATTCATTATACCCTTTAATACATCCTACAAGAGCCAAATGTCATCAAACATTTCTGATACCCATACTGCCCGCTTCCGACCATTCAACCGGAGCGTAGTCCTGGAAAATCTTCTGCCACTTATGACCAACACGTCCCTAAACTTAGATGATCTCATCTCCAAATGGGACGAGAACCTTCGAGCTGCCTCCTGTCCATCCCACACTGAAAAGAGAACAAGGAAACGGGAACACGCACCATGGTTCTCCTCTGACTTTCGCTCATCTCTCCACCACCTGCGCAAACTTGAGAGACGGTGGCGACGATCACACTCCTCAATCACTTGATACATACAACTCTTACCTAATAACCCACCGTCGAAAGATAACACAGAGCAGGAAACTCTACCACACAGATTTATTGAAACGTTCCATCAATAAACCACACGCCCTATTCAGACTAGTAAAATCCATAACAGGCGAACCGGTCTCCGCCCAACCCTCAATGCCCCAACCACAGGACTTTGCAAACTACTTGCAATCAAAGATGATTAAGACCAACATAAACATGAGTAGCAATACCTCACCCATACCGTCTAAGGCACCCCTAGCAACTCCACTATGTAATTTCACTGTGGTCTCAAATAGAGAGATGGAGAACATTGTCGCCTCTGTCAATCCCAGCACAGCACCCAACGACCCCTGTCCAGCCAATTGGATCAAAGAGCTGCGTCATGACCTAAGCCAAATCCTGTGCAATATATTGAACCAGTCTTTTCTAACAGGCTCGTTCCCACAGCGCCTGAAAAACACCTCCATCAAGCCTCTACTAAAAAATAGCAGACTTGACCCATCCAAAGTCGAATCTTTTAGGCCAATCTCGAGCATCCCCCAACTTGCAAAAATCATAGAAAAAGCTGCTCAACAGCAACTCCAGCTCCATATTGACACTGAAGCTCCACTAGACCCGTCACAACACGGCTTCAGGGAAGCGCATGGCGTCGACACAGTCCTCACAACCCTATTCAACAAATTGGTCACTGGAATGGACAGCATTCAACAAGGATTTGTCCTCATCTTCCTGGACATCTCCGCCGCCTTTGACTCTGTGAATCATGACATACTTCTACAACGCTTGAAGGAAAAGGGGATTCAAGGCACAGCACTTGAATGGTGTAAATCCTACCTATCCAACAGGTGGCAACAAGTAAAAACAGGTCATACATCCTCGGAACCATTCCTGCAGTCCCAGGGGGTACCTCAAGGATCGTCCTTATCGGCATTAATGTTCAATATATATATGCAGCCGATATGTGATTTGATCCGATCTTTCAACGTACGATACCTGGCTTACGCAGACGACATCCTCCTCTACATGCCGTTCAAAACTGACCAACCGATGTTCTCCCCAATAATCAATTGTTTCGGAGCGGTAGCTGATTGGCTACTGACACAAAACCTTCGGATCAATCATAGTAAAACTGATGTCCTTTTTGTTACAAAGAACCGTAAATTCACACCCCCCCCCATCGCTACTTGTCAACGATGTAGAATTGAAGTCCAAACCTACAATCAGATATCTTGGCATCACATTGGAACCAGCACCTAGATATGACCACACATGTGAAGAACGTTACAAAGTCTATATATCACAAGATCAGAACATTATGTCACCTCCGCCCCTACTGGAATCCAATGACTACCGGACAACCTTTCAGGCATTAGTCCTCCCACACCTGGACTTTGCGAACATCGTCCTCCACGGCCTCCCTCAATCAACTTTAAATCCGCTCCGCCTGGCTATGAATGCAGCCGCAAGAGTTCTCTCTGGATCATCAAAAACTGACCACATAACACCAATCATGAAAAATCTGCATTGGCTACCGTTACACGCCAGACTCCAATATAAGTCATTAGTCCTTACTTTCAAAGCCCTGAATAACTACCCACCTACACCGATTAGCAAACTAATTCACAGCACCCTGGAAAACAGAGACAGGAGATCCACTGCAATGAACACCTTAATAGTCCCCAAGATGATGACGTCATGTACTAAGACCACTTCCAACAGTGCTTTTTCTATATTCGCTCCCCTAAATTGGAATGCCCTTCCACATGAAATCCGTGGCATCAAAAGCTTAATCCTATTCCGTAAAGCTTTGAGACACCACCTATTCACAATATGCTACCCTGACACCAACCCTGACACCCACACATCGGGTAAACTTCCCTCATGTCTCAGCTACCACAGCACCTTATTACAACCAGAAAATGGCTAGCCTATACTATTGCCCACCCACCACTTTTACGCCTGTCCCTCCCACACAAAATGAAGATGATACCAAATTAGCTTAGAGTACTGGTGACAATACTAATGTAACCTGTAAATAGTTACCCTGTGAATAGTTACCCCGGTTATCCTATGTTTCTTTCCCTGTTCTATGTAAAACTCAATGTTGCTTGTATGCATTGTAGTATGTTTTGTTCGATGTACACCGCACTGATTTTAATAGCGCGGTATAGAAGAAATGCTAAATAAATAAATAAATAAATAAAAACTCCAGGTGCAGGTGGCACAACCTCCTTATATGAGGTTTCATCACAATGGAGTGGTCCTCTTGACTCACCCTAACTTTCTTTCTTTCACCTTAATCAATCAGTGGTGTTGCCCACCTTTTTTCCCCAGACTTCACGCCAACAGGGCTGAAGCCGCTTTATGCACATTGGCTTGTAAGAGTGCTGGCATTCTGCCTCGACTATACGAAAGCTCATTACTGTTCCCCCCCCCCCCCCAGCTCTTTGTCTCTTTTGACCCCAATAGGCTGGGTGTGACAGTCTCGACGTGTACCCGTTCATTTTGGGTTGCAGACTGCATCTCTTTCGCTTATGCTTAAGCTGGTCTGAGTTTAGAATGCAGTGTCGCAGCTCACAGCATCTGAGCTATGGCTGCTCCGGTAACTAACTTGCGTTCTGTCTCCACCATGGAGATCTTGTAGGGCTGCTATATGGTCTTCCGTCCTCACCTTCATAGCCTATTACTATCTGGATAGAGATTCCTGACGAGACAGCAATTTCAACCAAGCTGTACTCTGACACCTGTTTGGAAATTAATACAACTCCTTCCCACTGGCCTTTCTGTCCATCAGGCTGTTGTAGAGTTGACCTGCTATTGATGTCCATGCTGGATGCTGATTCTTGGAACCCAAGTGATTACTCATGCTATTGTTCTTGGTTCTATTTTATGGTTGCTCTGTTGGGCTGTTTACAAGTTTTTTCGGTAGCACGTAGCTGAGGAGTCCCATATGTGAGGACTAACTTCCTGTTTGGTTCCAGAGGAAGCATAGTTACTCACCTGTAGCAAGTGTTCTCCAGGAACAGCAGGATTCAGTCCTCACTACTCTCCCTCCTCCTCATGGAGTTGTTTTCTTTTTTGGCTTGATTAAGCTATGTCATTAAACTGAGGTAGGATGGCTCCTTCGGGCAGGAAGATGGATACACATGCGTGGTTGACCTCCAAAAAGCTCCTTTGGAAGCTGGGCAGCATTTCCACATGGATTCCATCAGTGACGTCACTCATATGTGAGGACTGATTCCTGCTGTTTCTGGAGAACACCTGCTACAGATGAGTAGTTATACTTTTTGCATCAGTACATATATTCCTAATATTTCTCATGGTTTGAGTACTCCTATCATTGTTGCTACGTTTTGTTGCCTTTTCTAGTATCTTGGATAGTGTTTTCCAACATTTCAGGATTACTTTATTTTTATTGCATTTCTGCTATAGGGGTGCATTTAAATCTCAAGTGTTTAGGTCACCTTAAGCTCGCCTTTTTTTTTTCTTCAAATTCATATCCTTTGATTGCATTGTAGCTATTTTTCTGGGTGACATATTTCAAAAACTGGCCAGCAGGTTTAAAAAGTGCACCCAGAGAAACACGACCATGTCTATCAGAGATGCCCATAAATGGTGCTTTGGGCATGACCATGAGCCTTTTGGTGTTAATAAAACAGATATATCATCTTCAGCATTGATGGAATCGGTCTCTGTGACTTCAGAAGCTGCATAGCATGCTGGCAGAGTATTGACATAGAGCACCAGTTTGATAGCCTTGGTATTGTTCACCCACTAATACGTCCTCTGTAAGAGAGAGGATTCATACTCTAAGATATTTATGAACCAATGTTGCCGAGCATTAGTCAGAGACTAGGATGCATCAGCACTGAAGTTCATCAGAGCACGATGTCAGGAACAGAGAGATATTGGAGAAGCCATGACCTCAAAGCAGCCCTGATGTGAGTATCACTCATTCTCCTGCTGATACTCCAAATCTGCTGCAGGCCCCATGCCTTTGTTGATGGCAGTCCTTGAGGACTGGCTCATGAAAGACTTGAAGCACAGGATAATGATTTTCTTTGTCCTGCATGGAGCTGCTGCTTTGATGGCATTGTCGACGGCACATGGACAAATAGGGGTGTCCTACATGGAGTGGTGGGTTCACCCCTAAACAAAGACATGGGGAGGGGTGGCCTGCACAGAGCGACAGGTGCACCTACTCTTGCCATATTGCTGGGCAGACTGGATGGACCATGCTGGTCTTTATCTGCCGTCATTTACTATGTTACTATGACACATCGAGCCTATCCTTGAAATTCATTGCCTGCCTGCGGGGGAGGAATCAATAACGAGACCTCAAAGGGCTTCTGCACTGGTTTCTGGCTGGCCGATATCACTCAAGTGTAGTGGGGGTAGGAATCTCCTCTGCATTGTAAATCATTGGTGCATCGATGCTCCCAGAGGAGATCTACCTTCCCCGAGAGACAGAGGTCAACCCAGGCAGAGACTCTGATGTCCTTAGAGTACCTCTCTGATTGTGCCATAGGAGTGCTCCTTGGAGTCTGGGGATGATTTGGAGTTCTTCTTAGAGAAGAGATCTTCAGAACTTCCTTCAGATTCCAATCATGAGTGGTGAAAGTCCCCAACCGAGGAGCTGATTTACCATGATTTTTGTCAGGGAAATGGCCAAGTCTATTCTGTTTCTGTTAGAGATGGCGGATGAGCCCAGGGCATGGCTTAAAGGCGAGGTCAGAGAGGCTATTATAGCTAAGAGAGAATCTTTCAGAAAATAGAAAAAAAGCCAAATGATGAAAACAGGAAACATAAATACTGGCAAGCTAAATACAAGGCATTGATAAAGCAGGCAAAGAGAACATTTGAAAAGAAGGTTGCCATGGAAGCAAAAGCACATAATAACTTTTTC
Organism: Ichthyophis bannanicus; assembly: GCA_033557465.1. NCBI lineage: Eukaryota > Metazoa > Chordata > Amphibia > Gymnophiona > Ichthyophiidae > Ichthyophis > Ichthyophis bannanicus. Next base: position 40,227,878 of record CM066044.1, on the reverse strand, counting down.
AAGTATATTTGTAGCAAAACACCTGTGAGGGAGTCAGTTGGACCATTAGATGATGGAGGGTAAAAGGTGCACTGAGAGAGGACAAGACCAGAGTGAAGAGACTGAATGAATTCTTTGCTTCAGTCTTTATTGAAGAAGATGTAGGAAACTTAGCCTTGCCAGAAATTGAAACAAATCTCGATAAATTGGGATGATGTTATACAGCTAATTGATAAACTAAATGGCAGCAAATCACCTGGACAAAATGGCATACATCCCTGGGTGCTGAAAGAATTGAAATATGCGATTGTAGAACTACTATTAGTAATCTGTGATCTGTCATTAAAATCATTTCTAGTATTTGAAGACTGGAGAGTGGCCAATGTGACACCAATTTTTAAAAACTGTTTCAGAGATGATCTGGGAAACAGACCAGTGAGCCTGACATCAGTACCAGGCAAAATGGTAGAAACCATTATAAAAAACAAAATTACTGACTATGTAGATAGTCATGGTTTAATGGCAAAATGACAACATGGATTTAGCCAAGGAAAGTCTTGTCTCACCAATCTCTTACATTTTCTTGAACGTGTGAATAAACAGATAAAGGTGAGCCAAGGAGTGGAGGAGTAGCCTAGTGGTTAGAGCATTGGCTTGATAACCAAGAGACTAGGGTTTGATTCCCACTAGCACTCCTTATGGTCTTGGTCAAGTTACTTAATTCAACATTGCCTCAGAAGAAAGGCCTGGCAATCTACTGCCTGTCACACTGCCAAGAAGACCCAGGAGCTGCTAAGTTGCCAGGCGTCCACATTGACTTGAAGGCACACATTGCATTTTTCAAAGGTGAGCCGATTGATACACTATATCATGATTATCAGAAAGTTTTTGACAAAGTCTCTAATGAGACTCTTGGAGAAAATAAAAAGCCATGGGATAGGAAGCAATGCACTATTATGGATTAGGAACTGAATGAAAGATAAAAAACAGTCTAGGGCTAAATGGGTAATTTTCTCAATGGAGAAAGGTAAATAGTGGAGTACCCCAAGGATCTGTGCTGGGCCTGCTTCTTTTTAACATATTTATAAATGGGAATAATGAGTGAGATGATCAGATTTTCAGATGACACCAAATTATTCAAAGTTGTTAAAACACAAGAGGATTGTAAAAAATCTTAAGAGGATCTTGATAAATTGAGAGACTGGGTGTCCAAATTACAGATGACATTTAATGTGGACAAGTACAAAGTTATGCACTTATTGAAGAAGAACCCAAACTATAGTTGCACGATGCAAGGTTCCATATTAGGAGCCACCACCCAGGAAAAGGATTTAGGCATCTTCGTGGATAATACGTTGAAACCCTCTGCCCAGTGTTCAGAAAGCAAATAGAATGCTGCCAAGAAAGCAAATAGAATGCTAGGAATCGTAAGGAAAGGACTGGAGAATAAAACAAATGATATTATTATGCCTCTGTATCGTTCCATGGTGCGACCACACCTTGAATATTGTGTGCAATTCTGGTCATTATATCATAAAAAGGATATAGCAGAATTAGAAAAGGTACCGAGAAGAGTGACAAAAATGGTAAAGGGAGATGGAAGGATATTCTTACGAGGAAAGGCTTAAAAGGTTAGGGCTCTTCAACTTGGAAAAGAGATGGCTGAGGGGAGATATGATAGACATCTTTAAAATAATGAATGGAGTAGAATGGGTAAATGTACAGTAGATCAGTTGTTTACCCCTTCAAAATAGAAAGGGAACACACTCTGAAGTTACAGTGTAGCACATTTAAGATTAATCTGAGAAAATATTTTTTTACTCAACGGCATAATCAAAATCCAGACTTTGTTTCCAGAGGATGTAGTAAAAGTTGTTAGTGTAGCTGGATTTAAGAGAGATTTGGACAAGTTTCTGGAGGATAAGTCCATAAACCATTATTAAAGAGTATTGGGGAAATCTTCTACTTACGCATTGGACAAGCAGCATGGAATCTGTGTACCTTTTGGGAACCTGACAGTTACTTGTGACCCGTATACTGGGCTTGATATGGACCCTTAGTCCTGACTCAGTATGGCATATTTTATATTCTTCTATTTGTAGTGGACTAAAGCCCATAGAAAGTCCACCCAGCTTTTTGTTGTTCTTGATGCTAAAAGTTTTGGGGCTGCACATCAACAAACATACTTTCTCATTTTGGCTGGCCAAATTGCATCATCTCTTCACTTACACCCAGGGAGTTCTAACACTTGAGGGCTCATAATGCCTAAGCCATAGCTGCACCAGTGATCCACTTGCGCTTGACCTCCATAGAAATGATTTGCAAGGCTGCAGCTTGGATATCTGTCCACACTTTCACATCCCACTGGGATCTGGAAAGGGACTCCCCAGCGTGACAGCAGATTCAGCCAGTCTAGCCTATATTTGAGAATCTGTTTGGGAACTAGAATCCAACTCTATCTGTCCTAAGCCTTGTTCTGGTTTTGTTCCATGCTGCCTCATTCCTGAAATATAATTACCTAAAGGCTTCGTAGCAAAGAAAAAAGGGTTCTGCTCTCTTGTGCCTGCCAGTCGCAACGCTTGATTTTACCTTTTTCTTTGCAAGGCAGCTGGTAGCTAGGGAATCCCCTTTGTGGACACTTATCCTGCTTGTCCACAGAGAAAACAGATCTCCAGGAACAAGCAGGAATGAGTCTTCACATATGGGTATCGTCGGTGCCGACGGAGCCTGCGCGGGAACGCTCCCCAGCGTCCAAAAGGAAAGCTTTTGGGAGCATCCCACAGCGCCTGCGCGCTGCCTTCCCGCCTTTCCTAACCGCCTCTCTCCAGTTCTTCTTTTCCGCGGAGCCAGCAGGTCGTGTTCCTGTCACCGCTGAAGAATTTCTTTATTTTATTTTATTTCTTTGGTCGCGCGTCTGCCTTCTCGACGCTGGACCGGTACCGCCGGTCTTTCTTTCTTTATTCTAAAAAACAAAACAAAAAAAACTACTACTTTTTCTCACTTCAGTGCATTTTCTGCTTTGGCCTTAGGCCTAGGAAATTTTTCCTCATGGAAAAGTCCGCCTCTGGGTTTAAAAAATGCACGAAGTGCAGCGGCACTATTTCTGTCACTGACACCCATGAATGGTGTCTAAAATGTTTAGGTCCTGACCACTCCATTGCGGATTGTGAGTCCTGCTCCATGATGTCTAAGAGAGGTCTACAGAATCGAGCAGCTAAGCTCAGTACCCTGTTTCCCTCGGATGCAGCTTCGGTTGCATCAACGTCTTCCAGGGCTGCTTCTTCCTCACATGGATCTCAGGTAACCAAACTTAAATCCAGCCAGTCCTCGAAGGGTAGATCTCCCTCTAAGTATCGAGATGCCTCCGGGCTTGCCCTCGAGGAATCCGCACCGGCCAAAATTACCCCGGCGGAGGCTCCGGCTTCCAAAGCTTTATCTATAGGGTCACAGGTTGACATCGATGGCTCGGCCTCGACTGATCACCTGTTGCCATGTTCTGGGGTACCGGTGGTTCCCACTGGTACCGACATCCAGACATTGGTTGCGTCAATGGATCAGAATATCCTGACCATGCAGCGTGCCATCACAGCATTCATAAAAGCTGCGACGCCTTCGGTACCGCAACAAACTCTGTTGCCGGTACTGACTCCGGCACCGGTACCGACATCGGTTCCGGTGCCGGTACCGATTGCATCGACATCGGCTTCGGTGTCGACTGCAGTGGTACACTGTTCTGTGATGCCCATCGGTACCGAACCGGTACCGATCACTCCCGATGTCGATACCACCCGGTACGCGTATCGGGCTCTGCAGGAGCATCCAGACAGGCGATACTTCGATTCCTGTGAAGACTCTGATGAATCAGAGGTCTCTGTCGAAGCATCGGTGATTCATCCTCAGGAGCCCTCTTCTCCAAAAAGGAGAATGTCTCCTCCAGAAGACTTGTCTTTTCAAGACTTCATTAGGGAAGTGGCCAGGGGCCTTTCCATCTCAGTGACCCCTGAGACAGAGCCTATAGCCAAAAAATTAGATATTTTACAATATCCTAAGGCTCCTAAAGAGATAGCCACTTTACCAATACATGAGATTCTTTATGATCACATGTTGGGCATATGGGAGACTCCTCTCACCACTTCCCCTCATTCTCACAGGTTGGACACCATGTATCGTGTTCCTCCTTGTCCTGGCTTCCATAAGACTCAGCTTCCTCACCACTCCATTGTGGTGGAGTCTGCTATGAAGAAGATAAAGAATACAAAAAGACACTCTTTTGCTCCTCCAGGAAGAGAATGCAGAACCTTAGATGCCTTTGGCAGGAGAATTTTCCAGGCTAGTATGCTTGTTGCCAGAATCAACTCCTATAGTCTCTATATGGGGATGTTTCTAAAAGAAGTTACAGATCACCCGCAAACTTTATCTCCTCTTATTTCAGAAGATAAAAGGGAAGAATCCTCACCTGGCACAAACAAGCCCAGGAAAGTTCCAAGTTATCCAACCGTGCAGCCTTTGACTCTTTTGAAGGCGCCAGCAGAGCCTCGGCCATAGCCATAGGTGCACGCAGAGTTGCTTGGTTACAAGCTTCTGATTTGGAACCTTGGGTTCAAGATGGACTAGGAAATCTTCCTTGTACAGGTGAAAACCTTTTTGGCAAAGATTGGCAAGCAAAGGCCACCCAAATGGATGCTGAAAATTCTGCTTTAGATAGACTTTCAAAGTCTACTTCTGCTCCCTTTAAGAAAAGGTTGTTTAAAAAGGGATTTTTTCCCAAGAAGGGGAAATATTATTCTGCTTATGGTCAGCAGTTATCTTCTGCAGGTTGTTTTGCTACAAAGAGACAGCAACAACCGAAACAGGCCAAGCCTAAGGCTGCTAGGACTGCTACGGCCCAACAGCCTCAGCCTCCTCAGGGCCTTTGACTTACAACTAGAGAGCTTAGCCTTTCTGGCTCTAGAACATCCAGAGCCTCTCACCATTCCAGGAAGGTTGGCTTACTTTGCTCCCAGATGGGAACAAATCACAGCAGAGCAATGGACCCTCTCCATCATAAGGGAGGGGTAAAAGCTTCATTTCTTAAACCTTCCTCCTCACACCATGGTGAGACAGTTCAATTCTCAAACATCTCTCCTCGACCTTCTGGGTCAGGAGATTACTACCCTTCTTGCCCAAGGGCAATAGAAGAAGTACCCCTTCTTCAACAGGGCTCAGGGTTCTACTCCCCCTACTTTCTTATCCCAAAGAAAACAGGGGGCTACAGTCCCATATTAGATCTCAGAGAATTGAACAAGTTTCTATGCAAGGAGAAATTCAAGATGATTTCTCTCGGTACTCTCCTTCCATACCTTCAGAGTCAGGATTGGCTTTGCTCTCTAGACCTCAAGGATGCGTACACCCATGTCCTCATCCATCCAACACACAGAAGGTTCCTTCGGTTCCTTTATCAAGGGAAGCACTATCAATACAGAGTGCTTCCTTTCGGTCTGGCCTCTGCACCAAGGGTGTTCACAAAATGCATGGCAGTAGTAGCTGCATTTCTACACGCTCTAGGGATATTCGTATTCCCATATCTGGACGACTGGCTCATCCGAGCTCCATCCCAGTCAGAGGCCCAGATTTCTCTAACCTGCACAAGTCGTATCCTTCAGTATCTGGGACTTGTAATAAACTTTCCAAAATCCCATCTCACCCCTACTCAGTCTCTAGAGTTCATAGGGGCCTTGCTGGATACCAGAACTGCAAGGGCCTATCTTCCCCAGGCCCGTTGCCTACACTTGGTGCAGTTAGCCTCACAAATTCAGTTAAAATCCCATTTAACTGCTCGAGAGATGTTACAACTGTTAGGCCACATGGCATCCACTGTGCATGTGGTTCCTTACGCTCGCCTTCACATGAGGGCAGCTCAGTGGACTCTGTCCACCCAATGGACCCCAGGCATCAGGTTGCCTGTCAGACAAAATAGCAACCTCCAGTCGCCTCTTTTGGTCCCTCCACTGGTGGAAGTCCACTCAAAATCTGTTGCTGGGGTCTCCCCTTCAACAGGTGTTAACCCAAGCAACCCTTACAACAGATGCCTCTCCAAGAGGTTGGGGAGCTCATCTTCACAATCTCTCCACTCAAGGCATCTGGTCTCTAGAGGAGACATCTCTACATATCAACCTCTTAGAGCTCAGAGCAATTTTTCTAGCTCTGAGTCTTCCACACCCTGCTCAGCTACAAGACAGTCCTCATCCACACGGACAAACAAGTATCCATGTTCTACGTGAACATGCAGGGCGGGACTGGCTCTCTGTCGCTTTGCAACGAAGCTCTGAGATTGTGGGCCTTCGCCAGAGAGCATCAAATTCATCTCTTGGCAGTGTATCTTCCAGGGGTTCAAAACTCTTGGGCAGACAGATTCAGTCGAGTTCTGCTTCCACACGAATGGTCCCTCCATGGGGACCAGATAGCCAGAATCTTCCGAATTTGGGGAACCCCTGACATAGACCTCTTTGCAAGTCCATGGAATGCCAAACTTCCCCGGTTCTGTTCCAGGATTCCGTGTCAGGGAGTTCAGGCCAGGGATGCCTTCCTCCTTCATTGGGGGCAAGACTTCCTCTATGCCTTTCCCCCCATTCCCCTAATTCCCAAGACACTGTTCAAGCTTCAGAGAGACAAGGGGTCTATGATCCTCATAGCTCGACTTTGGCCACGCCAAGTGTGGTACCCTCTACTTCTTCATCTCTCTCAAACTCCCTCCCTGGACTTGGGATCTGCTCCAGACCTCCTGTCCCAGGAGGAGGGAAAGTTATGGCACCCAAATCCCCAGTCTCTTCATCTCAGAGCCTGGTTGCTGAAGGCCTAGACCAGGGGTCGGCAACCCGCGGCTCCGGAGCCGCATGCAGCTCTTTCTCACCTTTGCCGCGGCTCCGGAGCACACTGCCCGCTTTAAACGTCGCGTTATGGGCTCCCTCCATGTCAGCTCCCTCCCTTCTTCTGCAGCCGCGGTTCCCTGTCTCTTAGGGAACCGCGGCTGTGCTTTTAAAATCATCTCGGAGCCCTTCCTGTCTTGACGGGCTCCGTGCAGCATTGTCCCGCCTCTAAAGGAAGTTTTGGAGGCGGGACAATGCTGCACGGAGCCCGTCAAGACAGGAAGGGCTCCGAGATGATTTTAAAAGCACAGCCGCGGGTTTCCGTAAGAGGCAGGGAGCCGCGGCTGCAGAAGAAGGGAGGGAGCTGACATGGAGGGAGGGAGCAGATATGAATGGATGGAGGGGGGGGGGCTGACATGGAGGGAGGGAGCAGATATGAATGGATGGAGGGAGGGGGGCTGACATGGAGGGATGGAGGGGGCTGACATGGAGGGAGGGGGGCTGACATGAAGGGAGGGAGCTGATATGAATGGATGGAGGGAGGGGGGCTGACATGGAGGGATGGAGGGGGCTGACATGGAGGGAGGGGGGCTGACATGGAGGGAGGGAGCAGATATGAATGGATGGAGGGAGGGGGGCTGACATGGAGGGGACTGACATGGAGGGATGGATCGAGGGGGGCTGACATGGAGGGATGGAGGGGGCTGACATGGAGGGAGGGAGCAGATATGAATGATGGAGGGAGGGAGGGGGGCTGACATGGAGGGATGGAGGGGGCTGACATGGAGGGAGGGGGGCTGACATGGAGGGATGGATCGAGGGAGGGGGCTGACATGGAGGGATGGAGGGGGCTGACATGGAGGGAGGGAAGCAGATATGGATGGAGGAGGGGGGCTGACATGGAGGGATGGAGGGGGCTGACATGGAGGGAGGGGGGCTGACATGGAGGGAGGGAGCAGATATGAATGGATGGAGGGAGGGGGCTGACATGGAGGGAGGGAGCAGATATGCATGGATGGAGGGAGGGGGGCTGACATGGAGGGAGGGAGCTGATATGGGATGGAGGGAGGGGGCTGACATGGAGGGAGGGAGCTGATATGGATGGAGGGAGGGGGGGCTGACATGGAGGGAGGGAGCTGATATGGATGGAGGGAGGGGGGGCTGACATGGAGGGATGGAGGGGGCTGACATGGAGGGAGAGGGGGCTGACATAGAGGGATTGGGGAGGCGGGCTGACATGGAGGGAGGGAGCTGATATGGATGGAGGGAGGGAGGGGGCTGACATGGAGGGATGGAGCACTGGTAATGGGTTGAGGGACGAGCACTGGAAATGAGCTGATTAGGGGAGGCTAGGACTGGTAATGAAGCTGATGGGGGGTAGGACTGGTATTGGGCTGATTAGGGGAGGCTAGCACTGGTAATGGGGTTGTGGGGGATTAGCACTGGAAGCGAGCTGATTGGGGGGCTAAGACTGGGCATGGGCTGCTGGTGGGGAGGGGAGGATAGAGCTGCTGGCCCTGGAAGATAACTGGGGGCTAAGGCTACAAATGGGCTGATATGAGGGGATGGGAGAATGGAACTGGATCTGAGAGGGGGACTGGAAGGAAATGGACACCAGTGGCAATCATGGGAATGCAAGTTGACATTGGAAGGTACTGGGAGTGAGGACTGGAAAGGGGCTGATATTGGGGAGGGTTACTGGGACTGGAAATAGGCTGATGGAAAGAAGTGAAGAAAACGAAAGAAGAGATAAGAACTGGCAGATGGACCATAGACCACAGAAAGAGAGCTAAGAGAAGACAGGAAAGCAGAAGCCTCAGATCGGGACCAGCATGATCAAAGAAATAAATTGGTCAGACAACAAAGGTAGAAAAAAATAATTTTATTTCATATTAGTGATTTGACTACAAAATCATCATAATTTTGAAATCAATATTGTTACTTCTTGTTGTTATATTTTCTGGCGTATTTTTTTTGGTGTGCGAAGGAAGAGGGGTAGTCTTATACGGCGAGTATAGGCCAAACACCTATATTTTAACAGGAAAAGTAGGGGGTCGTATATAGCATTAAGGTAAGAAACAATATATGCAGTGTTAGATTTGTTTTAAATGTCGCAATGGTTTTGCGGCTCCCAGGTTTTTTTTTCCCTTCGGAAACGGGTCCAAGTGGCTCTTTATGTCTTAAAGGTTGCAGACCCCTGGCCTAGACCTTCAAGATTTGCATCTTTCTCAGCAAGTGAAGGATATCCTTCATGCTTCCAGAAAGCCTTCCACTAGACGTTCCTATGCTTTTAAATGGAAAAGGTTTACCATTTGGTGTGCAGAGAAGGGTCTTAACCCTCTTGCAATACCTCTGAATTCTTTACTAGAGTATTTGCTGCATTTATCCCATGCAGACCTTAAAACAAATTCAGTAAGAGTCCATTTGAGTGCTATTGCAGCATCCCTTAAACCTCTCAATGGACAACCTATTTCCTCTCATCCTCTTATAGCAAGATTCACGAGAGGCCTTCTTTTGACTAAACCTCCCATCAGACCACCTCCACTGGCATGGGACTTGAATCTGGTTCTTGGCCAGCTTATGCAGCCACCTTTTGAACCCTTAGCCACTACCTCCTTGAAATTTCTTTCCTGGAAGGTTATTTTTCTCATTGCAGTCATTTCAGCTCGCCGCATCAGTGAGCTGCAAGCCTTGGTGGCTAATCCTCCTTATAAAAGGTTTCCATCATGACAAGGTAGTCCTCAGGACTAATCCCACACTTTATGCCTAAAGTGGTCTCACCTTTTCATCTGAACCAGGAGGTTTATTTACCTGTCTTTTTTCCAGGACCTCATGCTTCAAGTGCAGAGAGGAATCTTCATACCCTGGATTGTAAAAGAGCTCTTGCTTTTTACTTACAAAGGACACAGCAACATAGAAAGTCCTCTCAACTTTTTGTTGCTTTTGATCCCTCTCATTTATGACTTCCAGTCTCTAAGAGAACTCTGTCCAATTGGATTGCTCAATGTATTTCTTTTCGCCTACCAGAGTAAGAACCTTTCTCTGGAGGGCCATGTCACAGCTCACAATGTGAGGGCCATGGCAGCCTCTATGGCTCATCTAAATTCTGTGTCCATCGACCAGATCTGTCGAGCGGCCACCTGGGCCTCGGTTCATACCTTCACAGCCCATTACTGCTTGGACAAGGACTCCCGCCGGGATGCCTTGTTTGGTCAGGCTGTTCTCAAACACCTGTTCCATGCCTAACCAACTCCTACCCTCCATCCCTGGCTGGATGCCTGAGATTCATGGGGTGGAGGTAGAGCCCTTCCCAGGGACTCACAACCTGGGTGATCTCCCAGGCATCTCTAGCTGGGGAGTCCCCATATGTGAAGACTCATTCCTGCTTGTTCCTGGAGATAGCACCGTTACTTACCTGTAACAGGTAATCTCTGGGAACAGCAGGAATAAGTCTTCACAACCCACCCACCTCCCCTAGGAGTTGTATCTCTCTATCTTTCTTTCCTTTCCTCACTCTCTCTTTGTCTCAGCTTTAAAACTTGAACTGGAGAGAGGCGGGAAGGAAAGGCGGGAAGGCAGTGCGCAGGCGCTGTGGGATGCTCCCAAAAGCTTTCCTTTTGGATGCTGTTGTAGTTGTTGTTATGGAAGGACAGACTAGATAGGCCATGTGGTCTCTTTCTGTCATCATGTTTCTATGTTCCCGCGCAGGCTCTGTCGGTACCGACGATACCCATATGTGAAGACTTATTCCTGCTTTTCCCAGAGATCACCTGTTACAGGTAAGTAGCTGTGCTTTACTCACCTGTTGAAGTATGAGCTCTCCAGCTTTCCCATCTCTCCTTGGAATTGAATTATTGCAATAGCTGGTTAGCAGACTGAGGAATGGAGGCATGGTGGCAGCAAGTTGGAATTCATGTGTATGCATTGAGGAACCAATCTATAAGCTGCTAAAAGATTCCTGCTTGGAGGCTCTGTTGATGGACATCACCCATATGTGAGGACGTATCCTGCTGTCCATGGATAATAGCTGCTACAGGTAAGTAAATTTGTTTTCATTATGTTTCAACATGAACTAAGTGAGTCAGTGAATGGTATGAGAGTCAGCGATGCTCCATGGGTGGATGGGAGCTGGTGGCAGTAGGGGGGTCTCAGTGAGTAAATGGCTGGAGACTTATGAGTGGCAGTTGGTTGGATGAGTACAGGGGGCGATGAATGAATCCTCTTGAAGAGTGAGTTAATATAAGAGGAGCAGATGTGATTTGAGAATGATGGAAGTGCTGGGTTGCTTCCATCACCCCACTCCTCCCATCTGTACTACTTGTGTGGCAGGTGAGGCCCAGGCTTCCCACCTGCTGTAGTACCCACATCTTTGGCCAATTCAGTTCCTCTTCAGGGGAGGCCCACATCTCCCCTTGCACCATAGTCTGGCAGTAATGTTCGTTTATCAGGGGTAGAAACCTTTGTCCTCTTGCTCTTTGCTTCTTTTTCAAGTCTGATATATTCCTTATGCAGGTCAGTACTGAAATGTTTGATTTGAGTTTTAATGTTCCTGCCCTATTCCTAATGATCTTATGTTGTACATTTTCTCCCTATGGAGCAAGTCCACAAGGACATTTTCAAACTCTGCACGCAGATATGTCTCATATACAATATGCTCATTGGAGTAATTTAATAAAGTATTTTCCACATGTACTCGTGTATTTCATTAACGGTGCATGTACACATATTTAATACGTACATGAATTTATGTTCTCTTCAGAGAATATATGAATTTGCACATTACTGGGATTGGTTTTGGGTCCCTGTTTCATATAGGTGCGTAGGTGCCTGTGTTCCCTTTTATAACATAGGGATAAAGGACTTTGCACATTGTTGTCCTGTTGTAAAATTACACCCATTGTGAATATTCTGATTGGATGGTCCTCAAACTGGGTTCATGAACACCAGAATAGATGCTTCACTGTGCTGGACACTTCTCTCTAGATTGACTTTATTCTTTCTCTGTTACTTCAGAGATGTGGCCTTTAAAATGAGACATTTCCAGATAAGGAATATAATAAATATTGAGGGGGATATTCAAAGGCATTTACAGGGTTTGCCAACGTGCAAACAGTGTAAATGCTGCTCTGCGGGTGCCGCTGCTACAAACCCTGATGCTAACCGGTGTCAGGGGTGTTCTGGGGCAGCGCCCATTGCTAACCAGGCAGCGGTGATATTGCGTTGCTGCCCAGTTAGCGATAGGTGGTGATAGGCATAGGAAATCCTGGTCTAACCTTTGCCGCAGGAGCTAATCAAGCAGTGACTGAATATCTGGGTTTTAAGTTCAGTGCCGGTGGCTAGCTGTTTTAGCAGCGGTAACCACCGGTGTTGACTATCAAGCCTAAATGAATCGGTCTAGGAGAGGATTGGACTGTAGGATATGACTAAGGTGACCACTGATCAGACTGCAGTTGTTTTTTTCAGGTTATATTTGTTTTTGATTGAAGATTAAATGACTGGGACAGAGGTTTTCAATCTTTTTGGTTATGTGGACTCCTTATTAACCTTAAAATGTTTGGGAACCCTTGCAATGGATCTCTTGTAATGGTCTCATGGACCCCCAGGGGTCCACGGATCACAGACTGGGAACCATTGGACTAGGATATAATTAAGGAATGAAGGGAGGCTGTCTTGAGATGGTGTCCGCTTAGCATTTGGTAATTTAAGAGAATAAATGAAAGCATTTCATCAAAATACATCTTGGAAAAGCTTATTTCCGAAGATTTTTGTTATGGTTTTGTACTTTATTTTTCAACCTATCTTAGGTAGATTTTAAGACATCTTCTTAATCAGTAGGGAAATTGAGGTTCCTTCCCTCCTCCTTCTGTACAATCTACAGACTCGGAAGTTGAAAGAAGATACTGCTTCAGGGCCCAATTCTTCGAGCTGCTGTCAAATAGATGTAATTCCCTTTGCTCTGAGCAATAAGCCTGGTGTCTGTCTATAAAATAATGAACTGCTTTTGTTTCCTTCAGAAATGCGCTCTTCTGTCTGGAACATTTCCATTTACAAACAGCCCTTTGCCAAATTAATTTTATTTAATTATCTCTCACGGCTAAGCTTGAATACATTTTGTGTTAAATTCACCGTTTCTCCTTCTTCTGAAAGAAATGTCCTAAATATCCTTGTTAAAATCTGATTAAAACTAGAATTGAGTTTTTTGAAGTCTGATTATCCCATAAAATGGAATTTTTAAACCTAATTATGAGTGGATTTGCATACATTTTTCTTCACCATTGAAAAAATAACTTGAAATAAAATTATTAATGAAATCTACTTACACTTTCTCCTTGGGGTTTGATGCTACTGCAGGTTAGTGGAAAAAAAAATCTTTCTTTCTTTATCTAAACATACACATTCAATACCCCTCCCCATTCCCAGTTTGAAAATTCTCTTTATTCATTCAAGAATTAGTTCCAGAGGAGACCTGACCCCTTCTCATTTTATTCCTTAGCTGCTGCCTCCCAAGCCAATTTGGATAATTGATGGCTTTCCTGTAGGCGGATGTGACAACTGAGTAGCATTTCTGCATTCATAGCTTTCATACTTAATTTGTGTGTGTGTGTGTGTGTGTTGGGTGAGGGGAGGAGTGGGTGGAATATTGAGGATAGGGAGGAATTCTGCAAATGTGTAGGAAGGAGGAGGACTGGCTATTGCCTTTTACTGTCCTGTGTGGCAGCTCCATGACATGAATTGCATTAGTGGCTTTGATTGTCTTTCCTCTTCTTGGTCACTTCTAGGCTTTTTTTTTTGTTTACTTAAAAACCTCATACACTTTTAATATTAAATCTTCAAACATTTATGCATCTATATTTAACATATAGCGGGCTAAATAAATAAAATATTATATTTAGTTTACAATTTCATAGCCTGCATACAATTTCACCAGAGAATCTCAAAATGGAAAAGATACAATACCACATTACAAATAAAATATTAAAAAAAAAAAAAATCCTTCCCAGTCCCCTTCATATGTGTATGTCTGTGTGGCTGTTGTCTTATGGTCGAAAGGGAAATATAAATTAAAGTGGCAAGTCTGATTGCTCACATCTTGCCGAAAACAACTATCTCCCGCTCTGTCGGATGCTCTTCACCTCAACCTTGGTTGTCCTCCTCCACTTGCTTCATTTTACGCTCTTGTACCCACTCTGCTGAATATATCTGGTTAAAATCTCACCGCCTTTCCGATTTCTTAATTTCAAATTCATGCTTAACTCCTTCCAGTCTGCTTTATCTCTTGCTAAGCAAAACTACTATGTTCACTTGACTGAGTCCCTTTCTTCCAATCCCCGTTGTCTTTTCTCTACACTTAATTCTCTTCTTAAGGCCCTCCCCTCCTATACCCCTCTCTCTCTGCCCAATCTCTTGTAGAATTCTTCCACAACAAAATGCATGAGATTTCTCTTCAATTTCCTTCCTTATCTCCCTCTCTCCCTCTTCACCCACAATACCAACTTTCCCTTCAACTTCGTCTACCCTTTCATCCTTTCCTTTGATCTCGGATGAAGAAACTTCTCACCTTCTCTCTTCAGCCAATCTTACTACCTGTTGTTCTGACCCCGGCCCCCTCCCACACCCTTGTTTCCATTTCCTCCATCATTATCCCCTCTATTTCTCATTTTCTTAACCTCCCTCTTTCCTCTGCTACTGTCCCTACCGCTTTCAAGCATGCTGTGGTTACTCCCTTGCTCAAGAATTCTTCACTTGATCCTAACTCCCCTTCTAACTATCATCCAATCTCCCTTCTTCCCTTTCTTTCTAAGCTTCTTGAACGCACTGTCCTTCACTGCTGCTTTGATTTTCTATCCTTTCATGCTCTTTGGAACCTCTTCAGTCTGGCTTTCACCCCTTACATTCTACTAAAACAACTTTCACCAAAGTCTCCAGTGTCTTGTTTCTGGCCATATCTAAGGGTCTTTACTCAATCCTTAGCCTTCTTGTCCGTTCTGCAGCATTTGACACCGTCGATCATTACCTTCTACTTGATACCCTATCTTCGCTTGGATTCAATGGCTTGGTTTTGTCATGGTTCTCTTCCTATCTATCACAACGCTCTTTTAGTGTTTATTCCAATGGTTTTTACTCTTCCCCGATTCCTCTCTTGGTGTTCCCCAGGGGTCTATTTTAGGCCCGCTACTCTTCTCATTCTACACCCTATTCTTTGGCTCTCTAATCTCTCACATGGTTTTCAATACCACTTCTATGCTGACGATTCTCAAACCTATCTGTCTGCACCTGTTATCTCCCAGGCATTGCAGACCGTATTTCTTCCTGTCTCTCTGTTATTGCCAGATGTCTCACTGCTGTCTTAAACTTAATATGAACAAAACTGAACTGCTTATCTTTCCAACCAAACCCTCCTCTCTCCTTCCTTATTTCTCCATCTTTGTTGAAAACTCACTTCTCCACCCTGTTACCTCTACCCGTAACTTGGTGTTATCTTTGATTCCTCTCTTTCCTTCTCTGCTCATATACAGCAGACTGCAAAAATTGAAAGAATTCCTACAATGAGGATGGAGGGGAGTATAGGATGAGGGTGAAAGGGAATAGACTTTGGAGGAATTTGCAGAATAATTTCTTTATGGTAAGAGTGGTAAATGCATGGAATAGTCACCTAGTGGAGAAGGTAGAGACTAGGAATGTATCTGAATTCAAATAAGCAGGGTACAAACATAGAAGTCTCTAAAGAAAAAGAAGGGACTGTAAAATGTATGTTCTTCGGAGAGAGAGCAGCTTTAATATACAAGGTTCATATTTCATACCTTTCTGCAATAAATAACAATAAATTAATCGGTGATGAGAGGCATAACCAGAGTGGTGCTTAAATTTTTGATGAGACCCAATCAGAATCCTCCACTGAGCCACATTACCACCTTCATAGTTTTTCATTGTATCCTGCCTGTTCATATTGATTAGATTCTAAGCTTCAGCGAGCAGGGAATGCCACTGTGGGGCCTATTTACTAAACCATGGTAACTGTGTTTGCTGCTACCATGTGGCATAGAAAAAATTGCCACAAGGTATCTTAAGGGGGAGTGTCCAGCTTCAGTCCTGCAGATATCACAGAGGTTTTGCAATTACCGCAGTGACCTGCTATCCTTGTCCTGCAGGTAGCATGGAATTCTCGCAGTGCTCACCAATGCAGGGATCACGGTATCTATAGCAAGTACAAGGGGAGGACAGAGCAACAACTTGCTCCATCATCCTCTAAGCAGCAGCACCCTTCTGAATCCTCCCCCTCTCCCGGTCCCCCTTTGACTCAGATCTACTGAGCTGAGACACCAGCATCCTGTAATGCAGAGGTACTCAAATCCAGTCCTGGAGGGCCGCAAACCAGTCAGGTTTTCGGGATATCCCTAATGAATATGCGTGAAATAGATTAAAATACAGTGGAGGCAGTGCATGCAAATATATCTCTTGCATAGTCATTAGGGATATCCCGAAAACCTGACTGGTTTGCGGCCCTCCAGGACTGGATTTGAGTACCTCTGCTGTAATGTCTTCTCCCCTTTCCCTTCAGCACCTACGTCCCTGGACAGCTCCCAGGCTCTATAGGGAACTGTCTGGGGAGGATCAGGGCAGCCCCGTCACAAAAGTCACAACCAGTTAGCCAGTTGGCCCCCCTCCATTCACTTAAAGTAACTCAGCTAGCCATTCAGCAATAGGTTGCCCCTCACACTGACCGCCATATTCCTTTGTGGTCTAATGGGCACAGGAGCAGGAGCGATCCTCTCTGCTTCTGCCCCTTCTTTGCTGCTAAGTAAAATGATGCCAATCTCACAGTGCTGCCCCCTAGTTTTCTTGCACTATGGGGCAACACTGAGAAATTAATGCCATTTTTGTTAGTGCCAGTGAAGGGGGCAGGAGCGGTCCTCTCGGCTCCGGACCTCTTCTCCAGCACTAACAAAATTGGTGATGGGTTGCCGTAAGTGAATTGGGGGGAGGGAGGGGGGAGATGGGAGGGAGCCTACTAGCTAGCTGGTTGTGACTTTTGTGATGATAGTGCCCCGATTTCCCCCCCCCCCTCCCCTCCCTGGAGAGTTCTCTGTAGGCATTGGGAACTGGGATAGGTGCTTGGGGGGAGGGGGAGTCCGGCCCATTAACACTGTCAGTGCTGCAGATTGGTACATCTGTAGCACCGGCAATGGTCGCAAGTTGTGGGGCCTGAGCTGGGCCAGGGAGGGATCGGGTCCTGCTGAGGCCCAGGCAGCCATGATTTGGGTTGATTTTTGACAGCCATTTCTTGACAATGGTTTTGCATAGTGGCTGCCAAACATTGATACGCCTTCCCGCCTGTACTCATCCCACCTGCCCCCGACTTTACCATGTGAAATGTAGATATCGCAGAAAAGTGCCTGCAATATCTGCATTTTGACTGTGCTGTCACCACGGCAGTAACTTTCCTGTGGTACTGTCATGGTGACAGCTAATGTACCTTAGTAAACATGCCATTTTGTGTGTCTGTACAGAACTATGTGATCTCCAGGAACAAGCAGGAATGAGTCTTCACATATGGGTATCGTCGGTACCAACGGAGCCTGCGCGGGAACGCTTCCCAGCGTCCAGCAAGAAAGCTTTTGGGAGCATCCCACAGCACCTGCGCGCTGCCTTCCCGCCTTTCCCAACCACCTCTCTCCAGTTCTTCTTTTCTGCGGAGCCAGCAGGTCGTGTTACTGTCACCGCAGAAGAATTCTTTATTTTTTTCTTTATTTTTCTGTGTCGCGTCTGCCTTCTTCGACGTCAGACCGGTACCGCCGGTCTTTTCTTTTCTTTCTTACAAAAAAAACCCAAAAAACTTTTCTTTCTTCAACTGTGCATTTTCGGTTTGGGCCTTAGGCCTGAACATATTTTCTCCTCATGGAGAAGCCCGCTTCCGGGTTTAAAAAGTGCACGAAGTGTGGCGGTACTGTTTCTGTCATCGACACCCATGACTGATGTCTAAAATGTTTGGGTCCTGACCATTCCATCACGGATTGTGTGTCCTGTACCATGATGTCTAAAAGAGGTCGGCAGAACCGAGCAGCCAAGCTCAGTACCCTGTTTCCCTCTGATGCAGCCTCGGTGGCATCGACGTCTTCCAGGGCTTCTTCCTCCTCCCATAGATCTCAGGTAACCAAACATAAATCTAGCCGGTCCTCGAAGGGCAAATCTCCCTCTAAGCATCGAGATGCCTCCGGGCTTGTCCTCGAGGATTCCGCACCGGCAAAATTACCCCGGCGGGAAGTTCCGGCTTCCAAAGCATTGTCTATGGGGTCACAGGTTGACATCGATGGCTCGGCCTCGACCGATCACCTGTTGCCGTGTTCTGGGGTACCGGTGGCCTCCACTGGTACCGACATCCAGACTCTGGTGGCGTTGATGGATCAGAAGATTCTGTCCATGCAGCGCACCCTAACGGCGTTTATGCAGGCTTCGACGCCTCCAGTACCGCAACAGTCTCCGTTGCCGGTACCAACTCCGGCACCGGCATCGTTCCCGGTGCCGGTACTGATTGCATCGACATTGGCTTCGGTGTCGACTGCAACGGTACCCTGTCCTATGATGCCCATCGGTACCGAACCGGTACCGCTTACTCCCAATGTCGATCCCACGCGGTACGCGTATCGGGCTTTACAGGAGCATCCAGACAGGCGATACTTCGATTCCTCTGAAGACTCTGATGAGTCAGAGGTTTCTGTCGAGGCACCGGTACTTCTTCCTCAGGAGTCTGATTCTCCAAAACGAAGAATGTCTCCTCCAGAAGACTTGTCTTTTCAGGACTTCATTAGGGAAGTGGCTAGGGGCCTCTCCATTACAGTGGCCCCTGAGTCAGAGCCTAGAGCCAAGCAACTAGATATTTTGCAATATCCTAAGGCTCCTAAAGAAGCAGCTACTTTACCTATTCAAGAGATTCTCTATGATCTCATGTTGAGCATGTGGGAGATTCCTCTTACCATCTCTCCTCATTCTCGTAGATTAGACACCATGTACCGTGTCCCTCCTTGTCCTGGCTTTCATAAGCCTCAGCTTCCTCACCACTCTATTGTGGTAGAGTCTGCCATGAGGAAAATAAAGAGTGCAAATAGACACTCATCTAATCCTCCAGGACGTGAATGCAGGACCTTTGATGCTTTTGGCCGAAGGGTTTTCCAAGCTAATATGCTTGCTACCAGAATCAACTCCTATAGTCTCTATATGGGGATGTTTCTAAAAGAAGTCACAGATCATCTGCAGACTTTAGCCCCTTTTATTTCAGAAGATAAAAGGCAGGAATTTCTCACTTGGCTTAAACATGCCCAAGATGTTTCCAATTTTTCCAACCGTGCAGCCTTGACTCTTTTGAGTGTGTAAGCAGAGCCTCGGCTATTGCCATAGGTGCACGCAGAATTGCTTGGTTACAAGCCTCTGATTTGGAACTCTGGGTCCAAGATGAATTGGGAAATCTTCCTTGTACAGGTGAAAACCTTTTTGGCAGGGATTGGAAAGCAAAGGCCACTCAGATGGATGCTGAGAACTCTGCTTTGGATCGACTTTCAAAGTCTACCTCTGCTCCTGCTAAGAAAAGATTGTTCAAAAAGACACCTTTTTCTAAAAAGGGAAGATACTATCCTGCTTATGGTCAGCAGGCATCTTCTGCAGGTCGTTTTGCTGCAAAGCGTCAGCAACCACCTAAACAGGCCAAGTCAAAGGCTGCCAGGCCTCCCACGGCCCAGCAGCCTCAGCCTCCTCAGGGCCTTTGACTTGCAACTAGAGAACTTAGCCTTTCTAGCTCTGGAAGAACCAGAGCCCCTCACCATTCCAGGAAGGTTGGCTTACTTTGCTCCCAGATGGGAGCAAATCACAGCAGAGCAATGGACCCTCTCCATTATAAGGGAAGGGTACAAGCTTCATTTCTTAAATCTTCCTCCCCACACCATGGTGAAACAGTTCAATTCTCCAACACCTCTCCTCAACCTTCTGGGTCAGGAGATTGCTACCCTTCTTGCCCAAGGGGCAATAGAAGAAGTACCCCTTCTTCAACAGGGCTCAGGGTTCTACTCCCCTTATTTTCTTATTCCAAAGAAAACAGGGGGCTACAGACCCATATTAGATCTCAGAGAATTGAACAAGTTTCTATTCAAAGAGAAATTCATGATGATTTCTCTCGGTACTCTGCTGCCATACCTTCAGAGTCATTACTGGCTTTGTTCTCTAGATCTCAAGGATGCGTACACCCATGTCCTCATCCATCCAACACACAGAAGTTTCCTTCGGTTCCTTTTTCAAGGAAAGCACTACCAATACAGGGTGCTTCCTTTCGGTCTGGCCTCTGCACCAAGGATGTTCACGAAATGCATGGCAGTAGTAACTGCATTTCTGCGCACTCTAGGAATATTCGTTTTCCCATATCTGGACGACTGGCTCATTCGAGTTCCTTCCCAATCAGAGGCCCAGATTTCTCTAACCTGCACAATGCGTGTCTTTCAGTATTTGGGACTGGTAATAAACATCCCAAAATCCCATCTCACTCCTACTCAGTCTCTGGAGTTTATAGGGGCCTTGCTGGATACCACAACTGCAAGGGCCTATGTTCCTCAGGCCCGTTGCCTACGCTTGGTGCAGTTAGCCTCCCAGATACAGTTAAAGTCCCATTTAACTGCTCGAGAGATGTTACAACTATTAGGCCACATGGCATCCACCGTGCATGTGGTTCCATATGCTCGCCTTCACATGAGGGCAGCTCAATGGACTTTGTCCACACAATGGACTCAGGCATCAGGTTGCCTGTCAGACAAAATAGCAAACTCCAGTCGCCTATTTTGGTCTCTCCAGTGGTGGAAGTCCCCTCCAAATCTGTTGCTGGGGTCCCCTTTTCAGCAGTCGCTAGCCCAAGCAACTCTGACAACAGATGCTTCTCCAAGGGGTTGGGGAGCTCATCTGCAGGATCTCTCCACCCAGGGCATCTGGTCTCCACAGGAGACTTCTCTGCATATCAATCTTCTGGAACTCAGAGCAATATTCTTAGCTCTGAGTGTTCCATTCCCTGCTCAGCTACAGGACAGTCCTCATCCATACGGACAACCAAGTAGCCATGTTCTATGTAAACAAGCAGGGCGGGACTGGCTCTCTGTCCCTTTGCAACGAAGCTTTGCGACTGTGGGCCTTCGCCAGAGAGCATCACATCCATCTTCTGGCAGTATATCTTCCAGGTGTTCAAAACTCTTGGGCGGACAGACTCAGTCGAGTTCTGCTTCCACATGAGTGGTCCCTCCACATGGACCAGGTAGCCAGGATTTTTCAAATTTGGGGAACCCCGGACATAGACCTCTTTGCAAGTCCGTGGAATGCCAAACTTCCCCGGTTCTGTTCCAGAATTCCGTGTCAGGGAGTTCAGGCCAAGGATGCCTTCCTCCTTCACTGGGGTAAAGACTTCCTTTATGCCTTTCCACCAATTCCCCTAATTCCCAAGACACTATTTAAGCTTCAGAGAGATCAAGGGACCATGATCCTCATAGCACCACATTGGCCACGCCAAGTGTGGTACACTCTACTTCTGCATCTCTCTCAAGCTCCTTCCCTGGACGGGCTCTGCACCAGACCTTCTGTCCCAGGAAGAGGGAACTTTGTGGCACCCAAACCCCGAGTTGCTCCATCTCAGGGCTTGGTTACTGAGGGCCTAGACCAGGGGTGTCCAAACCTGTCCTGGAGGGCCGCAATCCTGGCAGGCTTTTGGGATAGCCCTAATGAATATGCATGATATATATATGCATTAGAGATATCCTGCCAACCTGACTGGTTTGTGGCCCTCCAGGACTGAATTTGGAGACCCCTGCTTTACACCTCTGTCATTTAAGATTGTGAGTGGGCAAGGTACAGATGTCCTAGACATCAAAAGGGTAGATAGACTTTGTCACATTCCTCCTCACTTCTCACCACCACCAAAATGTGGTCTATTAGACAACTTTTTGGTGGTGGTGGGAATCGAGAAGGAATGTGAGAAATTCTATCTACCCTTTTGATGTCTAGGACATCTGTACCTTGCCCACTCACAATCTTAAATGACAGAGGTGTACGGCAGGGGTCTCCAAATCCAGTCCTGGAGGGCCACAAACCAGTCAGGTTGGCAGGATATCTCTAATGCATATATATATCATGCATATTCATTAGGGCTATCCCAAAAGCCTGCCAGGATTGCGGCCCTCCAGGACAGGTTTGGACACCCCTGGCCTAGACCTTCAAGATTTTCATCTCTCTCAGCAAGTCAGAAATGTTATTCATGCCTCTAGAAAGCCTTCTACTAGACGTTCCTATGCTTTCAAATGGAAAAGGTTTACCATTTGGTGTTCAGGGAAAGGTCTAAACCCTCTTGCAATACCTCTGAATTCTCTACTAGAGTATCTCTATCCCATGCAGGTCTGAAAACGAATTCAGTAAGAGTCCATTTGAGTGCTATTGCAGCGTCCCTCAAGCCTCTCAATGGACAACCTATTTCCTCTCATCCTCTTATAGCAAGATTCATGAGAGGCCTTCTTTTAACTAAACCTCCCATTAGACCACCTCCAGTGGCATGGGACTTAAACCTGGTTCTTGGCCAGCTTATGAAGCCACCCTTTGAACCTTTAGCCACCACCTCCTTGAAATTCCTTTCTTGGAAAGTTATTTTTCTCATTGCAGTCACCTTAGCACGCCGCATCAGTGAGTTGCAAGCTTTGGTGGCTAATCCACCTTATACAAGGTTCCATCAAGATAAGGTAGTCCTCGGGACCAATCCACACTTTATGCCTAAAGTGGTCTCACTTTTTCATCTGAACCAAGAGGTATATTTACCTGTCTTTTTTCAGGACCTCATGCATCAAATGCAGAGAGGAATCTTCATACTTTGGATTGTAAGACAGCTCTCGCTTTTTACTTACAAAGAACACAGCAACATAGAAAGTCTTCTCAACTCTTTGTTGCTTTTGATCCTTCTCATTTAGGACTTCCAGTCTCTAAGAGAACACTGTCCACCTGGATTGGTCAGTGTATTTCTTTCGCCTACCAGAGTAGGAACATTTCTCTGGAGGGCCATGTCACAGCTCACAATGTGAGAGCCATAGCTGCCTCAATGGCTCATCTAAACTTCTGTGTCCATCGACCAAATCTGTCGAGCGGCCACCTGGGCCTCGGTTCATACCTTCACAGCCCATTACTGTTTGGACAAGGACTCCCACCGGGATGCCTTGTTTGGTCAGGCTGTTCTCACACACCTGTTCCATTCCTAATCAACTCCTACCCACCTACCCTGGTCGGATGCCAGAGATCCATGGGGGGAGGTAGAGTCCTTTTCAAGGACACACAACCTGGGGTTTCTCCCTGGCATCTGCAGCTAGGGAGTCCCCATATGTGAAGACTCATTCCTGCTTGTTCCTGGAGATAGCACAGTTACTTACCTGTAACAGGTGATCTCTGGGAACAGCAGGAATAAGTCTTCACAACCCACCCACCTCCCCTAGCAGTTGTATCTCTCTATCTATCTTTCCTTTCCTCTCTCTCTCTTTGTCTCAGCTTTAAAACTCGAACTGGAGAGAGGCGGTTGGGGAAGGCAGCGCGCAGGCGCTGTGGGATGCTCCCAAAAGCTTTCTTACTGGACGCTGGGGAGCGTTCCCGCGCAGGCTCCGTCGGTACTGACGATACCCATATGTGAAGACTTATTCCTGCTGTTCCCAGAGATCATCTGTTACAGGTAAGTAACTGTGCTTTTTTGTATGCACCTTGCAAATCATGATGAGAATGATATATGGTGTTTTAAGATGCTACTCAGCTTCTCAATAGAGAGGATCAGGTACTTCAACCGAGGTCTTATTTGAAGAAGAAATCTTGAATGTTCAGGTTCCTCAAAAAAACGTATACTGAGTGCCCTTGTATTTGATAAATTGTTTAGAAAGAAATCTTAGAAAAACAATTGAGATCCAACAGACAGAGCTTGAGCAGAAAGAGATCAACAATTTGCATTTCCCCTGACCAAGGAAAAGTATAAATCTTAATGCATTGAAATAATTGTCCATGTAAAAAAATAACCTTGCTGGATTTTTTTAAATTGTTTGGCTAAAATTCAGTATGCAATAAAGTTACATGCTTTCACTATTGAAAGAGACACCACAGAATCAATATATATTGACAGAGTAATATATGTAGATAAACAGGTTGTGTTTGCTTAAGATAAGACCCTGTTGGTTTGTCTGCAGTTCCAGTAGGAACTGGCATTGGTTGGCTGCAGCAGTTTGTAAACAGTGCTCCTGAAAAGTCATATAGCTCCCTGATCACCTTTGCCCATGTGCAGTAAATTTACCCGCATATCTTGCTTGGAAATGTCGTCTTGATTGGGATATTATTTGTCCCCACAACCCATCTGCACAGGCATTGCTCTGCCTTATAGAGAATATGCAGAAATATTTCTTTACGGAAAGAGTGGTAGATGCGTGGAATAGTCTCCCAGTGGATGTGGTGAACATGAGGATGATATCTGAATTCAAGAAAGCATGGGACAAACATAGAAGATCTCTAAAGGAAAAAAGGGCGCTATTGTAGTTGATATGGAAGTGCAGACTAGATGGGCCATTAGGCTTTTTCGGCCATCATGCTTCTATGTTTCTGTATTGTTTCTGCTTTTATTTTCCTTTTTAAATAGAAATATTTTGGTTTTTTGTTGGTCCCAGAAGAAAGAAGGTAATTCTGGAGATCATAATTTCTTAACTTCTTTTTGAGTTGTAAATAAAAATGGTTTTTTTTGCTGGCTTCCTTTCATCAGATATTTTTTTGTGCCTCTAATCACACTGCAATATGTATAAAATACTCTGGAGAACCTTATGCATAAAGTCCCATGTTCTGTATCAGACTCTCATATTTTAGGAAAACTATGTAAAGCCAGTGGATTCCAGCATGTCCTTTTCTTTTTGTGTCTTTTACAAGGAGATTAATGGGGGCATCCAGGTTCAATTACACTGGGATATTACACTAAAGGATTTTTCTCATTTTGCATCTGTGGGAAAAGATGGCTTAGCACACCAGACCCATAATGTGATAACAATCTGACCAGCCTCTCTCCTTCACAAAGATGTTTTGGCCAGCGATCAAACTAGAAAATTAAATCCCTATTTTCTGCCTTGGCTATTTTACATTGTTTAACAGTTTTGTGAAATAATTGGCCATATATATGGATCCTACTGATGAAGTGAATAGTTTTGAGTAGAAATTGTAGTTGAGCCAACAGGGTGGCTCAATATTGTAATTTTTGGGTTGTAATCCTGGAATTTTTTATGCCAGGAATTGCTAGATAGATTGATAGTTACTATTTTCAGTAAATTTAATTAGTTTGCTAGTTGGGAAGTTTTGAGTGAACAGAGGAACACCATTAAATCATCTGTGTTTGACGCATCCTTACATGCTGGATCATTTGTGATGCATTCTCGGCAGTGAATATTTTTGGAATGGATTTTGCAGATTCTGGTATCCCACCAGTTTGGGCTTGCTTTTTCTTCCATGCTCACACTCCCTTTGATTCTTTTTGAACGATACCTATGTTACCTTGAGCAATAGAAAAAAAAGCCAAAGGAACTACTTGTATTGACCTGTCTGTTTCCTCCAGCTCATTTGGAGCTGTCACCATGAGCCTCTGAGCAATTGCCTGGGAATTTTCCCTCTTTTATGGTCCTCTTCCTGATGTCAGCATTTCTTGCCTGTTCATTGACTGTTGTGGGTTAGGAGCTATGTAGCAGAGCTGCTTCTAAAATCCTGCAATCATGGGCCCTGAATTTGGCCACTAGTTGTCGGCATTAAGCAATCACAATGACTTTGTGGGGGAGGGGGTGGCTGTGAACAGTGCCTCCACATTATCTCTGCTCCAGAAAACCTGGGAAGTGGAAGATCTGAGTTGGGGATTGAATCAGAGACCTTCCATATGATTTTTCACAGCACCTGTGGCCTGTTGTAATGTACAGAAATGGCTCTTATGTGAAAAGAGATACGAGCTCTGCTCACACAAAATGAGGATGCAAATGCATTGAATATTTGACAGTTACAAAATCAGATCTTAAGGGAAAATGATCTAGGTGGATAGGTTGAAGAGGGGATAGTACGTATGCAGTGAAAATGGATTTGTTCCTAACCCTATTTGTGCACGCAGCACTGAATATGTTTTCTCTGGCTATAAGGCTGGTTACTTTGTGAATCTCTAATAGCATCTCTCCAGCTCTCAAGGCTTTGTAAATGATTGGAAATGTATGAAAGGCATAAGCTTAAAATAGTGTCAGAGATGGAGTCACAGTATTTCTGACTGCAGTCCGGCTTCTTATCTTAATCTTAGCCATATAAACCCATGGCAGAGGTACAAGAAAGCAGTAATTGCTTTCTGCAGTTCTGAAGGCTGTGCTTTTTACAAAGGAGCTGAGTAGCTCTATGAGTCTGTCAGAGAGCGAGAGGTGGTAAAAACTGTATTATTTCTGTTTGCATATTTAATAGTTTCAACAATGCAGAAATGGCTTTCTGCTCACAAGCTATGAGCCACTTTTAAAAATGAATCTTGTAAGGATGTATTTGAACAGGTTGCTTTGGGATAGAGGTATTTATTCAGTCTTCCCCATTGCTGCTGATCTTTCAAAGGTATCAGTAGACTTGATTAGGTCCATTCCCAGATTAACACACGCACACATACTCTCTCCCTTTTCTCTATAATATTTGTTTAGCATTTATTGTTTGTTGGATTTGATATACTGTCCTATTGAACAAATACACGCAGAGCAGTTTACCAATTAAAATAAATTCAGAGGAAGGAACTGAAAAGAACACCAAAATCAATATAGGAAAGGCAAAGGACATTGTTTGTTCTATGTAAACCGCGCTGATCGCAAATAGTGCGGTATATAAGAGATGTAAATAAATAAATAAATAAACAAGACATGGAACAATTAACACATTAGGGAGACTTAAGAGGGCGAGTGGGGGGGTGGAGTAGGGAGCAGTGAAGGAGGGAGACTGGAAAGGCAGGATGGCAACTGTCAACTTTCTATTAGGTTGCCACGAGTCCAAAAGCTTACCGAAATATGTCTTTAAGCGTGTCTTGAAGTCTTTGAAGTTAGGTTCTAGATGAATTGGTTGAAGAAGACTGTTCCAAAGGGAGGGGGCGATGAAAAAGAAGGTGGACTTCCTGGTGGAGTGGAGTTTGGCTCTGGTTGGTGGAGGAATGACAAGGTGGTTACTATGGAGTGACTGCAAACAGTGAGGTGGAGTATAGGGAATAGTGAGGACTGACAGGTAATCTGGTGCAGCATTCTGAAATGCTTTATGGATGAGGAAGAATATCTTATACTAGATGCAGTGAGAAACTGGAAGTCAGTGGTGATGTAGTAGTAACGGGATTACATGGTCATATTTCCTAGCCTGAGTGAATAAGTAGATGCCAATGTTCTGGATGGATTGGAGTCTTTTTAATTGGTAAGAGGGCAATACCACAAATACAATGTTACAATAGTTGAGCCTGGTGATTACGGTGC
The DNA here is from genome assembly GCA_033557465.1 of Ichthyophis bannanicus. NCBI lineage: Eukaryota > Metazoa > Chordata > Amphibia > Gymnophiona > Ichthyophiidae > Ichthyophis > Ichthyophis bannanicus. Next base: position 40,200,529 of record CM066044.1, on the reverse strand, counting down.
TCAAGATGACAGAGATTTGTATAGTGGGGTCGAGAAGAGGGCATATTGCGCAGAACCATTGAAGGACAACAAAGATAGATTGAGTCAATTTACTGATATGAGTCGAGATGGAGAACTCACCGTCGAGGATAAGTACTTGAGAGAAGGAACAAGGGACAGAGGAGCTGTAGCCATGAATGGGGCTAGTGAATGGGCAACAGAAGTGCCTGTTATCCACATAGCTGTTGATTTTGTCAAGTTCATTTGTAAGACATTTTCTTGCAGCCATGTGGCTGTTTGTTGCTGTCAGATCTGGGGATGACTATCGGTTTGTGCCAGGAGAAGGATATCATCTGCATAAAAGTAACAAGAAAAACGCGGGATTGAATGAGTGTGGCAGGAGGGAAGAGGAAAATATTGAAGAGCAGAGGGGAGAAGATTGTCCCCTTGGGAATTCCACAACAAAGGTGCTGGGGAGTGGAGAGTATGTGGTTAGATGTTACTTGGAAGGATCTAGCATGCAAGTAAGAAACGAACCAGGATAGCCCTGGACCACGAAGACCGATGTCATACAGTCAATTGAGGAGAATATTGTGATTTACTAGGTCAAATACAGCTGTGAGATCAAGTGAAATGGCCATAATGAACTGGTCTAGTGCTGAATGAGCTTTGTTAAGAACCGTGGCAATGATTGTCTAGTACTGTAGTACTGGCGGTCACCCAACTGGTAAGAGTGCAAAATGTGGGTGTGTTCCACATGGTCCTTCAATGGGGATTAGACAAAATGTTCAGTTTAGATAAAAAGGGGAGATTTGAGATAGGACGGTAATTGGATGGATCCAATGGGTCCATTTTAGGTCCCTTTAGGATAGGGAGTACTACAGCTACTTTCCATGTTTGGACATGCCCTTTAGAGCACCATTACTTATTTTACAGATTGTAAATTTGAGTTACCATTTGAATGTCTTGGGTTCCAAGCATGTAATGTTTAAAACTTATATACCACATGGCAAGATGGTCTAGAGCAGGTTTTCTCAAATCAGGGTTTGAGAACATCCACAATTATTTATTATTATTTATTTTCATTCTCTTATATACCGCGCTATTCTGCATCAATGCGGTTTACGTTGAACAAACTGAAATTACATTGAACAGGGCATTATAACTTGGAGATAATTATTTTACAGGGGACATGGGCTATGGAGGGTTAAGTGGCTTGCCCAAGACCACAAGGAGCACCTGTGGGACTAGAAACCCCAGTCCTTCCGGCCCAAGGTTGCTGTCCTCTAGTGGGATTTGAACCTCCGACCTTCCGGCCTGAAGTACCTTGCCCCAACCACTAGGCCACTCCTCCCACAATGAATTTCAATGTGCTGTATTTGCATATATGGGGTTTAAGGATTGACTTGCTATATGTAGGTACAGCTTATGCATATTCATTATGGATAGTCTGAATTGAGAACAGATATTCTCTAAATTCTAACTTTAGTCTTGTTGGCAAACTTATGGGGGTTTGGTAGCAGAAGTCCAGAGGAGCATAGAAGTGAAAGTTTGGTTCCATTGTTACCTTGTAGGTAGATGAAGATTTATTGGGGTGGTACAGGGCTGTGTCCTCTATATTGTTTATACGAGGCTTAGTTTACTTATTTTGTTGATATTGAACAGTCCTGATTTGGTAGTTTTTCCCTTCACAAATAGGCCGAAATTATAAAGATAATGGCATTTTTTTAGCATTGGTGGTTTTTAATTTGAATTCTTATGTATTGCTAGCATAAGCAATTGACTCATGTAGGATAGTGCTTTAAACAATTTAAAACCTGTTTGATTGGTCTATAGTTTTGAAAACTACCAAACATACATTCTGATAAACATATGGATTCCTCCATGCCGAAATTGGAAATACAATTTCTAGTTGATTTCCTGACACAACTGGCATTGACAACCTTATTCAATAAAATGTAATAACCGGTCTAAAGCTGGTGAGATTCCAAGATGGCAGCAGCCCATTCCTAAGTTGCCGACGTGCGTTACCTATGGATAAACGGAAGGGGAAAGTGGCTAAGCTTTCCCTGGTGAGCCAAATTCTGCCCATTGATTTGTTTGCAACTGGTCCTTTGGATGGTTTCTTCTTGCGCGCTGAGCAGCAGCCAGATGTTACCAGAGTGAGGAGCCCGGCGTGGTGGTGTGTTAGCTCGGCGTCCTCCTTGGGAGCTGATCTTACCTCTCTAGCAGTGCTGCACCCTGGCAAGCGGCCAGACACTGTTTTGGTTCTGCTTTCAGTTAGCAGTCCAGAGGTTGGCGTGCTGGCTGACTTAAGGGGGCTGATGAATGGAAGAGGTGGGGTGTGCGTGGAAACCCCTGCCCTACATCAATCTGGCAGTGCGGCCACAGGGATGGGAGATACGGCGGGCCCTGGAGTAAAGGTGGATCATTCTCGGATATCTGACCTGGAAGGAGCAGTTGGCAGGGTTATTTTGGATGTTTTTCTTGCACCTCCCAGCCAAATCACTTTGGAATTGATCTGGTGCTCTATTAAGCAGCTGGCTGAGGCATTACTTCCACAAGTGAAGAACATGCAGACCCAACTCCAAATAACTCAAGCGGAGTGTTTTAAGAACACTGAGGATTTTTCAAAAATGCAAGTACTGTGTGCTGATTTGACTACCCACATAGCTAGTATGGAAGGCTATTCGGAATCTACTATTAAAGATTTATCCTGCCTTAAGGCAAAGATTGAATAGCTGGAAAATGTCTCAAGGCTCTCCAATTTGAGACTTATTAACTTTCCGAGATCTTGGTTGGTTTCTTCTAAGAAGATATTTAAGTGTTATTTGTCTGAGGCTCTGGGTGTTCTCCTTGAGAGACACCCTGGTTACAAAAGTCTATTATTTTCCGCAGGGGAAGAAATCTTTTGTGCAAGGAGAGATGCTCCCAGTTCAGCCTATGGATGTCTTAAATCTTTCTGCTATTTTAGAGAGCTCCGAGTTAGATGTGATTACTCCAGCAACTTGCATTTTTCAGTTTGCCCTAACTTTGGACAGAGATATCAAACTAATGCTAACAGACACTGACCTTGCTTACTTGAACCAATTAAAAAACAAAAATTACGATATCTGTCACGCCCACAGACACCAGAAAAGAGGAGGAGGAGTACTCATTATGACAAATAAAATACTAAATGCAAAACCACATTCACCTGCCCTCCCTAACAACATAGACACCCTCATCATAAAAATTCATCACCTTAGATTATGCTTAATATACAGACCTCCTGACCAAAAATCTGAACACATGGATGCTCTAATCGAATTCCTAAACTCATTCACTGAACTTAACCCAATAATAATGCTTGGTGACTTCAACCTTCCATCCCTACCCTCCACACACTCAACTCTCTTCCTAGAATCTATCCTTGATATGGATTTTCATCAAATCGTCAACACAAAAACACACAACAAAGGAGGAAAACTTGACCTTGTCTTCCTCCCTGAAGTGCTCCACAAATACTATAATGCAGCATCTTTGGAATGCTCACCAGTCCCCTGGTCTGACCACTACCTTATAAAACTTAGCCTCAGCTATCCCAAACCCAATAATAATAAGTACAAACCACTACAGACCCCAACCACCAAATTTAAGAGATTCAATGAAGAAGAATTCCTTGACCTAACTATCCCACATCTCTCTCTTTCACCAAATGACCTTGATGAAGCTGTAGCAAACTGGCATAGAACTATCAATAATGCAGCCACATATAACCTTACATCAAAACAATTAATCAATAAGAAGAAGCGTCTTAGAAATGGTAATGCCCCATGGTTTAGCAATGTCTTAAAACTAATGAAAAGAGAACTGAGGAAACTGGAATTAAGCTGGCGTAGAACTAAATCTACAATGCACTATGAGGCCTATAATAACTACCTAAAAAAGTATAAAGAAGCAACAGATAAAGCAAAGAAAAACTATCACGCAGTTATTTTAACTAATTCAATAAATAGACCAAAGGAACTATTTAACATTGTTCAAGACCTAACGAATAACACATACAACTCTACTCATGACATTACAGACATATCTGCCCAGTCTTTAGTTAATCACTATATAAACAAATCAAAACAGCAATCTTTCTCACCAAAGCCAACAATTAAGCCATGCCATGAGCATACATATGATCACTCAAATGATTGGTCAGATTTTCCTTCCTTTGACCAAAGACGCACTCAAGAATATTATATCAAACCTTAACACTACAACCTCTTACCTAGACCCATGCCCAGTAACCTGGATAAAGAAAACCCTTTCTATCTTTTCCTCCTTCATTCTTCCCATAGTCAATCTCTCACTACAACAAGGGTATTTACCACCTATGCTAAAACATGCACAAATCCGCCCTATACTTAAAAACGGCACTCTCGACAAAACATCACTGAACTCCTACAGGCCTATATCAAGCATACCCTTCATGGCCAAAATAATAGAAAAGGTTGTCCAAACTCAAACCCAAGAATACATGGCTATTTCAGTCCCCCTAGATGAACAACAATATGGATTTTGCCCCTGCCATGGAGTCGAAACACTTCTAGCGGTTCTTCTCGACACCCTTATGTGAGGAATCAATAATTCTAAACAAGCATTCATCCTCCTATTCATAGACATCTCTGCTGCATTCGATAGTGTACATCACACCCTAATGCTCAATAGACTCAGTCAAATAGGAATTAAATCTACTACACACAAATGGTTTGCTTCGTACCTAACCAATAGAACACAAACAGTAAGAATCAGCACCCAAACATCAAACACATTCAACCAGGTAATCGGTCTCCCACAAGGATCAGCCCTCTCAGCCCTCCTTTTTAATATATATATTCAACCAGTTTGTAATATCTTTAGAAAATTCAATGTTCACTATCATCTATATGCGGACGACATAATGGTGTATATTCCATTCACGATCCCTAGCATACCAATACAACTTTTAAACGAGTGCCTCAATGAAATAACTACATGGCTAAAAGACCACAACCTCCATATCAACCACTCAAAAACAGACATATTAATTGTAACGAAAGACCAATCATACATTCCCCCATCACACTTCAAAATCAAAACATTAAAATAAAAAATGAAGTGAAATATCTAGGTGTCATCCTTGATATGCATCTCAGTTTGGACTCTCACATTAGAAATACAACAAAAAAAATCTTTTTCAAGCTCAAAATACTAAAGCAACTCCGCCCACTTGTCCATATACAAGACTTTATGAGCATAATTCAGGCAATCATCACACCTCATTTCGACTTTGCCAATTTAATTCTTCTAGGCACATCAAAACAAATCATTAAAAGACTCCAACTAGCACAAAATGCAGCAGCTAGAATCATGTCTCTCCATCTCATCACCTTTCTCAGTTTTTACCTTCTCACAGACTGGCTCGGGACCTCTCTTGCCTACTCTCCCTCCACCAATCATATACCGATCCTCAAGAACCACGGAAAACAATGGTCAGGCAACCCTTACCATCATCCAGATAGGGAAGCCCGTATACGACACTCCCACCTCATCCACATTGCAATACACCAAACCAGCAATCCTAAGCAACACAAATCCCAACCACCACAAAGCTTAAAATGTGCCCTCATAAATGCACGCTCAATTCGAAAAAAATGGCCTGTAATCCTTGATATAATCACCCTTCATGATCTTGATGCACTCATGATCACCGAAACCTGGTTATCCAAAGAGGACAATGTCCTCATCAACCAACTTATTCCACCTAACTTCTCCATACACACAACCCATAGAGAAAACAAGAAGGGAGGAGGAGCACTCATACTCACCAAGACTGAACACCTTTTCTACATGACCAACTCGCATAGCACAAGCAACCTAGATATAATCACCATAGTGAACAAACAATGCTCCATCAACCTGGTCTACAGAGCCCCCTGGAGCTCACCGGATGAACTTCCCACCATATTGGACCTGGCCGCCAATACCAGCAACCCCAACACTCCTAACTGGATATTGGAAGACCTCAATCTCCCATCATTACAGCAAAACCAATCATCTTCACTCATCAATGCCATTGAAAATCTTGGATATCAACAACTGATCACGGAGCCCACTCACACCAAAGGAAACATTCTTGATATGGTCTTTGCTCCACACTCTGTATCCGAACAGAGCTGCAACATTGTAAAATCGATCACCAATGTACCATGGTCAGACCATAAACTTATAAACTTACAAATTCCTCTGAGCAACAATCAGCTTCTCAACAACAGAAAACTGGACAACACATCTAGAGCTACAAGAGGCTTTCGACCTTTCAACAGGGAACTTATACTATCAAGCACCCAACCACTCCTTGACAACACAGTACTCAACCTTGATGAGTCTATCACCGCCTGGAACAGCAACCTCAACACCATTGCTCAACTACCACACAAAAAGAACATGTCCAGGAAAAAATCCTCTGCTCCATGGTTTTCCCCCGAGTTACGGTCCTCCCTTACCCACCTACGAAGACTCGAAAAACGCTGGCGCCGCTCACTTTCCATCGACGATCACGCAGCCTACAATCTCCACCTTGCATCTCACCGTGAAGCAATCACAACCTTAAAGAAGCAATACCACACTGATTTGCTCAAAAGATCTTTGAACAAACCTCGCGACCTCTTCAATCTTGTCAAATCACTGTCAAAGGAACCATCCTCTGAACAAAATGAAGATATCCACCCACAGGAATTTGCTGATTACCTACAATCAAAACTTCTTCAAACAGATGAGCTCTCAAAAACCACTGTACAAGAAACAACCTGTCTTACATCCCTGTCTGTACTTACCACACCCTCTGCTAAACACATTGAAGACACAATCGCCTCACTCAACACCACAACTGCACAAACCGACCCGTGCCCAGCCTTTTGGATAAAGGATCTTCGAAGTGCATTTAGCCCCTTCATTGCAAGAATCATTAACCTCTCCTTTACATCTGGCTCCTTCCCATCTGCATTAAAGTTCACATCCATTAGACCTCTGCTAAAGAACGCGAAACTAGACCCTAAACGGCCCGACTCCTACAGGCCTATAGCCAATATCCCCCTTCTAGCAAAGATTTTTGAGAAAGAGGCACAACGGCAAATCCAAGACCACATAGATTCCGCAGCCCCCCTTGACCATTCCCAACACGGCTTCAGAGAATTCCACGGGGTTGAGACACTGCTCACCACCCTATTCAATGATGTTCTCACCACTATAGACAACTTACAGCAAGGCGTTGTGCTAATCTTCCTGGATATAGCAGCATCGTTTGATTCGGTAAACCATGAGATTCTCCTCGTTCGACTGAAAGAAAAAGGCATCCATAACTCAGCACTTGAATGATGCAAATCATACCTTGATACCAGAATGCAATATGTAAAAACTGCAACAGGAGAATCCGAACTCTTCCATCAAAAACAAGGGGTTCCGCAAGGGTCCTCTCTCTCATCCCTCATGTTCAACATCTATATGCAGCCGATCTGCAATATCATCAGGTCATTCAATGTGAAATGTATGGTATACGCAGACGATATCCTACTCTACATGCCGTTTTCCACAAAGCAAATGGATTTACTACCTATAACAAACTGCTTCGATGCAGTCTCAGAATGGCTCCTGTCACAGAACCTCCGCATTCAGCACAAGAAAACCGAGGTTCTCTTTATCACCAGAGACACCAACTTCACCCCACCTTCACATATAAAAGTCAAGGGAGCTGAACTATGCACTAAGGAAGCAATAAAATACCTTGGAGTCACACTGGACCATCGGCTCAACATGAAACCACACATAAATAATATCGTAAAAGCTGTGTACTTCAAGATACGCACGCTCAAGCACCTACGCTCCCTACTTGACCCAGAAGACTTCAGAACCATTTACCAAGCCCTAATCTTACCACATTTTGATTTCGCCAACTCAATTCTTCAAGGACTCCCACAATCCACCTTGAGCCCATTACAGCTCGCTATGAATACTGCCGCAAGGGTTCTTCAAGGAGCGTCCAAGAGTGAACATATTACACCAATCCTCAAACAGCTCCACTGGCTCCCCATACACGGAAGGCTGATGTTCAAAATCCTGATTCTAACATTCAAGGCCATAAAGGGACTATCTTCCAACTCACTTTCTGAGCTCATCCAAACTGTACCACGAAACAGAAACAGAAGACAGGCAGCATTAAACTCCTTATCAATACCAAAGGCCATTACAACATACAATCTATCAACAGCTAACAGAGCTTTCTTGTGTTGCGCACCAAAATGCTGGAACTCGCTCCCTGCCGACATCCGTACCATAACCGACTTAACCCAGTTCAGAAAGGCCCTTAAATTCAACCTATTCACCAGATACTACCCCATATGAAGATAACATTTAGTCCCACTACATATCCAACTACAGTTTTTTCCCTTGCTCCCAACATTCGTGCTAATTCATGTACATAGTTCGAGCATGTGATCTAGTTAACAGATTACATATTCCATGTAAATAGTTCTCCCTTGTTTTCCAAGTTGATAATCCTGTTATATGTAACTCCGAACAGCCTGTTGTTCTGGTTTTGTTGTGTTCTCTGTAAACCGCGCTGATGTCAAAGAGTGCGGTATAAAAGAAATTTAAATAAATAAATAAATAATGAAGTCTCAAACATTTGAACACAACACCTATTCTAGCTAACTTACACTGGCTACCAATACAATGCAGGATAAACTATAAGACTATTATAACTACCTTTAAGGCATTAAATAACATGGCTCCACCAACACTATGCAAGCTCATTACTAAGGACTCTAATAAAATAGTACACAGGAAAGGCTATACAAACCAACTAATAACCCCGAAAGGCTTCACAAAAGCTAAAAAGATAACCAACAAAAAGGAATTCTCCCATGCAGCACCCACCCTATGGAACTCCCTTCCTGAGGAAATTAGAGCAGTAACAGAAATTAAGGAACTCAGAAACTAAAAACCCACCTTTTTACTTCACACTTTGGTCCTATGACATACTCCTTCTCCCACAATGAAAATGGATAACTAATAACTCAGATCCCTAACTGAAAGTCACTAAATCAAGAATCTAAAATTAGAAAACGGATGACAAATGACAACGAAGGCCCCTACCAAGAAAGACTTAAAATAGCTGTAACTGAAATCATCCTACTCCCCTTTACTCCGGCAATCTCCAGGAACAAGCAGGAATAAGTCCTCACATATGGGTACGTCGGTACCGACGGAGCCTGCGCGGGAAAGCTCCCCAGCTTCCCAGAAGGAAGCTTTTGGGGCCTCCCACTGCACATGCGCGCTGCCTTCCCGCCTTCCTGACCAGCTCTCCTCAGTTTCTCTTTTTCCGCGGAGCCAGCAGGTCGTGTTCCTGTCACCGCTGAAGAAATTATTGTTTTAGTTTGTTTCTTTAGACCGCATACCTGCCTTCCCCATACCGAAACCGGTACCACCGCCGGTCTCTCTTTTCTTTTCTTTAAAAAAAAAAAAAAAAAATCTTTATCTTGCACAACTTGGTGACTTCGGTTAGGCCTCAGGCCTACACAAATTCTCCTCATGGAGAAACCAGCCCCTGGTTTTAAGAAGTGTACCAAGTGTAGTGCTGTTATTTCTGTCACAGACACCCATGAATGGTGTCTTAAATGTTTGGGACCTGACCACTCCATTCCGGACTGCCCATCCTGCTCCCAGATGTCTAAACGTGGGTTGCAGAACCGGGCCAACAAATTCCATGTGCTGTTTGCTTCAGATAATCCAGCATCACAGTCATCCAGGTCTTCCTCTCCGGATGGATCTCAGGTAACCAAACCACCTTCGGGCAGGTCCTCAAAGAGCAAATCTCCTTCAAAGCATCGAGAGGCTCTCAATTTTGAATCTGAGGACCATGCCCCAGCCAAACAACCCCGGCGGGAAGCTCTGACTTCCAAAGCACCATCTATGGGGTTACAGGTTGACATCGATGGCACGGCCTCGACTGATCATCTGTTGGACTGCTCTGGGGTACTGGCCCATACCGGTACCGACATCCAGGCAGCAGTGGCGTCTATGAGCAATACTGTTCAGACTATGCAGCAAGCCATGCTGACTTTTATTAATGCTGCGACGCCCTCGGTACCGCGTTTAGCGGTACCGGGTCCGGTTCCGGTATCGTCTCCCATACCGGAACCGAGACCATCCACTTCCAAACGCAGATCGGTTCCGCATGCCGGATCCGGGTTTTCACCCGATACCGATCCCATACCCGGTACGCCCGATGTCGATACCGATCGGTATGCGTATCGTGCGTTGGAAGCAAATAGAGAATACTCTGATTCTTCTGAGGATTTTGACTCCTCTGAGGACTCTGATGAGCTGTCTCTAGTTCTTCATGAAGAGCCTTCTTCCCCAAAGAGGAGAATGTCTCCACCAGAGGATTTGTCCTTTCAAGACTTCATTATAGAGCTAGCTAAAGGACTTTCTATTACCACATCCTCTGAAAAAGAACCTAGGTCAAAGAAATTGGATATTTTAGGATACCCTAAGGTTCCTAAAGAGGCAGTCACCCTGCCTATCCATGAAATCCTTCAAGAACACTTGATGGACTTATGGGAGGCTCCTCTAACGTTGTCTCCTTACTCTCGTAGGTTGGACACCATGTACCGTGTCCCTCCCTCCTCCTGAATTTCAAAAGACTCAGCTGCCTCACCATTCCATTGTGGTGAAGTCTGCGCTGAAAAAGATTAAGAGCACCAAAAGGCACTCTTCTACCCCTCCAGGGCGAGAATGTAAGACCCTAGACTCTTTTGGCAGGAAAATTTTCCAGGCTAGTATGCTTATAGCCAGGATTAATTCTTACAATCTGTATATGGGCATGTTTCTCAGGGAACTTGCCCTAAAGATACGGCATTTTGCCTCCTTTATCCCTGAGGATAGAAAGGAGGAGTTCATTTCTCTGGTGAAACAGCTTCTAGATGTTTCTAAGTTCTCCAACAGAGCAGCCTTTGATTCCTTTGAAGATGCCGGTAGAGCTTTGGGCATTACCATTGCAGCCCGACGACTTGCTTGGCTCCAGGCCTCTGACCTAGAACCCTGGGTCCTTGATGGCTTACGGAATCTGCCCTGTACAGGTGAGAACTTATTTGGTAAAGACTGGCAAATTAAAGCCACTCAAATAGACGCAGAAAATGCTACATTGGATAGACTTTCTAAGTCTACCTCTACTCCTGCCAAGAAAAAGTCTTTCAAGAGGCCTTACTACAAGAAAGCCAGATTTTCCACAAATACTGGCCAACAATCTTCTCAGCCTCGCTTTGCTGCTAAACGTCAGCAACCTAAACAGGCAAGGTCAAAGCCTGCAGCGTCTGCCACTCCTCAGCAGGCTCAATCCCCTCAGGGGTTTTGACTTGCCCCTAGAGAACTTAACATTTCTGGCTCTAGAACAACCAGAGCCCCTCACCATTCCCGGAAGGTTAGCTCACTTTGCTCCCAGATGGGGGCAAATTACATCAGAGCAATGGACCCTCTCTATCATCAGAGAGGGCTACAAACTTCATTTTTCCAACCTTCCTCCACATACCATGGTGAGGCACTTCAATTCACCCCCATCTCTCCTAGGCCTGTTGGATCAGGAAGTCTCTTCTCTCCTTGCCCAAGGGGCAATAGAAGAGGTTCCTCTTCTTCAACAAGGGACAGGATTCTACTCCCCTTATTTTCTCATACCAAAGAAGACAGAGGGATTCAGACCTATCCTAGATCTGAGAGAATTGAACAAATTTCTGTACAAGGAGAAATTCAAAATGCTTTCTCTAGGCATTCTCCTTCCATACCTTCAGAGTCAGGATTGGCTTTGTTCTCTAGATCTCAAGGATGCGTACACACATATACTCATCCACCCATCCCACAGAAAATATCTAAGATTTCTGTTTCAGGGAAAACATTTCCAGTACAGAGTACTTCCCTTCGGTCTAGCCTCTGCTCCAAGAGTGTTCACCAAATGTATGGCAGTTGTTGCCGCATTTCTAAGAGGTCTGGGAATTTTTGTATTCCCATATCTGGACGACCGGCTCATCCGAGCTCCATCTCAGTCAGAGGCCCAGATTTCCCTGGACCGCACAAGGCACCTTCTGCAGTATCTGGGACTGGTGGTAAACCTTCCCAAGTCTCAACTTACCCCTACTCAGTCTCTGGAATTCATAGGGGCCCAGTTGGACACCACCACTGAAAGGGCCTACCTACCTCAAGTCCGGGGCCAACATCTGGTGTGCTTGGCCTCCCAAGCTCAGTCCAGCAGTCACTTGACAGCCAGAGAAATGCTGCGACTTCTGGGCCACATGGCCTCCACGGTACACGTGGTGCCCTACGCTCGTCTTCATATGAGAGCAGCTCAATGGACCTTGGCCACCCAGTGGACTCAAGCATCAGGAGCGCTCTCCAACCAAATACTCACCTCAAAGCGTCTGTTTAGGTCCCTCCAATGGTGGATGTCCACCAAGAATCTGTTGTTGGGGGCCCCCTTCCAACCTTTGTTGCCCCAAGCAACCCTCACAACAGATGCCTCCCAAACAGGGTGGGGAGCCCATCTTCAACACCTCTCCACTCAGGGTACTTTGGTCTCCACAGGAGACCACCCTTCACATCAACCTCCTGGAACTGCGAGCAATCTTCTTTGCCCTCAAAGTCTTCCATACCCTCCTTGTCAACCTGACCGTCCTAGTTCAGACAGACAATCAGGTGGCCATGTTCTACGTAAACAAACAAGGAGGGACAGGCTCTCTGTCGCTTTGCAACGAAGCTCTCAGATTATGGGCCTTCGCCAGAGAGCATCAAATTCATCTTCTGGCAGTCTATCTTCCAGGGGTTCAAAACTCTCGGGCAGACAGACTCAGTCGAGTTCTGTTTCCACACGAATGGTCCCTATATATGGACCAGATAGGCAGAATCTTTCAGGAATGGGGAACCCCGGACATAGACCTCTTTGCAAGTCCGTGGAATGCCAAACTTCCCCGGTTCTGTTCCAGGACTCCGTGTCAGGGAGCTCAGGCCAACGACGCCTTTCTCCTGCATTGGGGTCAGGAATTCCTATATGCCTTTCCACCCATTCCTTTGATTCCCAAGACTCTGTTCAAACTCCAGAGGGATCACGGATCGATGATCCTCATAGCTTCACGCTGGCCACGCCAAGTGTGGTTCCCTCTACTTCTGCATCTCTCCCAGGGACCCCCTCTGGACCTGGGAGCTGCGCCAGACCTTCTGTCTCAGGAGGGGGGGACTTTGTGGCACCCAAACCCCAAGTCCCTACACCTCAGAGCTTGGTTACTGAAGGCCTCAGCCTTCATGACTTCAATCTTTCTCAACCAGTGAAAGATATCCTTCATGCCTCTAGGAAACCCTCCACGAGGCGTTCCTATGCTTTCAAATGGAAACGCTTTTCCATTTGGTGTGCTCAACAGGGTCTTGACCCTCTAGCACTTCCTTTGAATTCTCTACTAGACTATCTCCTGCATCTTTCTAATGCAGGCCTTAAGACAAATTCAGTAAGAGTCCATTTGAGTGCTATTGCAGCATCTTTAAAACCTATAAATGGACAACCTGTCTCCTCTCATCCTCTTATTGCAAGGTTCATGAGAGGCCTGACTCTAACTAAGCCTCCCATCCGACCTCCTCCGGTAGCATGGGACTTGAACCTAGTTCTGGGTCAGCTTATGAAGCCACCTTTTGAACCATTGGTTTCTACCTCCTTGAAATTTCTTTCCTGGAAGGTCCTTTTCCTTATTGCAGTCACTTCGGCTCGCCGCATCAGTGAACTACAAGCCTTGGTGGCTCATCCACCTTATACCAGGTTTCATCATGATAAGGTGGTCCTTAGGACGAATCCCCACTTTATGCCCAAAGTGGTCTCGCCTTTTCATTTTAATCAGGAGGTATATCTACCTGTCTTTTTTCCAGCTCTTCATGCATCCAGTGCAGAGAGGAACCTTCATACTTTAGATTGTAAAAGAGCTCTTGCCTTTTACCTCAACAGGACTCAGCCACATCGAAAGTCTTCCCAGCTTTTCGTGGCTTTTGATCCTTCTCATTTGGGACTTCCAGTCTCCAAACGTACACTTTCCAATTGGATTGCTCAGTGTATTTCCTTTGCTTACCAGAGTAAAAATATTCCTCTGGAAGGCCATGTCACAGCTCACAATGTGAGAGCCATGGCCACTTCTATGGCTCATCTTCACTCTGTATCCATTGATCAGATCTGTTGAGCCGCCACCTGGGCCTCGGTTCATACCTTCACAGCCCATTACTGTTTGGACAAGGACTCCCGCCGGGATGCCTTGTTTGGTCAGGCTGTCCTCAAACACCTGTTGCATACTTGAACAACTCCTGCCCACCTTCCCAGAATGGATGCCTGAGATCCATACGAAGATGGCGAACCCTTGGAACGGGATCTCCCAGGCATCTTAGCTAGGGAGTCCCCATATGTGAGGACTCATTCCTGCTTGTTCCTGGAGATAGCACAGTTACTTACCTGTAACAGGTGATCTCTGGGAACAGCAGGAATTAGTCCTCACAACCCACCCACCTCCCCTAGGAGTTGTGTCCTCTATCTATCTTCCTTTCCTCTCTCTATTGTCTCAGCTATAAACTCGAACTGAGGAGAGCTGGTCATGAAGGCGGGAAGGCAGCGCGCATGTGCAGTGGTAGGCCCCAAAAGCTTCCTTCTGGGAAGCTGGGGAGCTTTCCCGCGCAGGCTCCGTCGGTACCGACGTACCCATATGTGAGGACTAATTCCTGCTGTTCCCAGAGATCACCTGTTACAGGTAAGTAACTGTGCTTTCTTTACCCTTTCCGGCAATTTCCCACCCTAACTTATCACAATTAGTCTATCTAACACTAGGTAATTTTACATACCACAAACACTATATTCTGTATGTAGTTGTTATATAGTGTATTGTTGTTTAGTTTTTGTTATTGTACTTAGATCTCAGTTTCAAATATAACTAAATATGTTTTGTTCAAGGTTCAGACCTATTGTACATAGTTCACTGATGTTCCATGTAAAAACACAGATCTTTGATCTGTCCCTTAACTTGTTTTTTGTAAACCGCACCTGATCATTGGGAAAGTGCGGTATATAAGCGATTGTTAAATAAATAAATAAATAAATAAATAAATAAATGTGTATGTATTTCTTTATCCCTCTCAACTTACTTCATTTTTGAATGCCCACCCTGTTCCTAGTCCAGTCATGGATGTATCTGCGCAGCTTTAAGTTATAGGTCTGGTGTTGGCACTGGCTTCTTTCCTTCATCTTTGTAAGTAATTTATACCAATGGATTTACTCCCCATTTTTATAGGCTTGGGTTCGGGGCTGGATGGATGTTTATTATCTTCAGTGTTATTTTCCTCATTTGATATCAAGATGTAGTAATCTTTTTTTATTTTTGCCATCCAGCTCCCATTGATTTCCACAAGTAGTGGTTGTTTCCATGCTTGTATAATGTAAAATTGCATAAATAAGAAATTTTTTAAAAAAAGTAATAATATAACTCTGGTGCCCCAGTATTCATGCTCATATGTTTGTGGTTGTCTGGGATTCTTAATTAGTCCATAGGAAATAGTCATGCCTTTCAATTTCAAGTTTCCTAATGATAGTTCTTACAAGATGTGAGTAGGTGCCAAATAAAGAGAATGACAAAGGTGATCCCTGTGGTAAACCAACTGGTAAATGTCTGGGTAAGGACATTTCTCCATGAACTTTGACTGACTGATACCTGTCTGTTACGAGAGAAAATGTCTATGTAACCGCCATGCCACTAATCCAACAGCTGTGCATTTTTCGTCCAAAAGATGGTTTACCAGTTTGAAAGCTGTTGTTAAATCTAACAATTAGGACAGCTCCGGAGCTGTGGCCTTTTCAGCATCCTTATTGATGTTTTTCAAGGCCTTGGGTATTTTTGAGGAATGTTGAAATCTCGGACCTTACCGCTCTCTCTAGGGCAGTGCTTTTCAAACTTTTATCCCATATGATCCCAATTTAACAACTGAAAATTCACGTGACCCCAGATGATGAAAACAAAATAGCAGGTCTCCACTCTTCGAAAGCAGAAAGCAGTGACAATGGTAGTGGCAAAACTAGCAGCAGTCAGCACAATGTCCTTTATTTCAGTGTGTGCTTGCAGACCCTAGTATGCAGCATGGGCTTCCAGTCTAGCAGGAAGCTTACCCCAGAAAGGGCAAGGGACTATGAATGTTTACTCGCTCACAGGCTACATGCTGACTGGTGACTTGGCATAGATCACAGTGAAAATGCAGAAGGAAGGGGAAATGGGCATGTTTCTGTGACTCCATCCACTGATGATGTGACCCCATTTGGGGTCCTGACCCCAAGTTTTGAAAGCACTGTTCCAAGATCTTAGCCAGCAACAAAAAATTGGCCATTGGCCTTTAATTATTGCTTGGTGATTTGTCTGTCTGATATTTTCTTATTGGTCTAAAGACATAATGTTTTATAGATGACAAAACTATACCACTTTCCATAGATGCACTCACAATGCTCCTTAAGCATTGCAAAAAGTTGAACCCAAAACATTTTACTAAACTGCCATGATGAGGAACTGACTTGCAGGTTGTGGTCTACTCTTATTAAAGTGAGTCCCTAACTTATTGAACTATTACTTAGGAGCCATTTCTGGGGCAGAGAATTCTTCTAAAGAACTTTTCCAAAACGAACAGCTAGGACTATATTTTATAAACTAAGATCCATCCAGAACCTAAGACGTCTCCTAGAACCCAATGATTTTAGAACGGTAGTCCAGGCACTCATAACCTCGCATTGGGACTACTATAACAGCCTACTACAGGGACTTCCCAAAAAATCAATCAGTACCCTCCAAATAACTCAAAATATGACTGCTCGAATAATAACCAAAGCACGCCCAACAGATCACATTACACCAATCCTTAAAGATCTGCACTGGCTCCTATTAGTGAGTAGAATAAAATATAAAGTAATAATTACCACTTTCAAGTTACTACTGAACAATTCGCCCTCATTCCTCACAACTAAGATCCATACACAAACAGAAACCAGGAGCAGAAGAAACACCAATCTAAACACGCTTGAAGTACCTTCATCAATCCATAGTACAAAACAAGTAACCAGCAAAAGAGCCTTCATCTACACTGCCCCCAAACTATGGAACCTCTTACCAAACCACATGAGAGATCTATTAGAGACCTCCAAACATTTAGGAAGCAACTAAAGACACTTCTGTTTTCCGAACACTACAACAATGAAACATAAAAACCACATGTTTCGCACAACTAACTCAACTAAGCTAAGTGTGTAAAGTCAAATATATAAATGTATATAGTTAAAGTTGTATAATCATGCAGATCCAGGAAATTACTCTGTATATAGTTCAAAAATCTTTAAGACTTTCATCTGTTATCTTATGTGTTCTCTGTAACTGGTTTTGTTCAATGTAAACCACCCCTGATCTCTGGAAGGGGTGGTATATACAATCTTTATAAATAAATAAATGTGTTAAATAAACCATTAAATACATTTCAAGAGATCTTTGGTAATACTAATAAAACTTTGTGGTACATTTTAATGGAAAAATTAAGATCTTTCAGTTAGATTTGGAGCAGAAATCTAAGAAGTTATTTTACCAGTTACCACACAGGGAGAAAAGGGTGAATTGTATGAAACATTGGATCATATTTCATTAAAGTTAAGGTCCCACCTTAATAAGAGTAGACCACAACTTTGCTTTCTCCTTGTGGATTTCTTTATTCTCCAGGACCAAGCAGGAAGTCGGTCCTCATATATGGGTGTCATCGGCGCCGATGAAGCCCCAGCGGAGCATTTCCCCAGCTTTCCATGAAAACCTTTGGGAATGCAGGCACGCATGCGCGGTTCCCTTCCCGCCTAAAGGTGCCATCTTACCTCAGTCTCTTTTTTTTCCGTAAAGCCCACCGGACGTGTGTCCAGTATTCCCGATTAAAATTTGATTTTTCAGCGATTTTTTTCTGCTATTTTCTTCCGGTTCGACGCCGGTTCCCCTCCCGCCGGGTTCGGTACACCGGTATCGAGCCCGATTCTTCTTTTCGGTTTTTGGCCTTCATGGCGCCCTTTTTTTCTCTTTTTCCGTGGAAGGCCGGTCTTTTGACCTTGCGGGGACTCTTTTTTTCCCCGATGGCTTCCAGTGGTTTTAAGAAGTGTGATCGGTGTAAGAAACTGATGTCTCTCACCGACACACACGACTGCTGCCTTCGGTGCCTCGGCCCCGACCACGATCCTAAGTTGTGCGGGGCCTGTGGAAAAATGTCTTCCAAGCAGCAAAAGGACAGGTTTTTCTCGGACTCAGGACCTCATCTGAGGCCTCGACATCTCGGGATTCCGATCCCGAGCGCCGTCGATGCTCCTCGGACAGGGAGTCCCCCGACCGGGAACGCAAGAGGAAGAAACAGTTCGCGAGGGCGTCGGAGGAGGTCCCTGGCTCCTTGAGGGCCAGGTCTAAGACCCCCGACCGTCGCCCCGGGCCTGTGGAACCGGAGAAGCCCGCCAAAGTTCCTCGTGTGGAGCTGGAGTCTGCTGGACACGTAAGCCCCGTAGTCCTTGTGGACTCTCCTTCCAGGGAGCCGACATCGGGCCCGGCGCCGCCGGGGCCCGAGTCAGTGGCTGCTGCGTCTCCCGAGCTGAGTCTCAGGATGACAGCCTTGGAGAGCAGAATGTCTGCCTTCATGGAGCAGCAGCGGGCACTGATGGCCAGCCTGTCTGGCGCATCTGCCTCGACCACCGGGACATCGACGTCCAAGTCGACCCCGGAGACCGAGCCGATACTAGAGTCCATCGTAGCTCGGAGTCGACCTCAGTCGCGGTCTCCCTCGACCTCCCGTTCGGGACCGAGGGCGTCGATGCCGGTGCTTCCGGCGTCGGGGCGGGTGCTCCAAGGCCCCGCGGGGTCGGACCCCGACTCTTCCTCGGATGAGTCAGCATGGGAGACGGAGGACGAGGAGTCTCCTGACACCTTTAAGACTCGGTGCGTCCCTTCGGACTCACCGCAGTCTGAACCCCGGAGGACACCCGGTTCTCGGAGTTCGTCCGGGATATGGCCACTGCCTTGGCTATTCCGGCGGATCCTGAGGAGGAGCCTCGAGCTGAAGAGCTCGAGGCCCTGCAGTATGACTCTCCTCCGAAGGAGGCCTTTACTGTCCCGGTTCCTCCGATGCTGGAACGGCTCCTCTTCCGTATGTGGGAGGCACCGGCCTCGGCGCCAGTTCTTAGCAAGCGGGTCGATTCGTTCTATCGACTCCGTAAGAGCCCTGGTTTTCAGAAAGCACAGCTACCACACCATTCCATAGTTGTGGAATCGGCCATGCATCGTCTGAAAAGTCAGAAGATGCACTCCGCGTTGCCTCCTGGCAGGGGAGGCCCGAAACCTCGATGGCGTCGGTAGAAAGTGTTTTCAGGGCTCGATGCTTGCTTGCCGTGTCCAGTCTTACCAGCTGTACATGGGCATGTACTTGCGGGATCTGGCCAAGGAGTTGGCCGGGTTCTCTGCTGGTCTCTCCGGGGAACCCTTGCAGAGATTTAAATCCTTGTCCTCGGGGATTCGGGACTGCTCGAAGTTCATGTCCCGCGCCGCCTACGATGACTTCGAGGCTTCTGCCCGAGTAGTGGCAGCCGGCATCGCGGCTCGACGCCAGGCATGGCTGCTGTCATCGGACCTCAAGCCATGGGTTCAGGACAAGTTGGTCGATGTCCCTTGCCAAGGTGAAAACCTGTTTGGCAAGCCCATGACCGAGAAGGCCGCTCAGCTCGAGACCGAGCACCTCACCTGGACAAGGCTGTCGAGGAAGACATCTGCCCCTTCTCATAAGAAGAAGGGCTCGGGTAAAAAGCCCGAGGAAGGGCACTGCCTACAAACAGTACCCACAGTATCAGGCTGCCCAAGCTGCCCCCCAGGGTCAGCAAGCCAAGGGCCAGGGTAATGGGCCCCGTAGGCAGAGGACCCCCAAGCCTCAGGCCCCTGCTACCACTCAGCAGGGTGGGGGCTTTTGACTCCTTGAGCGTAGCCTCTCCTCCACTGCTCTCCCAACCCTGCACAGGAGGTCGTCTCGCCCTCTTTGCCCACCAGTGGCCCCTTATCACCGGAGACAGTTGGATGCTGGACATCATCCACCGGGGATATGCCCTCCACTTTCACCAACTGCCTCCCCCATATTTTCCAGGGGAGCCTCCAAGGCCTACCCTGCACACAGACCTCCCCCGTCAGGAGCTTCAGGGTCTGTTGGTGGACAGGGCGGTGGAGCCTGTGCTCCCCACTTACAAGGTCACGGATTCTACTCCAGGTATTTCCTGGTGCCAAAAAGAACCGGTGGCCTTCGACCCATTCTGGACCTCAGGAACCTCAACAAGTTCCTAGTGAAAGAAACGTTCAAGATGCTTACTCTTGGAACCCTTCTGCCCTACCTCCAGCAGGGAGATTGGCTATGCTCCTTAGATCTAAAGGATGCGTACACTCACATCCTCATTCATCCAGACCACAGAAAGTACCTCAGGTTCATTGTGGGAGGAAACCATTATCAGTACAGGGTGCTGCCTTTCGGTCTCACCTCCGCCCCCAGGGTCTTTACAAAGTGCTTAGCAGTGGTGGCGGCCTACCTGAGGAATCAGGCCATCTTTGTCATCCTCTATCTGGACGACTGGCTCATCAGGGGTCAGATCAGTCAGGAAGCCAATCAAGCCACCCTCACGATGATTGCTCTCCTCCAAAGCCTGGGGTTTGTCATAAACTTCGCAAAGTCCACTTTGCTCCCCTCCCAAAACTTGGAGTTTATAGGGGCAAGGTTCTACTCTCTCCTAGCAAAAGCATTCTTGCCAGAAGACAGAGCCCAAAGGTTGCTAGCCCTGGCAAGTCAATTTCTCAGCAGGTCCCTGGTCTCCGCCAGACTCTGCCTGCGGCTTTTAGGCCACATGGCTTCGACAGTACATGTGACCCCCAATGCCAGGCTCCATATGAGGCCTGCACAGTGGTGCCTTCGGTCTCAGTGGTCACAGGCCACAGGCAGCCTCAGAGACAGGATAAGGGTGTCCAGACCATTTCTGCACTCCCTCAACTGGTGGCTACACCCACCCAATCTGCTGAAAGGGGTGCCCTTTCAGATCCCAGGTTACACAGTGATGCTAACTACAGATGCCTCCCTGCAAGGCTGGGGAGCGCATTGTCTGAGCAAGTGTACCCAGGGCCTCTGGTCTCCCTGGGAAGCTGCACAGCAGATCAATCTCCTCGAACTCCGAGCTATTCGGTTAGCCCTCAAAGCTTTCACTCCTACCCTGGCTCAACAGTCTGTCCTGATTCAGACAGACAACCAAGTTGCCATGTTTTATGTGAACAAACAGGGCGGAAAAGGGTCCAGGATCCTTTGTCGGGAAGCTCAGGACCTTTGTTCTTTTGCCCTCAAGCACAACATGCTCCTCAGGTCTGTGTACCTTCCTGGCCAGGACAACTACCTGGCAGACAGATTGAGCAGGATACTGCAGCCCCACGAGTGGCAGCTCCATCCTTCAGTAGTTCAGAAGATCTTCCTGAAATGGGGTCTCCCTTTGATGGATCTCTTTGCTAGCCCCATCAACAAGCAACTGCCAAAGTTCTGCTCCAGGCACCCACATCCTCTGCAGACAGCAGCGGATGCTTTTCTGATATCTTGGTCTCCGGGCCTCCTCTATGCGTTTCCTCTCACGCTCTTGGTGGCCCGAACCCTATTCAAGATTCTCCAGGACAAGGCCTCGGTCCTGCTGGTAGCTCCCAGGTGGCCGAGACAGCCTTGGTTTCCTCTTCTGCTTCAACTGGCGGTGGATCCTCCACTGCCTCTGGGTTTGCAACCCGACCTTCTCACACAGGACCAGGGTTCCCTTCTGCACCCCAATCTCAAGTCTCTCAATTTTATGGCCTGGAGGCTGCAAGAGTAGTTTTGGCTCCCTGGGGCCTACCTCAGGAAGTTGAGGAGGTTGTCCTAGCCTCTAGGAAATAGTCCACTAGGAAATCCTATGCTCTCAAATGGAAGAGGTTTTCTATGTGGTGTAACCTACGTACAGAGGATCCTTTCTCCTGTACTGTGCAAATAGTTCTTCAGTACTTACTGCACTTATCCAATCAGGGACTTAAGTCCAATTCTATTCGGGTCCACCTCTCAGCTCTAGCAGCTCACCACTCATTGGTAGAGGGGCACTCTCTATCTGGTCACCCCTTGGTGTCCCGCTTTCTCAGGGGCTTGCTTTTGCTCAAGCCTCCCATCCATCCTCCTGCCCCTGAGTGGGAGCTAAATGTGGTCTTGCAGCAACTGACTTGCCCTCCTTTTGAGCCGATGGCTACGTGTCCACTACGCTTCCTCTCCTGGAAGACACTCTTCCTGTTAGCCCTTACCTCGGCTAGGCGAGTAAGTGAGCTTCAGGCCCTGGTCTGTGACAGGCCTTACACCAGGATTTATAGGAACAGGGTAGTCCTCAGGACTCACCCAAAGTTCCTCCCAAAAGTTGTCTCCTCTTTCCACCTCAATCAGGAGGTGGTCCTTCCAACATTCTTCCCTAGGCCTCATGCTAGCCAGGCTAAAGCAGTCCTGCATACCCTGGACTGTAGGAGGGCCTTATCCTTCTACCTTGACCGTACGCAGGGGCATAATAGAGCTACTCAGCTCTTCGTATCCTTTGACCCCCAATAAGTTGGGGTTGGCTGTGTCCAAGCATACCTTGTCCTTCTCCAGGACCAAGCAGGAAGTCAGTCCTCACATATGGGTGACGTCGGCGCCGACGGAGCCCTCGCGGAGCAATTCCCCCAGCTTTCAAAGAAAGCCTTTGGGAATTGCAGCGCGCATGCGTGGTCCACTTCCCGCCCAAGGGTGCCATCTTGCTCAGTCTTCTTTTTCCGCGGAGCCCTACAGACGCTGTTTGTGATCGCCGCTGAAAAAGTTGATTTTTGTTATTTTTTCTTATCTCAATTCGACGCCGGATCCTTTTCCCGCCTGGACTCGCTACACCGGTATCGAGTCCTTTCGTGAATTTTTCGGTTTTTGTCCTTCGTGACTGGCGTTCACGCCATTTTTTCCTTTTTCCTGGCAGCCCTGTCTTTTGACCTCGCAGGGGCCCTTTTTCCCCCGATGGCTGCCAGCGGGTTTAAAAAGTGTGATCGGTGTAAGAAACTTATGTCTCTTACCGACACACACGACTGCTGCCTCCACTGCCTTGGACGCGATCACGACCCGATGATCTGTGGTCCATGTAGCAAGATGTCCTCTAAAGCGTTGAGGAGGCGGCAGCAACAAAGGGAAAAAATCTTCTCTGACTCCGCGTCCGGCTGAGCCCGGACCTCGTCAGAGGTTTCGACGTCCCGGGACTCCGGTCCTGAGCATCGTCGGAGTTCCTCTGAGCGGGGGTCTCCTGCCCAGGAGCATCATCGGAAGAAGAAACCCATGAGGGCGGTGTCAGTGGACGCTCCTGGTTCCTCGAGGGCCAGGTCGCATAGCCCCGATAGCCGTCCCGGGTCCTCGGAGTCGGAGAGGCCTTCCAAACATCCTCGTCTCGAGTTGGAGTCTCCTGGACACGTGAGTACTGTAGTCCTCGTGGACTCACCTCCGAAGGAGCCGATGTCGGGCCCGACGCTGTCGGGGCCCGAATCGGGGGCTGCTGGATCTCCTGAGCTCGGACTCAGGTTGACGGCCTTGGAGAGCAGTTTGGCTGCCTTCATTGACCAGCAGCGGGCATTGATCGCTGGCCTCGCCGGTGCTTCTACCCCGACCGCCGGGACGTCGATGTCCAAGTCGACCCCGGAGACCGAGCCGATCCTCGAGTCCATGCGGGCTGGAGTCGATCCTCGGTCGCGGTCTCCCTCGGCCTCCCGTTCGGGACCGAGGTCGTCGACACCGACTCTGTCGGCGTTGGGGCGGAAGGCATCGATGCCCGCCCGACCGGAGCTGCTTGATTCCTCCTCAGAGGAATCGGCCTGGGAAACGGAGGACGAAGAGTCCCCTGGTACTTTTCGGACTCAGTGTGTCCCATCGGACTCGCCCGAGTCCGAACCTCGGAGACGATCCCCCCCGGAAGACACCCGGTTCTCGGACTTCGTGCAGGATATGGCCAAAGCCTTGGCATTCCCCGCGGATCCCGAGGAGGAGCCTCGAGCCGAAGAGCTCGATGCCCTCCAGTATGACTCTCCCCCGAAGGAGGCCTTTACTGTACCGGTTCCTCCGATGCTGGAGCGACTTCTCTTCCGCATGTGGGAGAGCCCGGCGTCGGCGCCGGTGTTAAGCAAGCGGGTCGATACCATTTATCGAGTCCGCAAGAGCCCCGGGTTCCAAAAGGCACAACTACCGCACCATTCCATGGTGGTGGAATCGGCCATGCATCGACAAGAGTCAGAAGATGCACTCCTCGGTGCCTCCCAGCCGGGAGGCCCAGAACCTGGATCCCCTCAGTAGGAAGTGCTTGCAGGGCTCTATGCTTGCTTGTCAAGTCCAGACTTACCAGCTCTATATGGGCATGTATCTCCAAGACCTGGCAAAGGAAATTGCTGGGTTCTCTGCTGGTCTCTCCGAGGAACCTTTGCAGAGGTTCCAGGCCTTGTCCACTGGTATTCGTGAGTGCTCGAAGTTCATCTCTCGAGCAGCCTATGATGGCTTCGAAGCATCGGCTCGGGTAGCCGGAGCCGGCATCGGTTCCCGCCGACAGGCTTGGCTTCAGTCATCCGACCTCGAGCCATGGGTACAGGACAAGTTGGTTGATGTCCCCTGCAAGGGTGAAAACCTCTTTGGCAAGCCCATGGCTGAAAAGGCTGCAGAACTCGAGACCGAGACTCTGACCAGGACTAGGCTGTCCAGAAAAACCTCTGCCCCTTCTCATAAAAAGAAGGGCTCGGGGAAAAAGCCCTTTTACCCGAGGAAGGCAGCTGCCTATAAATAATACCCTCATTATCAGGCCCAAGCAGCTCCCCAACAGGGTCAGCAGGCCAAGGGAAGGGGTAATGGGTCCCGTAGGCAGCCAGCCCACAACACCGGCCCCTGCTCAACAGGGTGGGGGCTTTTGACTCCATCAGCATAGCCTCTTCCCCTCTGCTGGTTTCTCTCAGCACAGGAGGCCGGCTGGTCCACTTTGCTCAAAGATGGTCAGCAATCACATCAGATACCTGGGTGCTTCATATAGTTCAAAAAGGCTATCTTCTTCACTTTCACCAGGTACCTCCCTCCTACTTTCCAGGGGAGCCTCCCAGACTCCCTCTGCACAGGGACTTACTCCTTCAGGAGTTAGCAAGTCTTCTTCAGGAACAGGTTGTGGAACCGGTGCCCCACCACCTGAGAGGTCAAGGCTTTTATTCCAGGTATTTCCTGATACCAAAACGAACAGGAGGCCTCAGACCCATCCTGGACTTGCGCAACCTCAACAAGTTCCTGACAAGGGAAAAGTTCAAGATGCTCACCCTTGGAATCCTGCTGCCCTACCTCCAGCAGGGAGACTGGCTATGCTCCTTGTATCTAAAGGATGCCTATACTCACATCCTTATTCATCCAGACCACAGACAATATCTCAGGTTTGTTGTGGGAGGAAATCATTACCAGTACAGAGTCCTGCCCTTTGGCCTATCCTCCGCCCGCAGGGTGTTCACCAAATGCCTAGCTGTGGTGGCAGCCTAACTAAGGCTTCAAGGCCTCTTTGTATTTCCATACCTGGATGACTGGCTCATAAGAGCCCAGTCTTCCCAAGAGGCCACTCATCGCACTGTGACTCTACTCCAGCACTTGGGATTTGTCATAAACTTCGCAAAGTCCACTTTGCTCCCCTCTCAAAATCTAGAATTCATCGGCGCAAGGTTGGACACACTTCAGGCGCGAGCCTTCCTGCCCCTAGACAGGGCACACCGGCTCATGGATCTAGCCAGCCACTTTCGCAGCAATTCCCTGGTCTCTGCCAGGCAATTTCTGAGACTGCTCGGCCATATGGCTTCCACGGTCCATGTAACCCCCAATGCCCGCCTGAACATGCGACCTGCTCAATGGTGCCTTCGCACTCAATGGCATCAGGCCACGGGGAGCCTGGCGGACTCAGTACAGGTATCCAACCTGCTGGTCTCTTCTCTGCGGTGGTGGCTTCATCTACCAAACCTGGTGCTGGGAGTGGATTTTCAATCTCCTCCGCCTTCTCAGGTGTTGACGACCGATGTTTCTCTCCTAGGTTGGGGAGCACATTGCCAAGGGACATGTACTCAAGGCCTCTGGACTCCTTGGGAGTCTGTTCAGCAGATAAACTTCCTAGAGCTCAGAGCCATCCGCCTAGCTCTGAGAGCCTTCTCCCACCTCACTTCTCACCAGTCTGTGCTGGTCCAGACGGACAATCAAGTTGCAATGTTCTACGTGAACAAACAGGGAAGTACAAGCTCCTTCCTTCTCTGTCAGGAGGCACGGAGACTGTGCTCTTGGGCCGTCCTTCACGGCATCCTGCTCAAAGCTGTCTATCTCCCAGGTCAAGAAAATTACCTGGCAGACAGACCAAACAGGATCCTCCAACCTCACGAGTGGAGATTGGATCCGTTGGTAGTTCAGCAGATCTTTCTCAAGTGGGGTCTCCCCACCATGGATCTCTTTGCCAGTCCCCAGAACCGGCAGCTTCCCAAATTCTGCTCTCGACAACCGCATCCTCTAAGAGTGGCGGCGGATGCTTTCCTGATTCCATGGTCCACAGGCCTCTTGTATGCCTTTCCTCCCATGCCACTGGTGTCTCGGACGCTCTTCAAAGTTCTCAGACAGAGCCTCGATGATCCTAGTAGCTCCCC
This sequence comes from Ichthyophis bannanicus, assembly GCA_033557465.1. Taxonomy (NCBI): domain Eukaryota; kingdom Metazoa; phylum Chordata; class Amphibia; order Gymnophiona; family Ichthyophiidae; genus Ichthyophis; species Ichthyophis bannanicus. Next base: position 40,173,710 of record CM066044.1, on the reverse strand, counting down.
GGTGGCCGAGACAACCCTGGTTCCCGCTTCTGATGCAGTTGGCGGTGGACACTCCTCTTCCCCTGGGGTTTCAACCCGATCTCCTGTCACAGGATCAGGGGACTCTCCTACACCCCAACCTCTGGTCCCTTCATCTGATGGCATGGCTGCTGAAAGGGTAGTCCTTGCTCCCCTCCTGCTATCTCGGGAGGTGGAAGAGGTCGTCTTGGCCTCCAGACGGCCATCCACCCGGAAGTCCTACGCTCTTAAGTGGCGTCAGTTCTCCGTGTGGTGTGCTCAGCAGTCTGTGAATCCCTTCTCCTGCTTGGTGGCAGTGGTCTTGCAATATTTGCTTTACCTCTCCAATCTTGGCCTTAAGTCCAACTCTGTCAGAGTCCACCTCAGTGCTCTCTCTGCGCATCACACACCAGTGGACGGCAGGCCTCTTTCCAACCACCCTTTGGTGGCTCGTTTTCTCAGAGGCCTCCTTCTCCTTAAGCCTTCTTTGCGCCCACCAGCCACAGAATGGGATCTGAATGTGGTCTTGCAGCGGATTACCTGTCCACCCTTTGAACCTATGGCTTCCTGTTCTCTCCGTTTTCTCTCCTGGAAAACTTTGTTTCTGGTAGCTCTTCCCTCTGCTAGGCGTGTTAGTGAACTGCAGGCGCTAGTGTCTGATCCTCCTTACTCTAGGTTCTACAGGAATAGGGTAGTCTTGCGGACTCACCCTAAGTTTCTTCCTAAAGTGGTTTCCCCTTTTCATCTCAACCAGGAGGTGGTTCTTCCAACCTTCTTTCCCAGGCCGCACTCCAGCCGGGCTGAGATGGTCCTGCATACCCTGGACTGTAGGAGGGCCTTGTCCTTCTACCTTGACCGTACACGGGAGCATAGGAGAGCTGTTCAGCTCTTTGTTTCTTTTGACCCCAATAAGATGGGGCTACCTGTCTCCAAGCGTACGTTGTCCATATGGGTTGCTGACTGTATCGCTTGGGCTTATGGAGCAGCCGGCCTCTCGTTGGAGGGTCGAGTCACGGCTCATCGTGTTAGGGCGAAGGCTGCATCAGTGGCTCATTTCCGCTCTGTTCCGTTGGCAGACATCTGCCGGGCCGCTACTTGGTCTTCAAGCCAGACTTTTGCGGCCCATTACTGCCTGGAGAGGGAGTCCCCCAGGGACAGTGCTTTCGGTCAGGCAGTTCTCCATCATCTCTTTGAGGTTTAGGCAACTCCTACCCTCTGGCCCTGATGTTGGGCTACCGGTCGGGGGCGTTTTCAGATAAGATTCCTTCCTTCTGTGCTACTGAGCTAGAGGGAGCTCGTTTTTCCGCTTGAGGTCTCCGGTAGCCTTAAGCTAGGGAGTCCCATATGTGAGGACTGACTTCCTGCTTGGTCCTGGAGAAAGAGTAGTTACTCACCTGCAACAGGTGTTCTCCAGGAGCAGCAGGAATCAGTCCTCACAACCCTCCCTCCTCCCCTCGGAGTTGCAGTCCTCTCTTTTCATTTTTGCTAATTTTTTTGCTGTCTTTTAGCTATGTCATCAGACTGAGCAAGATGGCACCCTTGGGCGGGAAGGGGACCGCGCATGCGCGCTGCAATTCCCAAAGGCTTTCTTTGTAAGCTGGGGAAATTGCTCCGCGAGGGCTCCGTCGGCGCCGACGTCACCCATATGTGAGGACTGATTCCTGCTGCTCCTGGAGAACACCTGTTACAGGTGAGTAACTATCTGGGTGGCTGACTGTATCACCTGGGCTTACAAGGCGGCTGACCTTCCTTTGCAGGGTAGGGTCATGGCCCATCGTGTCAGGGCAATGGCTGCCTCAATGGCTCATCTACGCTCTGTGCCCTTGGTAGACATCTGCAAGGCTGCAACTTGGTCTTCAAGCCAGACTTTTGCGGCCCATTATTGCCTGGAGAGGGAGTCCCGAAGGGACAGTGCTTTTGGCCAAGCAGTACTCCGGAATCTCTTTGAGGTTTAGGCAACTCCTGCTCTCCTGCCCTCTGTTGGGCTACCGGTGGAGGTTGTGTCCTTGAAAAGCCTTTCTTTGCAGCTGGGACTAGAGGGAGTCCTCTTATTCAGCCTGAGTTCCTGGTAGCCCAGAGCTAGGGAGTCACCCATATGTGAGGACTGACTTCCTGCTTGGTCCCGGAGAAAGAGTAGTTACTCACCTGTAACAGGTGTTCTCCAGGAGCAGCAGGAATCAGTCCTCGCAACCCTCCCTCCTCCCCTTGGAGTTGCAGTTGTACATAGTTTATTTTTTCATTTTTGTGTGCTGTTCTTAGCTATGTCATTTGACTGAGGTAAGATGGCACCTTTAGGCGGGAAGGGAACCGCACATGCGTGCCTGCATTCCCAAAGGCTTTCATGGAAAGCTGGGGAAATGCTCCGCTGGGGCTTCATCGGCGCCGATGACACCCATATGTGAGGACTGATTCCTGCTGCTCCTGGAGAACACCTGTTACAGGTGAGTAACTACTCTTTGCAGATTCTATTGGCTATACTCTGTGGGCCTTTATCTGTTCTCATCTACAGCCTCTTCAGGTGCCTTTTCTTTCTTTCAGTTACCTGGTATTTGTCTGCTAAGGAGGTTTCCCTATGTTCCTGCTTGTCCCTCGAGATCATAGGGAGGTGAATTTGACTGTATCTGGTGTAAAGGATGTTCAAAAAGTATTCAAAGGGACCATGTTGGGGTTTTTTTGTTGTTGAAGGTGTTCAATTTTTGGAATATGTTCCGTTTTGGAACTTCATGGGGAACGAGACTTAGGCAGATTTAATTGTGCATTTAGAGGGGGCTAACAATTTTTACAGATTGAATGGTTTTTACTTTGGGAGGAGGTGAGGGGGTTAGGGTTGTATAGGCTGATGCAGGCTAATGCTTTTTCTCTTTTTATTTTAGTGACAGGAGTGGCAATTAGAGTATACACAATTGTCTGATTCCTGTTTGTTACCAGGAATCCCTTATCAAAACAATGGGGTTCACTTATCTGTTTGGGGCAGTTCTTCATCTATATTCCCATGAATTTGGATACATTCATTGTCCGCTTTTTCCCTTTTGGAAGGGGTTGATTTGGTTGGCTGTAATTGGGAATTTCATCATGAAATGCTCAGACCATGGGGATCTCATGGATAGAAAAACTTTCTGAAGGCCTGTCCCCTTGGTTATCAGAGTCAACGATGTCCAACTCTGGTTCTCGAAGACCACATACTGGTTGGGTGTTGAGGCCATATCCTTACTACACATGCATAAGCTATATTTGCGTACAGTTGAAGCAATGCACATGCAAATTTCTCATTCATATGCATTAGGAATAGCCTGAAATCCTGACCAGTATGTGGTCTTCAAGGGCAGGAATTGGGCATCACTGATGTTGGCAAATGATTAGATCGAGAATGTGCCCTGCCATTTTGTGTTTATGGATCGTACCTGTTCTAGACTAGTAGAAGAGTCCTTTCAAAAACAGTCTACCTTGGAGCAGCATGGGTTATTTAGCTGCAGATTAATATCCTAATTTTGTAGTAGTCTCATAACAGCAGAATACGTTTTTAGCAGCTTATCCTTGTGCTAGGTTTGATAGGAAAATTCCGTAAGAGTGCTGTTTCATTTAGTCCTGATGGAGTGAATGTCTGACATTCTAGGTATGATGTTACTTCTCACTTATGCTAAGTTATTTGTTTATGGAGTATGTTGTAATTTCTATGTTTTGTCCATGTAATTTTTCTGTCTAATAGATATGTTTGTTTTGTTTTTATGATGCTTTATTCAGCTGTAACTTCTTAGAGTACAGTACACAAAGGGCAAGCTAAAACTTTGAATAACTAAGTTGGTGGATAAATTGCATTAATGAAATAAATTTTGTTTATTGGCTCACTAGAGCAAGATCTGCTTTGGATATCAACGCTTCCTCACCAAATGTTGCCCAGTCCTGAGCATGCATCCTTCCTTCAGTTTAAATAGTTTGAAAGCACAATTTTTCCCCAGAAAAGGAAGAGTAAGAAGGGAAATTTGCAGATTTTTTTTTTAAAGTTTGTTTTAGAGAAACAGTTAAAAGAACACGTCTTGCTAATCAGAAGAATATTTTAGCGTGCCTGTAGTAGTCACACTAACTTAATTGGCGCTTGGCTGTCTTTGAAGTCCCTTTAATCTTCCTTGAGCTAAGGGGAGCATTTGAAGGCAGTCTCTGTAAATCTGAAATTTCTTCATTTTTATTTACACATGTCTGGGGATGTTTGTAATTCATTTTTTCTGGATATTAGTAAGCCAAGTTGCTGGCTTACAGACGGTTGCGTGAAAAAGGGAGCTTAGTGAGAGGCTGGAAGCAGATGGTAGGGAGGCATGGATTGTCAGTACTCACTTTCACTGTTTATTAAAAATATAAAAAATGGCAAAACAAAACAACCCCAAATGGCCAGTAGGCTGTGAATGGCAAATAAACCAAGCTTGAAAAATGTTCAAGAGCTGATCAGAAGGTTGAGACAAAGCATAAAAACATTTTAAGTGGAGATGCAGAGAAAAATTATCTTTTTCTGCAGTTGATTGGGTGGAAACAAAACTTGACAGCTGAGTACAGAATAGAAATGGTAGGCATATTTTTTTTTTGGGGAGGGGGTTTGTTTACTTAAAGCGCATATGGAACGTTAAGAGATATTCAACTGTAATCTCAGATGTGGATCCTATAAGTTAAAAAAATTCACATCATTTGAGAAAATTCGGTGGTTTCATTTTATTATTTTATTTTTATTTAGCATATTTTATATACTGCATTTCCGCAGGTCAATGTGGTTTACGAGAAAACCATTTAAAAGAGAATGTTATATAGAACAGGGAATGTTAACAGGGCATGATACATTTACAATGGAATAAAACAAGTATTAACTTTTAGAAATGAACTATGATACATGCTTGTGTGTATGTGTGGCTAGATTGTATTTGGAAAATGTTGCATAAGCTGTTTCGTTTTAGTGGTTAGTTTGATTACTGTGGGGATGGAGTCTTGTCCAGTTTTGTATGTAGGCAAAGTAGAATGTGTGTAGTAATATGTGGAGCAGTAGTGGTAATGCTGAGTTATGTTTGGTCTTCAAAATAGTCTTTGAAAAGTAGGGTTTTTAGTTCTTTCCTGAAGTGAAAGATGTCATCTATGTTTCTAAGTTTTGTAGGGAGGTTGTTCCAAAGGCTTGGTGCATACAATGATAAAGCATGTTTGGTTGCATCTCAATTTTTCTATAGGTGTGCTTAAGGTGTTTTGAGCGCAGGATCTTCTGATTCTGTTTTCTGGAGGTTTTCTTAGCATGTTTTGTAGGTTAGCAGTGGATATGTTGTGCAGGATTTTGAAGGTGGTTGTAAATATGTTGTATTTGATACGGCATATGAGGGGGAGCCAACGTACCTTTTTAAGGATAGGGATGATATGATTCATTCTGGATGCCCCCTCTAGAGCTCTGGCTGTGGTATGCTGTGCCATTTGTAATGGCAGTAAGACATATTCTCCAGGACCAAGCAGGAAGTCAGTCCTCACTTATGGGTGACGTCGGCGCCGACGGAGCCCTCGCGGAGCAATTTTCCCCAGCTTTCGAAGAAAGCCTTTGGGAATTGCAGCGCGCATGCGCGGTCGTCTTCCCGCCCGAAGGTGCCATCTTAGCCAGTCTTCTTTTTCCGCGGAGCCCTACAGACGTCCCCGTCTTGTCCCCGCGAAAAAGTTGATTTTCCTCTTTATTTTATACTTTTTTCTTTCGGTTCGACGCCGATCGTTTTCCCGCCCGGACTCGCGACGCCGGTCTCGAGTCCTCTTACTTTTTTTCGGTTTTTCTGACTTAGTCAGCTTTCGTTTTCGTTTTCCCTGGCAGCCCGGTCCTTTGACCTCGCAGGGGCCCTTTTTCCCCCCGATGGCTGCCAGTGGCTTTAAGCGGTGTGGTCGGTGTGACCGAAATATGTCACTAACCGACACACACGACTTTTGCCTCCGCTGCCTGGGCCCGGATCATGAGGAACTGATCTGTGGGCCCTGCAGCAAACTGTCCTCGAAGGCGTTGAGAAGTCGGCGGCATCAGCGTGAGAGAATCTTCGCTGACCCCAGCCGTACCCGGACCTCGTCGGAGGCCTCCGTGTCGAAAGGCTCCAGCTCGGACCGTCGCCGGAGCTCCTCCGACCGGGGTTCTCCCTCCGGGGACCATCGTCGGAAGGAAAAAAAACCCGCGAGGGCGGCGTCGGTGGACGCTCCTGGCTCCGCGAGGGCCAGGTCGCATAGCCCCGACAGCCGCCCCGGGTCCTTGGAGAAGGAACACCTCCCGAAGCGACCTCGCCTGGAGTCGGAGATGCCTGCCCGGGTAAGTCCTGTAGTCCTTCTGGACTCGCCTCCGCGACAGCCGACGTCGGGCCCGACGCCGTCGGGGCCCGAGTCGGGGGCTGCTGGTTCACCTGAGCTCGGACTCAGGTTGACGGCCTTGGAGAGCAGACTGTCTGCCTTCATGGACCAGCAGCGGCACTGCTCGCTGGCTTCGCTGGCGTCGCTGCCCCGACCGCCGGAACGTCGACGTCCAAGTCGACCCCGGAGACCGAGCCGATCCTCGAGTCGATGAGAACTCGAGTCGATCCTCGGTCGAGGTCGCCCTCGGCCTCCCGTTCGGGACCGAGGTCGCCGACGCCGACTCCCTCGGCGTCGGGGCGGCTGGCGCCGCACCCTGCCCGGGCCGACCCCACCGAGTCCTCGTCGGAGTCGGTCGGTCAGGGAGTCTGAGGAGGAAGAGTCACCTGATTCTTTCCGGACTCGGTGTGTCCCATCGGACTCTCCGGAGTCCGAGCCTCGGAAGCAGTCCCCCCCGGAGGATGCCAGGTTCTCGGACTTCGTTAGGGATATGGCCAAGGCTTTGGCCTTCCCTGCGGATCCCGAGGAGGAGCCTCGAGCCGAAGAGCTCGACGCCCTCCAGTATGACTCTCCCGCGAGGGAACACTTTACTGTGCCGGTTCCTCCTATGCTGGAACGTCTACTCTTCCGCATGTGGGAGAGGTCCGGCCTCCTCGCCGGTCCTGAGCAAGCGGGTCGATTCTATCTATCGAGTCCGCAAGAGCCCTGGCTTTCAAAAGGCACAGCTGCCACACCATTCCATGGTAGTGGAATCGGCCATGCATCGTCTTAAGAGCCAGAAGATGCACTCCTCGGTGCCTCCTGGAAGGGAGGCCCGTAACCTGGATGGCCTTGGCAAGAAGTGCTTCCAGGGCTCTATGCTCGCCTGTCGTGTCCAGACTTACCAGCTATACATGGGCATGTATCTCAGGGATCTGGCTAAAGAGCTAGCCGGATTCTCCGCTGGTCTCTCCGAGGAGCCCTTGCGGAGGTTCCTTGCCTTGTCCACGGGTATTCGGGAATGCTCAAAGTTCATGTCCCGAGCAGCCTATGATGGCTTTGAAGCCTCGGCTCGCGTAGCCGCAGCCGGCATCGGTGCCCGCCGACAGGCTTGGCTTCAGTCGTCCGACCTTGAGCCCTGGGTACAGGACAAGTTGGTCGATGTCCCCTGCCGAGGCGAAAACCTCTTTGGCAAGCCCATGGCGGAAAAGGCTGCACAAATTGAGACTGAGACTCTCACCAGGACCAGGCTTTCTAGGAAGACCTCCGCCCCTTCCCAGAAAAAGAAGGGCTCGGGAAAAAAAGTCCTTTTACCCGAGGAAGGCAGCTGCCTACAAACAATACCCCCATTATCAGGCCCCTGCAGCTCCCCAACAGGGCCAGCAGGCCAAGGGACGGGGTAACGGGTCCCGTAGGCAGCAAGCCCCCAAGCCTGCACCACCAGCCCCTGCTCAGCAGGGTGGGGGTTTTTGACTCGCTCAGCATAGCCTCCCCCCCCCCCCGCTGGTTCCCCCCAGCACCGGAGGCCGGCTGGTTCACTTCGCCCACAGGTGGTCCAGCATCACCGCAGATGCCTGGGTGCTTCAAGTCGTGCGAGAGGGCTACCTTCTCCACTTCCATCAGGTCCCTCCCTCCTATTTTCCGGGAGAGCCTCCGCGCCCCCCTCTGCACAGGGAGTTGCTCCTTCAGGAGTTAGCAGGTCTTCTGCAGGAACAGGCGGTGGAACCGGTGCCACACCACCTGAGAGGTCAAGGCTTCTATTCAAGGTATTTTCTGATACCAAAGAGAACAGGAGGCCTCAGACCCATCCTGGACTTGCGCAACCTCAACAAGTTCCTTGTGCGGGAGAAGTTCAAAATGCTTACCCTTGGAATCCTTCTGCCCTACCTCCAGCAGGGAGATTGGCTATGCTCCTTGGATCTAAAGGATGCCTACACGCACATCCTCATCCACCCAAGCCACCGCCAATACCTCAGGTTTGTGGTGGCAGGAAATCATTACCAGTACAGAGTACTCCCCTTTGGCCTGTCCTCCGCACCGCGAGTCTTCACAAAATGTCTCGCGGTCGTGGCGGCCCATCTCCGGCTTCACGGCCTCTATGTCTTCCCATACCTCGACGACTGGCTCATCAGAGCAGCGTCCGCTCAGGAGGTCACCAACGCCACGTGCCGCACGGTGACTCTGCTGCAGCACTTGGGCTTTGTCATAAACTTCGCAAAGTCCACTTTGCTCCCCTCACAGGATCTCGAGTTCATCGGCGCAAGGCTGCACACTCCTCAGGCGCGAGCGTACCTACCGCTCGACAGGGCTCAGCGGCTCATGGACCTAGCCGACCGCTTTCGCAGCCAGCCCCTGGTCTCCGCCAGGCGCTTCCTGAGACTGCTCGGCCCATATGGCTTCCACCGTCCATGTGACCCCCAATGCCCGCCTGAATATGCGGTCTGCTCAATGGTGTCTCCGCCGGCAGTGGCGACAAGCCACAGGCGGCCTAGCAGACCTAGTGCGCGTCTCCGAGCCGCTGGTCTCGTCTATCCGGTGGTGGCTCCGGCAGCCGAACCTGATATTAGGAATGCCTTTCCAGTCACCTCAGCCGACCCGGGTGCTGACCACCGATGCATCCCTCCTGGGCTGGGGAGCACATTGCCAAGAGGCACGTACTCAGGGCCTCTGGACCAAGTGGGAGTCTGCTCAGCAGATCAACTTCCTGGAGCTCAGGGCGATCCGCCTAGCTCTCAAGGCCTTCTCCCACCTGACCTCCCAACAGTCCGTCCTTGTCCAGACGGACAATCAAGTTGCCATGTTCTACGTGAACAAGCAGGGGGGCACGGGCTCCTTCCTCCTCTGCCGGGAGGCACAGAAGCTCTGCTCTTGGGCCGTCAGTCACGGCATTCTCCTCAAGGCAGTTTATCTCCCGGGCCAAGAAAATTGCCTGGCGGACAAGCTCAGCAGGGTCCTCCACCCGCACGAGTGGCGTCTGGATCCCTTGATCGTTCAGAAGCTCTTCCTCAGGTGGGGCCTCCCCACGGTGGATCTCTTTGCCAGTCCTCACAACCGGCAGCTTCCTCGCTTCTGCTCTCGTCAGCCACACCCCCTTCGGGTTGCGGCGGACGCCTTTCTGATCTCATGGTCGGGGAGCCTTCTGTACGCTTTCCCTCCCATTCCGTTAGTCTCTCGGACTCTTTTCAAGGTTCTCCGAGACAAAGCCTTCATGATCCTGGTGGCCCCTCGCTGGCCCAGGCAGCCGTGGTTTCCGCTCCTGCTGCAACTGGCGGTGGAGGATCCCATCCCTCTGGGGGTACAACCGGATCTCCTCACTCAGGATCAGGGGTCCCTACTGCACCCCAACCTCAGGTCTCTCAACCTCATGGCCTGGCTGCTGAAAGGGTAGTCCTTGCTCCTCTTCTCTTGCCGGCGGAGGTGGAGGAGGTCGTCTTGGCTTCGCGACGGCCTTCTACCCGCAAATGCTACGCCCTTAAATGGCGTCGCTTTGCAATCTGGTGTTCCCAACAGTCTCAGGATCCCTTCTCCTGCCCGGTGTCGGTGATCCTACAATACTTGCTACACCTCTCTCATCTGGGACTTAAGTCCAACTCCGTCAAAGTTCACCTCAGTGCTCTTTCAGCACATCATGTGCCGGTGGGCGGCAGACCTCTCTCCAACGACCCTCTCGTAGCGAGGTTTCTCCGAGGTCTCCTTCTACTTAAACCACCTCTGCGCCCGCCAGCGCCGGACTGGGACCTGAATGTGGTTTTGCAGCGGATCACCTGTCCGCCTTTTGAACCTATGGCTACATGTTCTCTCCGTTTTCTATCTTGGAAAACACTGTTCTTGATAGCCCTCACTTCCGCTAGGCGCGTAAGTGAATTGCAGGCCCTCGTGTCTGATCCCCCCTACACTCGATTCTACAGGAATAGGGTAGTCCTACGGACTCACCCAAAGTTTCTGCCTAAAGTGGTCTCCCCTTTTCACATGAATCAGGAGGTGGTACTTCCAACCTTCTTTCCCAGACCACACTCCAGCCGAGCTGAGACGGTCCTCCATACCCTGGACTGTAGAAGGGCATTGAACTTCTACCTTGACCGTACGCGGGAGCACCGTAAAGCTGCTCAGCTTTTTGTGTCTTTTGACCCCAATAGATTGGGGCTCCCGGTCTCCAAGCGTACTCTGTCCATCTGGGTTGCGGACTGTATCTCTTGGCTTATGGGGCGGCCGGACTCTCCTTGGAAAGTAGAGTCACGGCTCATTGCGTTCGGGCAAAGGCCACGTCAGTGGCTTACCTCCGCTCTGTTCCGCTGGCAGACATCTGCCGGGCCGCTACTTGGTCTTCGAGCCAGACTTTTGCGGTCCATTACTGTCTCGAGAGGGAGTCCCATAGGGACAGTGCTTTCGGACAGGCAGTCCTCCGTAATCTCTTTGAGGTCTGAGCAACTCCTACCCTCCATCCCGGATGTGGGCTACCGGTGGGTGATAATTCAGCGAAGATTCTATCCTTCTGTGCTGCTGAGCTAGAGGGAGCTCATTTTTGTGCTTAGGGTCTCCGGTAGCCTTGAGCTTGGGAGTCCCATAAGTGAGGACTGACTTCCTGCTTGGTCCTGGAGAAAGCGTAGTTACTCACCTGTAACAGGTGTTCTCCAGGAGCAGCAGGAATCAGTCCTCACTACCCTCCCTCCTCCCCTTGGAGTTGCAATCGTCTGCTTATGTTCTTTTTGCAAATTTTTCTGCTGTCTTTTTAGCTATGTCATCTGACTGGCTAAGATGGCACCTTCGGGCGGGAAGACGACCGCGCATGCGCGCTGCAATTCCCAAAGGCTTTCTTCGAAAGCTGGGGAAAATTGCTCCGCGAGGGCTCCGTCGGCGCCGACGTCACCCATAAGTGAGGACTGATTCCTGCTGCTCCTGGAGAACACCTGTTACAGGTGAGTAACTACGCTTTTGGGTATGTCCTGTTATATTTAACCCTTTCCAGGCCGAGCCCAAAACTCTCGGGATCCAAAATTCTGACTAAATATTCCTATCAAATGGTATATAATACATGACCATAGCAGAAGGAAAATCACTATTAGAACATACTGAATAAGACGGGTACAAGTTTCCTGAAATATGCAAAAATTAACCCGGCTGCAGAATGTGGATTAAAAATTTAAAGTAGGCCTTCAAAGGGTTAAGTTTATCTGCATATAAAGAATACAGAGAGCTGGGGTTCATTATTACTTTAATCTCAAGTCTGCTTTGTTCTGACTCGAACTTTCTTGTATTAAATTATACTTTTGGGCAAAAGCTTTATTTCTTCATTCGATTCAATTAACAATTTTGTTGTTCTCCGGAACCAAGCAGGAAGTCAGTCCTCATTTATGAAGTGACATCACCGACAGAGCCCGTGCGTGGGAACCCTCCTCAGCTTTTGCAGACAGCCTTTGGGAGATCCAATACGCATGGGCGATTGCTTTCTCTCCCGAATGGAGCCATCTTACCTCAATCTACTTTTTTCCATGGAGCCTTACAGACGTCTGTCTGTATCCCGGAGAAAGTTTTTTTTACTCTCGTTTTTTTGCCACTCTGTATTTCTTTTTCTCTTTTTCTCGCCTTCCTGTGCCTCCCAATATCATTGCTGCCTCAACGCCGTGTTTTTTCTTTTCTTCTCCATTTTCAGCATGTGGGCTTTTCCTTGCATCCTTCTGGTTGGGGCATTTGTCTTTTGACCTGGTGGAAGCCATCTTCCCTGACGTGTCCATCCCGACCAATGACTTTAAGAAGTGCACCAGACACTGTTCCCTCTAAGCTGTGCGCGTGTGCGCGCGCACACACCTCACTGAGCGAGCGCACATACTTTACAACAGAGCGCACATAGAAAACAACACAGACGTCTTAAAATTTAAAAGTTATGTATTTATGGTTTTCACAAGTTCTACAATGTTTTCTAGTGCAATCAATGTGGTGTACATACTGTATTCTGATGTGTAGTCAAATTTTAAAGTATATAACTCTGAGTGTCGTTATGTGGCGCACAAAAATTTAACCTTCCTTCAAAAGCTGCACAGCTGATATTTTATGCGCACACAGCCTACAGAAAATTAGAGGGAACATTGGCACCAGATGTGGCTGGACCATTTCCATCATGGACTGCCATAACTGGTGCCTTCAGTGCTTTGGGCCTGACCATGAGCCTTCTATATTCGCTCTCCACTTGCAGATTATGTGCAAGGGGTTGAAGAACTGTGAAATGTAGCGGGAATCGCTATTCAACTCCAAGACATCAGCACTGACCCCTGCATCGACATCAGAATCAACGCCCTCGAAGGACACTGCCAAGGACGTGACCTTGCATGGTGACCAAGCCGTACGGAACTGCGAGGTTGCAGGGCTTAAACAGAGACTCTCCCTCGAAGGGGACTCCATCCCAGTCATCGTATAAGGGAGATGCCGAGTCCAAGGTGAAGCTCTTGACGTGACTCTGAAGGCCAAGGCCGGGAGCAGCCTTCGAAGCTGCCCCTGCAGGAGGAGGGGCCCTCTGTAGCCTCAGAGGGCCGGCATGGGACTCTTAAACCTGTTACCATTGAGGAGTCCCAGCCAAAGGAACTAGCATTGGCACCGGAGTATGGCACTGCTGCTGGCAGCTGTGGAGCACTCCACCTTATTGGAGCAGTTGTTGACTCTCGAACTAGCCTTTGCCTTTATGGCACAGCACAAACCTCGGGAACCAGTAACGGTACCATCCACCGTGGGTGCCTTGCCAGTGGAGGTCCAGTGATTCTCGAGAAACATGCTGTCCTCTCCTTTTCCTGGGCCCACTGTTGTTCCCAATTGGTGCAGCAGATCTTCCCCCCTCCCCCAAGTGCTTCAGGCTTGAACCGCAGGGCACTGAGATCGCTCTTGAGTCTGCCACTGGGGCATCAACTTGGGTCTCATTCCCATCGATACTTTGAGTTCCTGTCTGACTTGGACTCCAAGTAGGAGACCATGGAGTAATCCCCAGAGACTGTGGCACCAGGATCTCCCTTTGAACCCCTTGTCCCCAATGAGTGCAGGAGGTCTCCTCCCGAGGATCTGTCCTTATTGGAGTTCGTCAGGGACATGGAGAAGGCTTTACCTTTCACCGTTTAGGCCAAAGAGGAAGAGGAGCTGGAGTTCCTCCAGTATCCAACCCTCCCCCCTCCCCGAAGCAAGCCATCACTGTTCCAGTGCACTCTATCCTGGACAGGTTACTATTGAGGATGTTAGAGAACCCTGGTTATGGTGCCTATTTTGAGCAGGCATCTCTATTCCATGTATGAGGTCCACTAGAGCCCATGCTTTGAGAAAACACAACTGCCCTACAACCTCATGGTTGTGGAATTGACCATTCACTGTATTAAGAATAACAAGATGCATTCCTAGGTGTGCCCCCTGGTAGGGAGGCATGCACGATGGATGGGTTGGGTAGGAAACGTTACCAGGGCTCGATGCTTGTGGCCCATATCCAAACGTATCAGCTGTACATGGACATGTGCTTGAGAGACCTGATGGAGGAGCTCGCGGGGTTCTTGGCTGGCTTATCTGGAGACCCTCTTCAGTGCTTCCGGAGCCTGTTTGCTACGATCAAGGAATGCTCTAAATAAATGACTCGTGCAGCCTACGATGCCTTTGAGTCTGTGGCTAGAGTGACTGCGGTGGGCATTGGTGCCCGCCGCCTCACTTGGCTACAGTCACTGAACTTGGAGCAATGGATTCAGGACGAGCTGCTTGATGTTCCGTATCGGGAAGAGCACCTCTTCAGCAAGCCCATGACGGAGAATGCCACAGAGTTGAAGACTGAACAGGTCACCATAAATAGGCTCTTGAGGAAGACTGCTGATCCTTCCTTATGGAAGGCCTCGGGGAAAAAGTCCTACATGAAGAAGAAAACTTATGGTAATGATGTCCCCTACCATTCCTACCAGTTGCCCCAGCAGGCACAGCAATCCATGGGCCAAGGCCAGAAGCAGCGATGGCCTAAAGCCCTGAAGCACTAACTGGTGCCACAACCACATTATTGGGGGGCAGGAGCTTTTGACTCCTGGACCATGGCCCTTTATCTTCTTTCCAGCCCAATTCTGCAGCACATTGGTGGGTGTCTCACATCATTTGCCTGTTGTTGGCCTAGCATCACCATGGATACTTGGGCTCTACTGTTGTAGGGGAGGGCTACCCTCCTACACTTCAGACCCCCCTCCCCCTGCTTTTTTCAGGGGAGTGTCCTTTGGAACCTCACCATCACAAATTTAAACAAGAGCTCAGGGCTCTCTTACAAGAGATCACACTGGAAGTTATTCCACTGTCTCAAATGGGAAGGGGATTCTATTCCCATTACTTCCTGATTCCGAAGAGAATAGGTGGATTCCGTCCCATTCTTGATCTCTGCAATCTCAGTCGCTTTCTAGTGCTTGAGAAGTTCAAGATGGTATCCTTTGGAATGTTGCTGCCCTACCTCCAGCAGGGAAATTGACTATGCTGCTTAGATTTGAAAGATGCCTATACACGTCCTTATTCACAGGGCCGGCCCATCTACTAGGCGGACTGGGTGGGCAGCGGCGGCAGCAGCAGCAGCAGCAGCACACATGACTGGCCGTACCCCCTCTCCCCCCGCCAGCTGCTACTGGTTCCGTTTGGGGGGAAGGTGGGCAGCAGCAACATTTCCAAAAGCGGTTGCTTTTTGCCACCACCTTCTTGCCTGCAGCATGCCATGTCCTTCAGCACATATGGCCTGCCATTTTTGTTCCCTCTCTTACAGTAAGTTGCATCGGAAGGGGATCAGATGCAGCAGGCCATGTCTGCTGAAGACATAAGAATATAACATAAGCCATACTGGGTCAGACCAAGGTCCATCAAGCCCAGTATCCTGTTTCCAGTAGTGGCCAATCTAGGTCACAAGTACCTAGTAGTTTCCCCAGAAGACACAGGTCCCACAATGCTTGTATTGGGACAAGCAGTGGATTTCTTGGGTCCCCTTTAATAATGGTCATTTAGCCCCACCCTCTTTTCTATCTTTTAACCAGTTCCTGATAAACAATAACACACTGCCTCCTATCCCATGATGTTTTAATTTCCCTCTCATGAGGAACTTTGTCGAAGGTTTTCTGTCGTGGGCAAGAAAGTGGCAGCAAAAAGCTGCCTCTGAAATGCTGCTGCTGCCTACCGCCCCCTCCTGAGATGGAATCGGCAGTAGCTAGGGGGGTGGATGGTGAGGCCGGGGTTTCTGCCTAGGGTGGCAGAAAATCTTGGGCCAGCCCTGCTCATTCACCCCCCTGCAGTACCTCTGCTTTGTCATCAGTGGACATCGCTATCAATACATGGTTCTACCTTTTGGATTGATGTCTGTCCCAAGAGTTTTTTCACAAAATGTCTGGCAGTCATGGCTGCTTTATTTTGTGTGCAGGGCATCTTTATCTAACCCTTACTGGATGACTGGTTAATCAGAGCCGGGACACTGGACGAGGTCAGTTTGTCCGCACAGCACACCATCCATGTGCTGGAGCAGCTGGACTTTGTCACCAACTCCCAAAGTCCCACCTGCAACCCACTCAGCACATCGAGTTCATTGGGGTTCTTCTCAATACCACAGCAGCCAAAGCCTTCCTTCCCTCGGACTGGGCCCAGCGCCTTGTTGCTCTTGCCCAGGACATCCAGTGTTGCTCCATGGTTTTGCTTGCCAAATGCTTCACCTCCTAGGCCACATGGCCTCCACAGTCCACGTAACCTTGTCTGGCCAGGTTCAGATGCAGCAGGCACAGTGGATGTACACAGTGGCGTCATTTGATGGACCATCTCACAGACTGGGTCAGGATGACTTCGCCACTGAAGGACTCCCTTTCCTGGTGGCAACAGCCAACATCTTCTAGTGGGACGTCCTTTCCAGGCCCCCACTCACCAGTGGGTGCTGATCACGGATGTCTCCAAACTGGGCTGGGGAGCCCATCTTGATGGCCTATGTACCCAGGGACTCTGGACAATGGCAGAGTCTTCATCAGATCAACTTCTTCGCGCTTAGGGCAGTTGCAAATGCCCTTCGAGTTTTCCGGTAACAGCTGTCCAACCAGGTAGTACTCATCCAGACAGACAACTAAGTGGCGATGTTCTACATCAGCAAGCAGAGCGGCACGGGCTCATACCTCCTCCGCTGGCCATTCAACTCTGGAGATTCGCCAACAAACATAGCATGCTACTCCAGGCAAACCTCTTCCTCTGGTCAGGGCAACACCTTAACAGATAGGCTCAGCAGAGTGCTGCAGACACACGAGTGGACTCTCAATCCAGAAGTAGCCCACATCTTCCAGACGTGGAACACTCTGTCCATGGTCCTCTTTGCCACTTCTCACAATGCTCAACTGCTGCTCTTTTGCTCCAGAATTCCCTGTGACAGTTGGGTGGCCGCCTCTGTGTTCCTCCTGAACTGGGGCAAAGGCTTGTTTTATGCTTACCCACCAACTCACTTGGTGGCCAAGACCCTTTTCAAGGTCCAGATGGACAGGGCCACCATGATACTCATTGCCTTATGCTGTTCCAAGCAACTGTGGTACCCCGTTGCTTCACCTTTCCCAGGCACCCCCTCGTCACCTCAGCTATGCCCCTGATCTGCTGTCTCAGGAGGAGGGGAGCTTCCTCCATCCCAATCTTAAGTCCATAGGCCTCACAGCTTGGATGCTGAGAAGGTAGCTCTTGCACAGTTTCACCTACCTAGGGATGTGGAGAATATTCTCCTTACATCCCGTAATGATTCCACCAGATGTGCATATGCCTTCAAATGGCACCAGTTCTCTATCTGGTATGCGGAGAGAGCCCTTAACCCTTTTTCCTGCTCAGTGAAGCAGGTCCTAACGTACCCTCTGCACCTTTCTCATGCTGGCTTGAAGTCTAACTCAGTCCGAGTACCTCTTAGTGCTCTGGTGGCCTGCCATCCATACATAGATGGTCGGTCCCTTTCCACTCATCCCCTCATTGGCTGCTTCATGAGGGGCCTTTTGCTATTGCGTCCACTGATCCGACCACCACCGGTGGCATGAGATCTTAATGTGGTCCTCGGACAGCTGCTCACTTCACCTTTTGAGATGCTGGCCACCTGCCCTTGTAGGTTATTTTCTTGGTGGTGCTTATTTCAGCATGAGGGGCAATGAACTGCCCTGATGGCGAATGTGCCCTATACCAGTTTCTACAAAAATAGACTGGTCCTGTGCACTCATCCTAAATTTCTGCTTAATGTGGTTTTGCCTTTAAATCTCAACTGTCAATACAAATCTCAATACTTCCCACTTTCTTTCCCAGCCTCATGCAAACAGCGCAGAGACCTGTCTCCATACCCTGGATTGTAAGAGGGCATTGAAGAGGGAGGAGTGGCCTAGTGGTTAGGACAAGGTACTTCAGGCCGGAGGGCCAGGGGTTCAAGTCCCACCTGGGGACAGCAATCTCAGGCCGGAGGGACTGGGATTTCTAGTCCTGTAGGCACTCCTTGTGGTCTTGGGCAAGCCACTTAACCCTCCATTGCCCATGTTCCCTGTAAGTATTAGCGTATGTGTGTCATATCCCCTCGTGTTAAATGTATCTCCCAATTGACCGCTTTGACCTGGTGAAAAGCGGGATATAAATACAGCTAAATAAATAAATAAAATAAATAAATTGGCTTTCTACCTAGAATGGACGAAAGCCTACTGCTGTTCTCTCAGCTCTTCATCTCCTATGACCTGAACAGGCTGGGCATGGCAGTTTCTAAATGCATCCTTTCCATCTGGGTGGCTGACTGCATCTCCTTTGTCTATGCCCAGGCTGGACTTTCCTTAGAACGCCATGTCACAGTGCACAGTGTTCATGCCATGGCAGCCTCTGTGGCTAATCTGCACTCGGTCACCTTGCTGGAGATCTGCAGGGCTGCAACAAGGTCATCTGTCTACACCTTTGCAGCCCATTATTGCCTGGATGCGGATTCCCAGCGTGACAGCAACTTTGGCCAAGCTGTATTTGGCACCTCTTTGGGAATTAATGCAACTCTTTACCTCTGGCTCTTCTGTCTGTCCAGGCTACTGGAGAGTCATTCTCTTGTTTGATTCTAGAGCCGTAGATGGACTCTCGGAACCTTTCATCGTTTTTGCACTGTTATTCACGGTTTGATTTTTCTGGTTGTCCTGTTGGACGATTTACAGTTTTTTTTCAGTAGCCTGTAACTATGAGAGTCCCATAAGTGAGGACTGACCTCTTGCTTGGTCCCGGAGAAAGCATGGTTACTCACCTGTAACAGATGTTCTCCAGGAGCATCAGGAATCAAGCCTCACTACCCTCCCTCCTCCCTGTGGAGTTATTTTTACTTTTTGAATCAATTAAGCTATGTTGCCATACTGAGATAAGATCACTCTGTTTGGGCTGGGAAGGTGATCGCGCATGCATGCTGGATCTCCCAAAGGCTTTCTGCGAAAGCTGGGGAGGGTTCCTGTGCAAGGGCTCTGTCGGTGACGTCACCCCATAAGTGAAGACTGATTCCTGCTGCTCCTGGAGAATACCTGTTACAGGTGAGTAACCACGGTTTACTGAACAAATGGAATTTTCATTCTGGTGATCAAAAATTTGCACATGGTGTCTGGGATCACGTCACAGAAGCAAGTCCCCCATGAGCAGAAGAGAAGGGAATGGCTGAGATTGCACAAAGGTCCCTTCTGTCTGCCCATGGGAGATCGGATCCCTGTGGACTGAAGAAGGGGAAAATGCTTCTTCTGTCCACAGGGATTCCACCCCCCACGGGCAAAAGAAGAAAAGAGCTGTGATCATGGCAAAGTCCCCTTCTGTCTGCCCACGGGTAATCGTATCCCTGCAGGCAGAACAGGAGGTAAAATGTTGCGCTCATGGCTTGCAGGCAGCAGGTTGCTCCACGAGGATCCCATCCCCTGTGGGCAGAAGAAAAGAGACTTTCAGGGCCTGCAAAAAGAAAAAAAAAGTTAGGAGGAGGGGAGTGAAGCAGTAAAAATGTAAAGGGCCAGTAGCTTAAAACAAAGGAAGGAAGATGGGGGAATGGGGGCAGAAGGGGAAAAAGAGTGCAAGGTGTTGGATGTTAAAGTAGAATGAATGTTTGGGGACAAAAGGTCACCCCCACCCACAGAACAGACACATGATCACTCCACCCCCTCAATGTAGACTCACACAGGCACCCCAACTCCACATGACAGACACGCCCCCCCTGCTCCACACTTCACACACGCACCTTACCTTCACACCACACATAGACTCCTCAGCTCTGCAGCACATATACACATGCACTGCAACCCTGCACCCCACTCACTCAAATACCCACTACCACATGCCACTCACAGAGAGGCACACCACCGTTTCACCGCACGCACACATACACTTACTATCTAAAGCTAAAACTGTTGTTATCTAAAGATAGCACACGATGTAGAAACTCTCATGCTATTAGAGACTTGAGAAGATGAGACCAGCATGAGAGTCAGTGAGGGGGGCGCGCAAGGGGATCACAAGCACTGGCTCCTAAGATTTTGGCTTGGCTCCCTAAATCCACATAAAATTTGTCAAGGCCTGTCATTGTGAATATTCTGAAAACCAGACTTCCTAGATTGACAACACATACTTAGATGGTTTTATCCTTTAAGGATAGCAATTTAGGTTTCTGAGAGATGCAAGTAGGTTCTGCTTCTGAAAAGCTGGAAGCATTTTGACACTTTGCCATTTGTCTTTTCATTTCTTTTTTTCATTTTATTAATTAATGACACAGTTGTTAGCTGTGAATGTGCTTATCAGTTTTTTTTCCTCTCTAGCTTTCTGGTATTTTGGGATTCATACTGAGATAACTAGGAGTTTCCTTTGTTCATGCATGCAAAGAGATAGAGAAAGGTCCATTTCCCACAGTTAGTGAGTTTCAGGATTGTAAAGGGAGCAGATAGATCCCATCTCCAACTGGCTTTCTTGAATATTTTCACTTAAGCTGCCTCATAACCAATATTTTATGTGAGAGGAGTAGCCTAATGGTTAGAGCAGCAGCCTGAGAACAGGATTTGATTCCCACTGGTAATCCTTGTGACCTTGGACAAGACACTTTACCTTCCATTGCCACAGAAGAAATGCCTGGCGATCTTCTTCCAGTCACACCTGTATCTTTATTGCTCTGCCAAGAAAACCCAGGGACTGCTGGGTTACCAGGAGTCAGCATCGACTCAACAACACACATTGCATTTTGCATTTTTGTATTATTATTAATCACATATATAGCATTGCAAGATGTATGCAGTGCTATACAGATGTATATATATAATGGGCAGTCCCTGCTCTTTGAAGCTTGCAATCCAGTCAAGACAGTTGAGACAAAAGGTTTTGGTTACCACAAAATGGTTAGATTGAGAGATGATGAGCAGAAAGAATTAAGGCTCTAAAGAGAGCATGATGCACCCATTGATTAAGGCTGTGCCAACCATTTGGTACAGCAAAGCGAAAAAACATGGTCTCAAAGATTGTTGAAAGGCATAAATAAGAGCAGTTTGCCTAGGTCATGAAGTTTGGGAAGAGGAAGTGTATGAGGAAATAAGGCGAGGTAACGAGGATCTGCTGAGTGAACACAAGTGCAAGAAGTTTGAATTTTATGCAGAAACAGATGGGGAGCCAATAAAGTGATGTGTGAAGAGGGGTTAAATGGTCACAATGGCGCTGGATGTAGTTTTGAGGAAACCTCTATGGAAGAAGGCCAGACAACAGTAGTATATGGGAGCAAAAATTCTATTTTTTGTCTGTAAGTGAAATATTATTAGAATGCAATTTGTTAGATAAAATGTAAATAGGAATGAATGTGTTGGAGAATTAGGCAATCTGTTCCATTGCTCTTGGTGCAATATGGGGTAAAGAAGTGATAACGGCAGATGAAGTTAAGGCAGGGCTTGACAAATCCCAGGTACCGGGTTGCTGTGCCACCTAGAAATTACACCTTACTACTACTATTAATCATTTATATAGTGCTACAAGGCATACGTAGTGCTGTACAGAGACATGTAAGAGACTGTCCCTTTTCATCAGAGCTTACATCCTAGTCAAGACAGACAACACAACAAAATGGGGAATAGGATATGTCTAGGGGAATGGTAAGGAAACACATAGATGATGAACAGGAGACTAAATGAATCAGGATCCAAAAACAGCCTCGAAGTGAGTTTTTAGCTTGGATTTGAATAGGGCCAGAGATTGAGCCTGACATATAGACTTGGGTAGTTTGTTCCAGGTAGCAAGGTGGAAAGAACGAAGTCTGGATATGGTAGTAGAAGAGAAGGGCACAGATAAAGAGGACCAGGGAAATCCACTGCTTACCCCAGGATAAGCAGCGTGGAATCTGTGTACCTTTTTGGGAACCTGACAGGTACTTGTGACCTGGATTGGCTGCTGTTGTAAACAGGATACTGGGCTTGATGGACCCATGGCCTGACACAGTATGGCATATCTTATGCTCTTAGAAGGGATCTGCCAGAAGAAAGGAGATCCTGAGGCAGCATATAGGGTGAGAGAAGAGAGGAAAGGTAGTGAGCAGCAGCAGCAGAATGAAGGTACTTCTAGATCAGTAGGAAAGTTTGAACTGGATGTGGAAATGGATAGGGAGCCAATGAAGTGACTTGAGAAGAGGAGTTACATGAGCGTAGCAGCACTGGCAGAAGGTTAGCCGTGCAGCGTGAAGTGGAAGAGATGATGCAGAGGGAGACCAGAAAGGAGGAGGTTGCAGTAGTCTGGATTTTAGGCCGACATTAGATTTTTATTTTTATTTTTTGTATTGGCTGCCTCCAAAACAGCTGTTTCTCTTCAGTCTTCATCAGGCTATTTGCCTCAGGTTTGAGCCTTGCATTACAAAAACTCTCATGTTACTCTCGCGGACTCACAAGATTTCAGACCATGAGACCAACATAGGAATTTTGCATCACACAACTCAAATTGTGGTGCAGACTGGAGATGATCAATTCCTTTCAGAGATAGAAACAGCAGCAATATTGAACAGTAGTATGATGTGGTTGGTATATGTTCATCAGTTCAATTATTTATTTTATTTATTTATTTACATTCTCTTATATACCGCGCTATTCTGCATCAGTGCGGTTTACATTGAACAAACTGAAATTACATTGAACAGGGCATTATAACTTGGAGATAACTATTTTACAGGAAACATGGGCTATGGAGGGTTAAGTGGCTTGCCCAAGACCACAAGGAGCACCTGTGGGACTAGAAACCCCAGTCCTTCCGGCCCAAGGTTGCTGTCATGAAGTACCTTGCCCCAACCACTAGGCTACTCCTCCACTCCAATTGGCTAGTTGGGGGCAGGGGTTAAGGATGAGATTGAGAGAGGGAGCCTTGGGAAGTGGTTGAAGGATGAGAAGGGGATAAGAGGGAGGTTGAGACAGAGATTGAGGTCTTTTTTGGATTTTCTTCCCTAGGTGAAGGTAATGATTTGTTTAATCTTTTCCTTTTGGACTATTGTATTGCCCTATCTTTAGAGCTTTCAAAGGGTGTAGTCGCACAGCTGGTTGAAAACACAGTGGCAAGGATGTTTTTAGGAAAGTTAAATATAGAGAGGGCTCCTTACCTGAAGCCCTCACCCACAACTCTGCATTTTTTCCCTGGGCCCTGAACTATGGAATTCCTTCTCACCTGCATTCTGCCTGGAACCCTCCTTCCGGAAATTTAGAGCCATGCTAAAAACCCATCTCTTTCATATCGCCTTTGACCTTCCTCCCTCCCAGACCTAGTTAAGCTTCTCTCTTCCCCCTCCTCTCTCCTCAAGTACGATGGCCTCTCTTCTGTCCTGTCTGTTACTGCCGTTCTCTTCTTTCTTTTTAATTCTGCAGCAAACCTTTATTACTATAGTAAGCCACCCTGGTACTTGGGTCTGGACGATATATCAAATGCTTTGAATAAAGAAAGGAGCTGCACGGAGTGCCAGTCTTAGCCTAGGTACTTGGCAGGAAGACTGAACAGGTATTAATCGAGACACCAGCTTAGATCTTGCCAAGCCTTTTTTTGGGAAATTCTTACAGTGAAGTAGGTAAAGAGGGAAAGGATCAGAAGTACAATGTTTTCAGTCATGGCCCCCAGCTGGTGGAATGAACTGCCTAAGGTTATCTGGTTGGAATGTGAAGTAAATAAAAAATCAGAAAATTGCTTAAAACATGGTTTCCAGTATAGGAGGGGTTGAGGTAATCCATACGGATAGGTGAACAGATGGATCTAATATGCCTATTAGAGGGACTAGCTGGGAGATACGTGGGGTAGAAAGGTGTACAGTAGTTTTTTTATTTTGTTTGTTTCTACTAAGACTCTGTGCTTGTGCGTTTGCTTTCCTAAATATTTTATTTAATGTTTTTTATGAATATTTTTAAAAGTAAACTATTTGAACAAATAGTTATTGTTGGGAGCTATGCAAGACTGAGGGGTGTCACTTCTTCCCCCGCTCTTGAATGTCGATGGAGACAATGGGGGGATTGGGGAGGAGGTTGAAAGAAGTCTCAGCAGTTGGCTCTTAAATTTTTTGGGCTGGCTCCTAGATTGAAAGAAAATTAGTCAAGGCCTGTGTTAAGGGCTTTTCTGATTATTCTTAATTTACTAATAATCTAAAGTCAGATTGGGAGTAGGTGTTTTGAGGACCTTAGAAAATAGACAGAGTTAGTTGGTGTAAGGGAAAAGACAGCAGAAGAGATGTTTCTGGTTTATATTGTACACAAGCCTGAGTGCAAAGAAATTTGAACTATTACTATAATTTATACTTTGAAGGTTTCAGCAACTTTTCTGGTCATTCTCAGTTTATCCTCCATCCTGGCTGGGCCTTGAAAACTTGACCTGATTATTATTTTTCTGATTTCTAGAACCCCTGATGATCTTTCCCGGCAAATCATTGCTCTGCAGCAGAGGGAGATTGCGCTGAAAGAGCAGAACATCATGGTCACAAACAGGTAGGAGTTCAGACTCTTCAGCAAGTGCTTTCATCCCTCATCCTCTTCTCCCACCTTACTCTCCCGGCTAAGTGAGAAAGCAAATAACTGTATTTCAGTTAAGGCAAGCTAGTCCAGAAGGTTCAAGCTAGAGAGTCAAATTCAAAGCAGAGTGCAGGAGTATACACAGATCCGGAATGATGCAGGAGCCAGCAATGGTGTGAATAAAGACAGGACAATGGAAACGGATGTTAGCTCATAGGCTAAGAGCAAACAGGAAGTGCAGCTGAATACCCAAACTGGAAAGCAGAATTCAAGTTGTTGTAACAGCCAGAAGCAGAGTCCGAGAAAGAAGGGTAAATATGCCATTCAGTACGAGCTGGCTTACTTGTGTTGCTCCAGTTAGAAGACGGTGGGTAGGTTCTGCTGCAGCTTCCTACAGATATGATAAGCATGCTGGAATATGTACAGTGCTGTGTTTGTAGATAGCGCATTAAAGACGTCTCAGGCTGAGAAGCTTCACATTGATAATTCAGGACTCTCCAAACCCAACACTGTGAGGAAATAAAATTTATTTTGGAAATACAAGATGATAAGGACATAAAGGGGTATGTTTACAAAGCAGGGGTAGTGGCCTCGGTGCAATATTGGAGACGCGGCCCCCTTGAATTCAATCACATGGAGGCCGCTACCGCTGCTTTGTAAACATACCCCAAAGTCTTATTTAAGTAGGCTTTTTGTTTAAACTGTGGTTTTTGAAAATGTGTATCTCCAGAAACAAGGAGGAATGTAGTCTTCACATATGGGTATCGTCGGTACCGACGGAGCCTGCGCGGGAACGCTCCTCAGTGTCCAATTAGAAAGCTTTTGGGAGCATCCCACAGCGCCTGCGTGCTGCCTTCCCGCCTTTCCCAACTTCCTCTCTCCAGTTCTTCGTTTTCCGCGGAGCCAGCAGGTCGTTTTTCCTGTCACCGCAGAAATTATCCCATCTTTTTCATTCTTTTTTCTGGTAGCATCTGCCTTCCTTGACGCTATACTGGTACCGCCGGTTCTTTCTTTCTTTCTTTTAAAAAAAAAAACCCAAATTTTTTTATAATCTTTTCTCTGGACTTTCCAGTCTTTTTTTCTGTCGGGTGCCACGCGCCATTTTGGGCACTAGGTCCAACCTTTCCTTCAGAATGGAAAAACTTGCTTCGGGTTTTAAAAAGTGTTCCAAGTGTGGCGGTACCATCTCCATCACCAACACTCATGAGTGGTGCCTTAAATGTTTAGGTCCTGACCACTCCATCTCTGAGTGTGTTACCTGTGGGATGATGTCGAAGAGGGGTCGGCAAAACCGAGCTGCTAAGCTTAGCACCCTTTTTCCCTCCGATGCAGCATCCGTGGCATTGACATCTTCCAGGGCTTCGTCTTCCTCCCATGGATCTCAGGTAACCAAACATAAATCTGGCCGGTCCTCAAAGGGTAGATCTCCTTCCAAGCATCGAGATGCCTCTGGCGTTGCCCTTGAGGGACTTCTCCTGGCAAAATTGCCCCGGCGGGAGGCTTCGGCTTCCAAAGCACTATCGGGGCTCCAGGATGTTCTCGAGGCCTCAACCTCGGCAGAACTACTGGTGCCATGCTCTGGGGTACCGGCCACTTCGTCCGGTACCGATACCCAGGCATCGGCAGCGTCAATAGACCAGAGGTTCTTGGCTATTGAACGCAGTCTGGCGGCTCTTCTTGCGGCTTCAGTGCCTTCAGGACTGCTTCAGACGGTTCAACCGGTATTGACACCGGTTCCGGCACCGATACCGGTACCGACAGCATCGACATCGGCGACTGGTGTTACCGACACCGAGTCATGCTGTTTCCTCCGGTATTGACAGGCCAGTACCGGACCCCTCCGGTACCGACTTCGATCGGTACCAGTATCGTGCTTTGCAAGAGCACCCGGACAGGAGATACTTTGAATCCTCTGAGGAGTCTGAGGATTCTGTCGGTACCGGAGTACTTCTCTCTGAGGAGCCTTCCTCTCCTAAACGTAGGATGCCTCCTCCAGAGGATATATCCTTTCAGGATTTCTTCCGGGAGGTGGCTAGAGGTCTTTCCATCACAGTGGCTCTTGAAGCAGAGCCCAGAGCAAGGGAATTGGAGATTTTACAATATCCTAAAGCTCCCAAGGAGGCGGCTACTTTGCCTATTCATGAGATCTTGCATGATCTCATGTTAAGAATATGGGAAACACCTCTTACCACCTCTCCTCATTCTCGTAGGCTTGATACCATGTATTGAGTACCTCCTTGTCCTGGATTTCAAAAAACCCAGTTACCACACCACTCCATGGTAGTGGAATCAGCTATGAGAAGGATCAAGAGTGCAAAAAGACATGCATCTAATCTGCCAGGACATGAATGTAGGACTCTTGATGCCTTTGGGCGTCGAACCTTCCAGTCCCCTATGCTTTCTGCCAGGATTAGTTCCTACATTTTATATATGGGAATGTTCCTTAAGGAGGTTACAGGAGATCTAGAGCTTATGAGCCCTCTCCTTCCTGATGATAAGAGGCAAGATTATCTTACACTTGTCAAACATGCCCACGATATTTCCAAGTTTGTTAATCGTGCAGCTTTTGACTGCTTTGAGTGCATAAGCAGAACCTCTGCCATTGCCATAGGTGCTCGTAGGATGGCCTGGCTCTAGGCATCTGACTTAGAACTCTGGGTACAGGACAAACTGGGGAATATCCCTTGCACAGGCGAAAATCTCTTTGGCAAAAATTGGCAAGAGAAAGCTAATGAGCTGGATGCTGATAACACCACTTTGGATAGACTATCCAAGGCTACAGCTGATCCTGCAAGGAGAAAATCCTACAAGAAACCATTCTTCTCTAAAAAGAAGAGGTTTTACCCCTCCTATACCCAGCAGGGGCATTCTGCAGGTCAGTCTGCCCGAAAGGGACAGCAGCCACCAAAGCAAAGAAAAACAAAGTCTGCTAAGCCTCAACTGGCCCAACAGACTCAGCCTCCACAGGGGCTTTGACTTTCATCTAGAGAACTTGGCCTTCCTGGCCCTCAACGGGCCAGAGCCCTCCACCATTCCAGGAAGGTTGTGTCATTTTTCCCCCAGATGGGAGCAGATAACAGCAGAAGAATGGACTCTCTCCATTGTAAAGGAGGGGTACAAGCTTCATTTCCTCAACATGCTCCCTCCTACAGTTGTAAGACGGTTCAATTTTCAGACTTCGCTCGAAAATCAGTTAGGTCAAGAGGTCAATTTACTTCTTGCACACGGGGCAATAGAAGACGTACCCTTTTCCCAAAAGGGTACAGGGTTTTACTCCCCCTATTTCCTTATTCCAAAGAAAACAGGGGGACACAGACCCATTTTAGACCTCAGAGAATTGAACAAATTCCTGTTCAAGGAGAAGTTCAAGATGATTTCTCTAGGAACATTTCTGCCATACCTTCAGAGTCAGGATTGGCTTTGTTCTCTAGATCTCAAGGTTGCATATACCCATGTTCTCATCCATCCAACTCACTGAAAATTCCTTCGGTTTCTATTTCAGGGGAAGCACTACCAGTACAGGGTTCTTCCTTTTGGCCTGGCCTCAGCACCAAGGGTGTTTACAAAATGCATGGCTGTAGTGGCAGCATTTCTTCGCACTCTAGGAATATTCATCTTCCCCCTACTTAGACGACTGGCTCATTCGAGCCCCATCAGAATCAGAGGCCAGAATTTCCATATCTTGCACAATGCGTATACTTCAGTATTTGGGCCTGGTGATAAACATCCCAAAAACCAACCTCACTCCCACTCAGTCTCTAGAGTTTATAGGAGCTATGTTGGATACCAGGAAAGCAAGGGCCTATCTTCCAGAGCCCCGCTGCCTTCATATTGTGCAGTTAGCTTCCCAAGCAGTGTTAAAAACTCATCTCACTGCTTGGGAAATGTTACAATTGCAAGGCCACATGGCATCTACCGTGCATGTGGTTCCCTATGCTCGCCTCCATATGAGAGCAGCCCAATGGGCTCTGTCCACTCAGTGGACTCAAGCATCAGGCTGCCTATCAGACAAAATAGCAAACTCAAGTCGCCTTATTTTGTCCCTACAATGGTGGCAGTCAACCCAAAACCTGTTGGGGTGCCCTTTCCAACATCCCCCACCTCAGGTCACTGTAACAGACGCCCCACAGGTGGGTTGGGGAGCTCACCTGCAAGATTTCTCTACCCAAGGCACCTGGACTCCACAGGAGACCCATCTACACATCAATCTCTTGGAACTCAGAGCAATCTTCCTTGTTCTTCGAGTGTTCCACACCCAGCTGAGCTACAAGACAGTCCTAATTCAGATGGACAATCAAGTAGCTATGTTCTATCTGAACAAGCAGGGAGGAACAGGCTCTCTGTTGCTTTGCAACGAAGCTTTGCGACTATGGGCCCTCGCCAGAGAGCATCAGATTCATCTCCTTGCGGTGTATCTGCCAGGCATTCAAAACTCCTGGGCAGACAGACTCAGTCGAGTTCTGCATCCACACGAGTGGTCTCTTCGTGCAGACCAGGTAGCAAACATTTTTCAAATTTGGGGAACTCCGGACATAGACCTCTTTGCAAGTCCGTTGAATACCAAACTTCCCCGATTCTGTTCCAGAATTCCGGCTCAGGGTTCTCAGGCCAGGGATGCTTTCCTCCTCCATTGGGGTCAGAACTTCCTATATGCCTTTCCACCCATTCCCCTAATTCCCCAAACCCTATTCAAGCTTCAGAGAGACAGAGGCTATATGATTCTCATAGCTCCACATTAGCCACAGCAGGTGTGATACCCTCTACTCCTACATCTCTCTCAAGCTCCATCTCTGGAGTTAGGATCTGCTCCAGATCTCCTTTCTCAGGAAGACGGGATGTTGTGGCATCCCGATCCCCACTCTCTGCATCTCAGGGCCTGGTTGCTGAGGGCCTAGACCTTCATGGTCTTAACCTGTCTCAACAAGTAAAGGATGTCCTTTATGCTTCTAGAAAGCCTTCCACAAGACACTCTTACGCTTTCAAGTGGAAAAGGTTTTCCATATGGTGCTCGCAGAAGGGTCTTGATCCCCTGGCGATACCTCTGTAATAATTATTGGAGTATCTCCTTCATTTATCTAATGCAGGGCTTAAGACGAACTCAGTACGAGTCCATTTAAGTGCTATTTCAGCTTCTTTCAAGCCTTTAAATGGACAACCTATTTCCTCTCATCCTCTCATAGCGAGATTTATGAGGGGCCTCCTTCTAACTAAGCCTCCCATTAGGCCACCACCGGTAGCATGGGACCTAAATCTGGTTCTTGGACAGCTCATGAAGTCGCCTTTTGAACCTCTAGCTACTACCTCCTTGAAATTACTTTCCTGGAAGGTTGTCTTTCTCATTGCAATCACATCAGCACATCGCATTAGTGAGTTGCAAGCATTAGTGGCTGATCCTCCTTATACGAGGTTCCATCATGATAAGGTAGTCCTTAGGACCCATCTACACTTTATGCCAAAGGTGGTCTCACCTTTTCATTTAAACCAAGCAGTTTATCTGCCTGTATTTTTTCCAAGGCCTCATGCTTCAAATGCAGAAAGGAGTCTTCATACTTTGGACTGTAAAAGAGCCCTTACTTTTTACTTACAAAGGACACAGCAACATAGAAAGTCCTCTCAACTCTTTGTTGCTTTTGATTCTTCTCATTTGGGACTTCCAGTCTCCAAAAGGGTATTGTCCAATTGGATTGCACAGTGTATTTCTTTTACCTATCAGAGTAAAAACCTTTCTCTGGAAGGCCATCTCACAGCTCATAATGTGAGAGCCATGGCAGCCTCAATGGCTCATCTACGCTCTGTGTCTATTGACGACATCTGTCGAGCAGCTACTTGGGCCTCGGTTCATACCTTCACAGCCCATTACTGCTTGGACAAGGACTCCTGCTGGGATGCCTTGTTTGGTCAGGCTGTTCTACGACACCTGTTCCATACTTAGTCAACTCCTACCCGTCATTCCCGGTAGAATGCCAGAGATCCATGGGGGGAAGTGGAGCCCTTTCACAGGGGCACACAACTTCTGGGGTCTCTCCCTGGCATCTGTAGCTAGGGAGTTCCCATATGTGAAGACTACATTCCTGCTTGTTCCTGGAGATAGCATAGTTACTCACCTGTGACAGGTGATCTCCGGGAACAGCAGGAATTTAGTCTTCACAACCCACCCCTAGGAGTTATATCTCTCTATCTATCTCTTTCTCTTTCCCTCTCTCTCTCTTTGTCTCAGCTTTAAAACTCAACTGGAGAGAGGCAGTTGGGAAAGGCAGGAAGGCAGCACACAGGTGCTGTGGGATGCTCCCAAAAGCTTTCTAATTGGACGCTGGGGAGCGTTCCCGCGCAGGCTCCATCAGTACCGACGATACCCATATGTGAAGACTAAATTCTTGCTGTTCCCGGAGATCACCTATTACAGGTGAGTAACTATGCTTTATTGAATACGGTCCATAGATTTCATTAGCAGTGACCGAAATATGGCATGTAGCACCTATAGTTGCTGCTCTGGGGCCTAGATGCAGGCCCGAGTCTGTTTTTGTGCAACACTAGGAGCAGCTCTATAATTCCTACTGAAATGAAAACTGAGGCAAACCTGGAGCTAGGCTCCTTTCTCCAGAAACAAGCAGGGGGATGCAGGCATATTCTGATGGTGGAAGTGCCTTCTGAGTCTAGTTGCCTGAGCTCCTCCCTAGCTTAAAGAAGTTTTAAACCTCTCTGAGCATGCATGTGCCCTTCTCGCCTGCTTGCCTCCATAGACATCAGTTTTTTGCTTACCACGAACAAGCCAGACAGCTCTCCTCTCTCTTCAGTAAAGTGCATCAGGTTTTTTTTTTCAATTTTTGTGCTCAGCAAAGCCTCCTCACTGCTATCCTCTTCTTGCTGAAGACAACTCTAACCAGAAATAAAAAAACAAAAATCAACCTCCCCCCCCTCCCAAAGCTTAAAACAACCAGCACACAGGAAGACTCTTCACAGCAGCTCTCCTCTAGCCTGTCTGGCCTGTGTTAACTTCCTCCTTCAGGGCTCTCACATGGCCGCGATGCTGCAGTTCTCCTCCCCCTTTCCATCAGGCCTGGCTCAGGCACCATTGGAAGGGGTGTGATCAGCCATGCTGCCAGAGGTAGCTCCTCCCCCGGCAGTGCCTCCTTCCCCAAGGGGGAGGGCAACAGCTGCTGATTCAGTTGGCCAGCTCCATTCCCCCTCCACCGGACCTGTCTTTGTTTTTTCACTCACCTTTCCCTCAGCCTGCTGCACAGCTTCTTGGCACCAGGAGCAAGACCAAATCAAAGACCAAGCATCTTAAAACCACCATTAGAGCCTCCATATCTACAGGTAAGTCTGGTGGCTCAACTAAATGCCCCAGGACCCCTCCTAAGAACCAGCCTCCTTCAAGCAGGCATGCTCCACAGCGGAGATGCTCCTGCTACTGCAGTCCCTGACAGTCCCCCTCCACGTGCTGTGGAAGTTCCGAGTCCAAACTCTTCACTTCTCTCCCTCCTCAGGAGATTTGTGCAGGACAGCTCGGCTATCTTACAGGCAATGGCACCCACTAACCATGCACCACACATCTCACCTCCAGCGGACCCCCATCTCTACACCTGTTCCTCAGACTCCCCCATCCTTGTCAACTGGTGCTCCCCACTGCCCCTTGATGACAATAGAAGTTCACTCCCACCACCTTCACTGGGAAGCCATGGACTCTATTGCAGAGGAGGATTCACTATCCATATGGCAGGAGCCAGAAGACTTAGTGGAGGATCTTTCCTACCCAAAATTCCTGAAAAAGATCCCTTGGGCACTTGCACTCAGTTATTATATAAGCGCTGATGAACAAGTGTAATTTCCAATCTATCCTCAAAGCTTGAAGTGCCTCCAAAGAAGTCCTAGCTCTACCTGTTCCTCAAATTCTTCAGGACCTGCAATTCTCCATTTGGAAACCCCTACCTCCGGTAGCGCGGCATCCGTTGTCTCGACCTCAAGTACAAAGTCCTACTGGCCCTGGGATTCGAACACCAACAACTCTCACACCAGTTAGTGGTATCAGAGGCGGTACAGAAAAAAATCCAAGAGCTCTAAGCCCCTGTTACAGACACCACTAGGGAAAGAGCAACACACCCTGGATGACATAGGCCACAAAGACCCACCTTGGCCATGTGGACCCTTGCTCACCAGCTTTAGGTCTTTCACTACCACCACGATCTCCTCCTATGGCTGGACAATCCATCTGTCCAACACCCAGAGCAGCTAGTCGTGGATCTCCACTAATCCCTCTGTCACATCATGCGCACCACGTTTAGTGCCTATGACTCTGTGGTTTGCTCTATGGTCACTGCCATCCCTGCCAGATGCACCGCTTAGCTGAGAATCTCCAGTCTCCGGGAGGATCTGCATGAACAGCTAGCGGATGCCCCATGCCAAGGGGGATAGTCTGGCTCCAAGGTACAGTAGGCTGTCTCAGAGGTTAAAGGCTACTCTTCCACAGTCAGAGAAATAGCAACCCAGCCAGTGGAGACTACCACGCATCTGTGGCGATCCCAGCCTCTGCAATACTGTCCATATCGCTACCAATATTTCCAGCAATCTTACCCACACCTTATTCCAGATACCAACCTTATTCCTGTCTGCCAGCGCAGTGGATCTCCAGTTGAACTTATGCCCATTGTCCTCGACAGTGTGAGAGAAAGCAGCAATCTCTCCCCCAGGCTGCCACCTCGAAGTCCACTCCCATTTTTAGACTATCAGCGAGGCTTGGCAATCCATAACCACCGACCGCTGGGTACTAAACATCATCCAAGCAAGCTATCTACTCAATTTCTTGACCTCACCCCCCCCCCTTCCCACCTGGACGTTTGCAGTCCACAACTCCCGGGACATCACATTGATTGATTTGCCCAAGAAATACATCAGCTGCTGCTCAGTGATGCCATTGAACCAGTTCCTCACGGGGAAATCTGCCAAAGGTTCTATTCCAAATTTTTCCTCATTCCCAAAAAGACCAGTGGTCTCCATCTGAACCTCGATCTCCGTCAACTCAATCATTTCCTCAAATGCAAAAAATTCAAGATGCGCACTCTCACAATCATTCTACCATTACTTAGCTGCAGCAATTGGTTAGCCTCTCTGGATTTAAAGGATGCCTACACTCACAACCCCATTCATCCTCAGCACTGGAAATATCTTTGCTTCCAGTAAATCAAACAGCATTACCAGTACAACGTCCTCGCCTCAGCTCCCCGCATCTTCACCAAGTGTTTTGTCATTGTGGCTGCTTATCTTAGAAGGCAGGGACACTGTGTCTATCCCTACCTAGATGATTGGCTTATATTGGCTGCCTCAAGAGACAGAGTGGTCCAAACAGTTCAGGCCATGGTCAACCTCCTCCAGATGCTGGGCTTCGTGATGAATGTACAAAAGTCTGAACCGGTACCCCAATAGTGCTCTGATTTCATCGGAGCTTTCATAGACATCCCCTTGGCCACGGCCTTTCTCCCCAGGGCCAAAGGACCTCAACACCAGGATAGCCCAGCCCAGGATAGCTCAACAGCGGTCTGTGCCCACCTGACTTTACTACAGCTGCTAGGGCACATGGCTGCAGCTGTTCAAGTCATCTCAATAGCATGCTTATACATGCGTCCACTACAGTGGCATCTCTGCTTGAATTGGAATCAACACTTACAATCTCTATAGAGCAAGGTTCCTATGTCTGTCCACTCCACCTTGCTGCTTCGCTGCAGTCTCTGGTGATGGGCCACACCGTGCATCTCTTCACTGGATGCCCCATTCACGTTCCTTCTCACCACCTTGTCTTAACGAATGATGCCTCCACCTATGGGTGTGGAGCGCACTTCCTGACTATGTCTACACAAGCACAATGGTTGCCGCAAGAGCAGTGCCTTCACATCAATGTCCCCAAGCTATGAGCAGTTTTCTACACTCTAAATGCCTTCCAACAATGGACCAGAGACAAAGTCATCCTTTTATGCACCGACAACCAGGTCACTATGTTCTATATCAACAAGCAGGGAGGAGCAGGATCTCTCCGTCTCTGCCGAGAAGCAGTTTGTCTGTGGAACTTTGCCGTGTCCATTGACACATTGCTCAGGAGAACACACCTACCAGGATCTCTCAATCAATTGGCAGACACACTGAGCCATCAGCTCGAGCCACACAAATGGTCTCTTGACGCCACAACGCTGGGCAGTATTTTTAATGACATGAGGCACATCGGACATAAATTTCTTCGGATCAGTGGAGAACGCCAAGTGTCCCCTCTTCTGTTCCATCAGACCCAGCCGACTTTGCTGGGCACACGATGCATTTGCTGTAAACTGGTCTTTCAAACTCCTATATGCTTCTCCTCCTTTCCCACTCATTACGTGTTTTCTCCTCAGAATCAAACAAAACAAGGCCTTTGTCGTCTTCATAGCACCTTGTTGGCTTCGACAAGCCTGGTTGCCACATCTCCTAACCCTCCTCTGGGAACCACCTATCCCTCGGAGACTTCATCCGGGACTGTTAATCCAGAACGTTAGTCTCCTGTTGTACCCCATCCTCAAGAGTTTGTCGCTCACAGCTTGGAAGCTACAGGGCATTTAGTGCAGGAATTCCTCCTGTCAGATGATGTCCAGATGGTCATCACAGCCTCTTGAAGATTGTCAACCCAATGCTCCTATTAGCGCAAATGGTCCCATTATTCCAACTGAGCAATCGCCTGAAATCTGGACCCCATCCACTGCCCCCTGTATCAAGTATTAGCCTATCTCCTTCACCTTTCCACTACCGGACTTCTGACTCAACTCAGTCCGCTACCACCTCTCAGCCATTGTGGCTTCCCATGTGCCTGTCGATGGCAGTCCATTTCTACACAACCATTGGTGAACCAGATTCTTGAAAGGACTCATGAATATGAAACTCCCATGCACTCCCTGGTACCAGCCTGGGATTTAATTATAGTCCTTGCTGAAGTCATAAGGTGCCCTTTGAACCTCTCTCAAGCACCTTTCATGCAAAATGGTATTTCTTGGGCCATATCTTCTGCCAGCAGGATATGTGAAACTAACCACCCTTCACATAGTTTCTGCATGACAAAGTGGTCTTTTGAACCACACTAAATGTCTCCCTAAGATTGCAATAGCTTTCCACATCAATCAACCTCTCATACTGTGTGCCCAAACTCATAGGCTGGAACCCCAGAGGAAACCCTCCATTTTTTGGACTGCAGACGGTTTCTCTTGTATTACCTCCAGTGCATTGTATCCCACTAATGTTCCTCAGAACTCTTTGTCACCTTCAGTTCTAAAAACCCCGGCTGATCAGCCTCCAAGCAGACTATTGCAGCCTGGATAACCAACTGTATTTTCTTTTATTACGACCAGGCTTCCCTTCATTCCTCTCTTCGCATGGGACCTCACAGCCTTTGATCTATGGGTCGTGTCTATAGCAAGTTTAGCTTCTATCTCTGCCCAAGACATCTGCAAAGCACCTACCTGGACATCTCTCCATACCTTCCAAACACTGCAGTTTTGGAACATTCTTGGCTTGAGGCCCTGTTTAGCTGTTTTTCTTCAGATGATGGCAGCAGAGAAGCAGAACAAGTCAGTTCCTGCTGTTTTGGCCAACAGTGGCTCCTCTCCCATGTTTCCTCTGCAATCCAATAAATGTACTCCTAATTATTTGTTGCTTTCATTTTTTCCATCATTACTTGCAATGAGGCTAGAAGTTTGGCTCAAAAAATATATAAATGTGTGATCCTAAGTTTCTAATATAATTAATATGTAATAAATTATGATCTGTTGAATTTATTTATTTGATATACTGCTCTTTAGCCAATGACCAGTGGAGGAGAGCAGCAGACTAATACCCAAGATATCTGGGTTCGATTCTCACTGTCACTCCTTGCGACTTTGGACAAGTCACTTTACCCTCTATTGCCTCGGTAGAAAAGACATGGCAATCTACTTGCAGTCATACCTTGCCAAGAAAACTCAGGGGCTGATGGATTGTCAGCAGTCAGCATTGACTTGATGGCACTTAAAAAAAAAGCCAATGACTGAGTGGTTTACAGAGCCCAAATTACAAATCTTAGTTGTACAATAATTCAAAACACATTACAAATATATATTTATATATAAAAAAACCCAACAAAGATAAGAAGCAGCGGTCCCAAAACAAAGCTCGCTCAGGTTAAAGGTTTTTCTGAAACAACGTTCTGAATTTCCTTTTTTAAATTTCTTCATGGGACTTTCTAAGCAGAGATGCAAGAGAAGAGCATTCCAGAGTATAGGAGCCAGAAAACCGAATGCTGAATGTCTAGTTAGTTCAGGTCTAAACCAAGAAGGTGGAGGATTACCAACAAGTTCCGTATGAAAATTGTAGTGTTTGGGTAGAACCCGGATATAGGCTACTAAATCGATGTAGTATTCGTTTTCTTTTCTAACTTGTCATCGAAGTGTAATGTCTCTCAAACTTCTCTGCATGCTGTTAGTGTACGGCTAGGAGTCTCTACCCCTTTTCCTTTTTTCAGTTTCCAATCTCAATACACATTGGACATCTCAAGCGTTGATACATATGTTTACCTATTCGAGGTAACATTTTTCAAAATGGCAATACATGACTTAAACAAACAATATATCAATGACACGTTTACAATCAGTTTACTGATGGTGCTCAGAACTTCAAAATGTCTCATTTCTCAGGCATTTCCTAGCCCTTACTCGCTCCCTCAGCTAGTAGATCTTTTTGATATCAGTGAATAGTGCTTTTTTTGTGGCTTGAAGACCTAACATTTAATGCTTGATAAGGGTTTTATGTAACAGATAGATAGTGCTTGGACCAGGAGTCATGTCCTTAACAAATATGTCTCATTAATGTTTGTTCTACATCTAGGGTTATGTATGGAAGACTTTGTTTATATAAGGGAAAATATTTAGCCGGGGGGGGGGGATCCACATTTTTTTTTAAATATCAGCTGCTACAGCTAAATAGAATCTAGATATTCAGCTGCAGTATCTGGATAGTGACTGGTGCTGAACATCTGGATTTAGTGCTGACCACTGGCACTATGTGAAGAGCTGCGACATTCAGCTATTCATTGTTTCTTCTCTTCTCGTGTCACTTGGCTGGAATATTGCCACTAAGTGAATAACTCCTAACTCTGCCCGGGCTCTATTACCGGACCACGGTGCCACTATGCAGATAGTACCGAGGAGATATTGAATGGCACTGTGTGGATAATATCACTGAATATCTCACTGGCCTGCATTTATCAGGCTAGCAGGCACTGTTTAACCAAATAATAAGTACCTTTGCATTTCGGCCCCATAGTAATTTATCAGAATACCACTTGGCTGTTCCAGTCTGGTAGTCCCTAAGTGGTTGTTGAAAATGTAAATGGTTTTTGTGTAAATGTTTGAAAAAAGAAATATAATAAATATTTTAGAAATGGATGCAATGGGGAAACATTAGGAAATTTAGTGGTTAATTTTCATTTGAAATCAATTTTCTTTCAGAAATAGGACATCCTTAATTTATTAATAGCCAGAGGAATTTTTGAAAAACAATTTTTTGGATACAGTAGCCTGTTGTAAGTGCATGAGAATGTTTATTTCATTTGCTTGACCGCCCTTCAGTAATAATGAGGGTAGAACGTAGCTTTCTTTTTTAAACATACAGTTGCCAAGATTATAGTGGCTTTGGCATTTCAAATCAAAGGAAAGCAGTGCCATAAGGTTTCTTAATATTTATTTTTTTTTAAATCTTCCATGTTAGGGTAATTTATTTCCTCTGTTTCCTTTTTGCCACATTGCTTTCTAGCTCACATTTTAAAAACACTTCATCCTGAATATATTGTGAATTGTGAATCCAATGAAAATGAAATAACATAGCCAACGCAATAAGGATTCTGCCCAGATGATGATTTAGACATTTCCATAAGATAATTCTGAGTGTCTGAAAAGAAAATCATTGGTTGGATGATAGACTGTTCAAAACAGGAGAGACGAGTGGTCTCCTGGCTCAGATATATAATTCACCTCTGTTATAGGAAATTTAGGGATGTGCAAAAAAGTTTGCACCATGGTTAAAACATCCAAAAGTCATAGCCCAGTATCCCTTGAACAGTTTTGAATCTCAAAAGAGCATAAAGAAAATACAGTGAGTGCAGTTTTGCCAGAGAGATTTGGTTGTTTGATTCTTTGAGCTTCAAACAAACAAAACAAAACTAACCTAAGTCCACCCACTACCAAGGCATTTTTCTTATTGTGCCTTTGCTATTTAGAAGCTATCATGTTACCACTCTTAAAGTACCAAGGAGCACATAGAGGGGCTTAGCCCCAGAAGTGATATTAAGGCTTAGCCAAGCATGGGCTGGGAATGTAACTCGCCTTGAACCTCAGAGAAAATCATGAGCTTAATCCAATCGAAATCCTATATGTCTGCGTACTCTGGCAACTCACTATATACAAATCTATTTCATGCATATGAGGTGGGGCTGATAAGTCTCTGGCCTTGTAATGAAACAAAACGAAAGTACAGAGAGATCATTCGGATGTCTGGAACTGAAGTGTGCCTATAGCTTTCTGCTTTGTTACAAGGCCAAAGAATTATCAGCACTCCCCCCCCTTGTATTCATCGTGAATATCTTGAAAATTCAACTGAATTATTGGTTCCCTAGGGCTAAGCAGTATGTAAAGATGGGGGTGAGAACCAGTGCTCTATACTTGCATATACCAAATGAAGCTTGTAGATGAAGGGTAAATTGATTGGTAAATTCAGGTTTTAAAGCTAAAGTGGGTTGCTTTGTCCATGTTGTAGAATCTATACCCTTTCCAGTAGCTCTTATTTCTAGTGGCTGTCCTTTTCTAATAAGGGTTTAGCAATCGTAGCTATATAGGATTTGGAGGCACTCAACTTCTGGGCAGTACGAACCTCAGTTTGGTTTGTATGTAGTGGAACTCCTTAACATGGCATTTAAAACATTGACTAAGAGGAATGTGGATCACGTTGGCTTTTACATTAAGCCTGCCTGTTTTAGATTTACGTTTTACCTTTGTTTCTGAGATGCTTCTTATGCTATGTTTGTGTGAATAGCCAATTTTTATAGCTTTGTGATGGTGATTTTCGGAATTCATAAAAATCCCCCTGCATTGTGTGTGTGTGAAATGTAATTTAAGAGATTCTTATGCAGGCTTAGCGCTTACAAAAGGACATTGAAATCAGCTTCCAAGGCTGAAAAGCCAAGCAGACAAATGGATATTGCAGTTCATATTGCAGTTCTAAGCTACATCAATCCCAGATGACACATTCAAATGCGTTAACACCACTGCACATGACTTAAAGAAACACATTTTATATGGATCAAATAGAAGTATATGCACAGCTGTCCGGGGAAACACTCTATATAAAATATGGATAGGTGGCAAACCTATAACAGAAACCCCACAGAATGTGAAAAGTAAGAAAATAATCAGATACAGGTAGGGGTATATTTGTTATGCCTATTGTATGTCTGTCATACTCTCTGGTTGCCAAGCAATTGGGCAATGATACTACCTCAAATTTGTCAACACACATATGCACGTACACACACAAACATACACACACACGGATTGAGGGTGATTAAGGATGAGAACTTAGGTTGTTTAATATTTTGAAAATTATTATAGTCTCCTCTGATTCTTCAATCACTGATCAAGAAAACACATCAAACCAGAACAAGAAGAGGAGCAGACAACATTTTAGAAACCCCAATAAGCATCAGAACAGCAAAACAATCCATTTGCACTAAAGTCTTCTCCTTGTAAGCTCCCCAGCTGTGCAATGACCTACCTGCCTCAATACGTGCAATCAAAGATCTATCGGATTTCAAGAAATGTCATAGATTCACCTCTTCCTGGAACACTATGGTCCCACCCTATAAGAATATGAATCATAAGTACACCATCTCAAAAACCCATCAAAGCAGGAGCTCATTAGAATCACCACATGATCATTCCAATATAATTTGCTGTGGATCTCTCCCTCAACATAAACACAATCATGTTGCACACAACCCATACTGCAACCATGTATCTGCATATAGTTAACAATTGTTAAATGTAGACCTTGTATCACCTTGTTCTCCCAAGTATAATACCCTGTTCTATGTAAAAGCTTGTTGCTGTAATGTTCTGTGTAAACCGCTTTGAATCTATGATAAGGTGGTATAAAAAGCCTGATATATATGCACATATATATATAGGAAGGCTGTAAATTCATTTTACTGAAGAAAGGAGTGAACTGCTAAAGGAGGTAATTAAGACTTTGAGGGATGGTCCAAAATCGAGATGGACTAAGAATGAGAGAAAATATTGGTGAGGGGATCACTGGAAGGGATAATCAAAGACTGGGGTTTATTAGGAAGGGTGGGTAGAGTAGGGGAGAAGGGAGAAAGGATCAAAGATTTAGTGGGGCTGGGGAGAGAAAGGATTAGGCATTAAGCAAGCCCAACGCAGTATAGAATAAAATACAAGCCATTAATCAGCTAACAATTGTACAGCTTTGGAACTGAAGACTGGCCTAATAAAGAAAATATTGAACAGCTGGATGTACAAACAAGAAACATCCTCTCATAGAAATAGATTATACTGTCATAGACCCACCAGTACTACTTAACCGCATCAGCAGGCTCAAATATACAAAAAGTATTGGAGTATAAAGGTAAACATCCAGAATTTTTCTTTGTCCTTGAACCTGGACAAGCATTCTGATGAACAGAAGAATAAGCTAGAATGTACCAGTATAGGAAGGAAAGGAAACCGAATTTGCAAAATAAGAGAAACTATTTAAAAATTGTATCAACTAACGAAGAAAAACAAGTGAAAAATGCACAATTCATTTTGGAATTTCAAAATATTATTTCTGGAACCATACACTGATGAAAATCAGAGGGACAAATGGTTAAGGAGAGCTGAACTTAAGCCAGCTACTTGTATATCACTACAAGACATTTCCAGCACTCTACACATACTGTACATGTAAGGCACAGTCCCTGCTTAGTCGAGCTTACAGTCTATGCCAGACAAACAAACAGGAGATTAGGGTAGAGACTAGGGGAAATGATCGTAACACACATGAGTGGTAAAAGGGAGAATAAGGTTGCTAATCCTTAGTATGATAGTTGCAGCCCAGGACAGAGGATTATGGATGTAATGGTTCACACCAAGCATAGAAAAAAATGGTAAAATTTACATATCTAGATTGTATAATGTAGATCTGGAAATGATTGCTCATTTTGCTGGCTATGAGGTGCTTATGTTATTCTATATATAGAAAGGCACAATAAAGTAGCACGATTCATCCACTGGGAGATGTGCAAATACTATAGCCTTACTGTATCTGAAAAGCACTGGGATCTTGACCCTAAGAGAATTGTGGAGAAGGAAGAGGTTATGATTGCCTGGGACATTCTTGTCCCAAAGAATGAGAAGCTCGATGCAGAAAACCAGACATAGTGGTAAAGAGGAAAATTCGAGAATGGTATTGATGACAAGTGTCAGTGCTGAGTGATGATTCTGTGCATCCTGTAGAAAGTGATGGAAGATCTTTTAGTTTCAAGAAATGCAGTCAGATACCGAGAAAATGTGACAGAAAACTACAGAGAAGCATTTCCCACAGGCCTTAATTAAAAGCAATTTCCAAGCCCAGCTGTACATACTACATCTTATGAACTCCAGAAGGAAACTCTTTGGCAAGATGCAAGTGCTGTGGCAAGCACTACTAGTGTGTTTGAGAGACCGAGATCATAGTGAGGGTCATTACTATGGTATGCGCTGAACTCAACTGTTTTTAGACATTGTCCTTGAAAGAGTGCCTCTGGAAGCTTAATGTACTCGGTAGAATATCGCTATCCAGTCTTGAGATGGAATGGGACTGTATGTGTGCTATACTGTGAATTTTTTGATCTTTTAATCCTGTTTGGCCCTCTTCTAGTATTTCGTAATACAATGGAACATTTTAAATACTTTTGTCTTCCATCTCTGCCCATTTGGAGGGGAAAATGTAAAAGTTGTTTATATGTGGAAATATCTTGTTAAATTGCCTGATGCATATAGAGGTAAAAGTTATGTGCATAATGCCATTTGCTGCATATGTTTACCTACAATGAGCATTTCTGAATTTAGACCCATACTTGGGAAGTATGCACTTAAAGGTTTGTCAAAACATTGCACACACTGAGTAGATGTAAATGTGAGCATGTAGTTTTTCTCAGATAGTTTTCAAAGGGAAAATACCCACATATCTTTTTTTTATCTTGTGAAAGTTAGTGTAACTTTATGCTAGGATTTGACCAATCCTATGTGCAAGGATTTTTTGCACTTCTGTTTTGTATCTGCCTCTGCACAAGAGCTTTGCTCTGCTTTCTACCACAAAGCTCTGCGTTGCAGGAAGACTCACAAGACCAATGTGGGCGTTCTGGCAGTACAGAAGAAAGGAAAGTGGCTGTATTGGCAACAGTGGTGGCTTCAGTGACCTTCAATAAAGGTGGTGAGGGATGGAGGGATGGAATTTTGATGAGGGGGATGAGAGGTAGCAGGGTCAGCTCGGAGGCGTGGCTGAAGGGGGAATGGTTAGCTTGGAGAATACTGTAGTTGGCTTCCTGGGTGATGAGAGTGAGCTGGGGTGGGGGAGGAAGATGATTGGCTAAATGTGGGATTGACCCGGGGGGGGGGGAGGGGTGGAGGGGATGATGAGATATGGGGAAGAGGTTGGGTGATGGTGAGGACACCTGGCTGTGTACTTCTGCAAGTGCTTTACAGTGGTGCATTAATAGTCTAATTTTCTAAGCTTTCTTTTCCCTTAGACACAGTGGATCTCCCTCCCCCCTCCCACTCTTTAACTGATGGAAGAAAGTTGGGGTGGGGGGAGGTCTCAGCCACTGGCTTCAAAAATGAAAGAAAATTTGTCAAGGGCTGACTTACATGCATATTTGCTGCACAAGTTAGGTGGCCTGTTACACATTTACCCTCTTAATTGTATTAGTGGATTTTAATGGATTAATGGCTACGGAATTTTTTTACCGCCTAAAACTAGGTGGTTTACAACAACAACCAATACAAAACTACAATTAAAACAAACAAAATGACCAAAAGGTCAAACAGCATAAGCAAAGGTTCAGTCAGAAGTGTGAAGCCCAAAGAGTGCAGGAGTAGCCTAATGGTTAGAGGCCAGGGTTTGATTCCCACTAGCACTCCTTGTGGCCTTGGGCAAATCACGTAACCCTCCATTGCCTCAGAAGCATCCGAGTTATCAATGTCCCTGTTTAATGTACATTACCAACTTTAAGTTACAATGTAAACCGCTTTGACTGAAATGATAAAGTGGTATAAAACAAACCTGTTAAAATGTATTAATAAATAAACCCTAAGTCAAAAGGTGAACAGAAACAGGTGAGTCTTCATATTGGACGGAGGCTAATGCAGGAGATCTTAATTTCATAGAAGCACGAGAATGAAGGCATCATACAGGTGAGTATATTTCAACTACAGAGGATAGATAATTTGAAGCTCCATGCAGAATCTTAAATAGCAACAAGAAAACCTTATACCATATCATTTGCACTGCTGGCAGCCAGTGAAGCTGTTTAAGGACGGGAGACACATGAATTGATCTCGAACGAACCACAAGTATTCGAGTTGCCACATCC
Organism: Ichthyophis bannanicus; assembly: GCA_033557465.1. Lineage (NCBI taxonomy): Eukaryota > Metazoa > Chordata > Amphibia > Gymnophiona > Ichthyophiidae > Ichthyophis > Ichthyophis bannanicus. The sequence continues at coordinate 40,129,781 of CM066044.1, read as the reverse complement.
TGGATTACTTGCAATGCCCTGTGAGAACCAACTTTGTCTAATAGCACTACGTACATTAGCTGTAATTTAACTATAACATTGTCTTTCTTTACAGTAGTTCTGTGCTACATCTAGTTTCAGCAGTAGACAATATTTGGCCATTATGGCACATGTGTTTACACTTTGATTCCTAGAAAAACTTACTGCAATATTCAGAAGTGTCCGGAAAAGTGAAGTTGCTCATCTCTCCTGAAGTGTTGTAATGCTTGTCATTCCTATTCCTTTATTTTGTAGTCCATTTATTCTGGTAGCATTTATTCTGAGACTTTCAGCAGACCATGCCTTTCCCTCCAAAAGCATATCAGAATGTATCTTTAGCTTTGCTGCAGGCGGGGTTTAGAGACAAAGAGGAGTGATTTCATATGCCAAATAGCTGCCTTGCCTGCACATGTTGCATGCAGCGTGCAGTCATCTATAAAGTTTGCTTTGGGTGATCTTGGCAAAGGGAGAGCAATGTTTAAAGCACCATATTGTTTCACTTGAAATATTTATGCAGTCTTATCAGCTATGTTGTTTTTTCCCCAAAACTTCTGCAGCTTTGGGATGTTTCTAGCACCTGCCAGGGTATGAGAGGGGACTTTGGTGGCACAGGTAAAGAAGAATACAGAGGGGTCACTACTGCTTCCTTTATGGAGCAAATTAATGACCCAAAATTTCTCCATCTTAAAGCTTTTCAGTGTAATGTGGTGGAAAGTACTGTTAATAGCGCATGATAGGATTTCATTGCCACTTGGCATGTGATGCTATGGGTTGTGCATAGAAAGTAAATGACATGTTCAGCAGCAGCCATTGTGGAGCCTGGGTAACAGGAGAAGAAAGATAATGACCCTGAATTTTATAGGATCTGTGGATAATGAAGGTTGCTATCACTTTTATGGCATGACACCTACCTGCCTGGCAGCATGCAAGAAATTGGCCAGACTTTAGGAGCCATGAGCAGGTAATGAAAGAATTGAGTTAATTGTCAAATCTGTTTAGTGACTTATTAGTTACGTTTCCCATATTTCTTAACTAGGGCAATTAATTGAGCAGGTTATTACAATATAGCAGGAGGAGCTTTTGGCCAACAGTGACAGTCTTGACCCTTACAAATTTGGTTTCCTCTCTGGCTTTAATATAGAGGCATCTGTAATTGTCTTACTAGATGATTTAAGACCAGAACTGGACTGGTGCAGTTTGTCTTTACTGATTCTTCTATATATATATCCTCTGCATTTGACACCATTGACCTTGCTATCCTGTTACAATGCCTAGCAAATTTTAGTTTTGGGTGACGTGATTTCTGTGTAAGGAAAGTTACCCAAGTAGCTAGAGAAATTGGTTGAAATAATGTCATAATACTGAATACAAGTATTTGTTTTGTAAATACAAGCTAAATAACAAAAAAAGAAGAATTTCAGCTAGAATATCAAAGAATTTCACATAGAACCTAGGTAAATAGAATTATTCATGTGGTTTGCATAAAGATAGTGGCAAATATTTACTGTTTGCTTAGGTGTGTAAAAACGTTAAGGATAGTATATTGATACTTATACGATAATTATGTCAGATGCAAAGAAAGTTCAGCTGGATTTTTATTTCACTTTAATTTCATTTATTCATTTATTTCTACCTATCAAGAATAACTAGGTTGTTTACAATATAGACATGATAAAATTATGATAAATATAATAAGGTAAATTATATATTCTTGCTTATACACCTAAGCTGAGGCCTGAGATTTAAAAAAAAAAAAAAAAGCAGGCCTTTACTTTTTTATGAAAACCGAGCAAATTCTCTTCACAGTGAATCTCTACAGGCAGAGAATTCCATAATTTAGGGCAATAAACTGAAAAAAATCCAATTATGAGCAGAAACCTTTAAAACCTGGTGAACAGAAGAGCCTGCCAAAAGCTGATGTTGAGGGGCTCTTGTGGGTTGGTATGAAAGTAACAACCCCTTTACATGTGGTGCAAGGAAATTCTGATTACGTTTGAAAAGCCAGGCACACACATTTAAACAGTATCTGAAATGTAACCTTTAATTTATTTATTTATTTATTTTATTTAATTATTACATTTTCTTTTATACCGCGCTATTTAAGATCAGTGCGGTTTACAATAAACATTAAATCTACACATCTCAGTTTAGTGATTTGTGCTTATAATAAACAGGTAAAAATAACTTGGGTATACAATAAACATGTTTCTTAACAGGGAGAACATAACTATATACAAGCCAGTTAATGTAACTATATACATGGTTAAGTGCATCTTCACTGAATCCTATCACCCGTGTTTCCTTGCTGGACAGGGATGCTTCTAACTGAAGAGAATCAAAGAATGTATACCTAGTACCCTGCAATGCAATCAAGCTTTTGCAAGGGGACCATACAAAAAAATGAAGCACCTAGAGTTAAAGCTCTAAGTTTCAAAGCCAAAAAAGCTTTCCTCCAGAACTGTGTTGCTCTGGACACATCAGGAAATAACTGTAACAAGGCACCACAAAAAGGAACAGTTTGTATTTAAAGTAACCTTTAAACACCGAGATTTTATCTTGGTCAGAAACAAAAGTTGCAATCAATGTTGCTCTGGTAGGGATATTATCTTGGGAGTCTTCAAGAAACTGAGTTAAATCAATTTCTGCAGCTTGATTTCAGGGCATTAAGTCCCTCAACCGACCCCTCAGAAATACCCCTGCCAGAGAGATAATACAGGTTTGAAAAGGCAATCACGGGGGCGGAGCTAGCCACTGAACAGAATGGACGCCTGAATTTTTGCTCCCGTTGCTGCCCAAGAATCCTGAACATATCCCGGTATTCCATTGAAGTTTGTACCCCCTACCTACATCAATAACACCGCAATTCATTACATCCTCACTATATCTCAGGATGTAAACAATGTTTGCATGCTTATTTATACTGTTATATGTAAACCTGTTCCCTGTAAATGACTAGGACATGATTACTCATGTACCTTCAATTTTCTCTGTTCATTGTAAACCGCACTTGATACTTGGGAAAGAGCGGTATATAAATGTGTGATAAATAAATAAAATAAATAAATAAATACAGCTGGATGGCATCCCTGAAGCCTGCCCGGCTGGAATTTCCACAGGGATCCGGCTCAGCAGCGAAACGATCCAAACCCGAAGTGGGCTCCCCGCAGAAAATGGCCGCGGGAGAGAAGGAGGGAGTGACTGCCGGTGGCCTACGTGAAGTGCTACAGGAATTGAAATGCGTTAAAGAAATGATTGCAGCCAATTCTAGTTCACTGAACATGATTCAAGAAGACTTGCTGGAGGTAAAAGAGAAACTCCTCACCATCACCACTCGACTTAATGCAGTTGAATTACAAACCCAGAAGCATGGCGTTGCATTAGAACAGCTGGGCCCTTTGGCCAAACGAGTCCGGCACATAGAAAATCTGATTGAAGATCAAAATAACCATTCCCGTAGAAATAATATCCGCCTTGTTGGAGTCCCTGAAGGCGCTGAAGGTACCGATCCGATTGGATTTCTGGAAAAAACCATACCGGAGATGCTGCAGCTTGTCTTATCAAGGCCTTTTGAACTAGAACGGGCCCATCGAATCCCAACACACAAAGCTGAAAACACACGATACCCGCGCCCACTCATAATGAAGGTACTGAGATACCCACAGGTCCTACAGATCTTTCAAGCTGCACGGAAGGCCGGATCACTGCAAATCCAGGGACACAAAGTAGCACTTTATCCGGATTTGAGCAAGCAAACGGTAGATCGGAGAAAAGCGTTGCTGGCCTGTAGACCCATGCTACAAAGTGCACAGGCAAGATACGGGCTATACTACCCAGGAACCATGCGGGTCACGCTGCATAATGAAACGAGGAATTTTGTCGATGCTGAAAAACTGAAAACTTTCCTACAAGAAAAATGCGGTATGGAAACCTGAGGTCAATATTCTGATCTCTCACGCAGTGTAGAGAACTCAGCATATACTCAGGGGGTGCGGCCGTGCGTTCTCACAAATTTTAGAACGCCTTAAGCCTTGTTAAACACCTCATTGATTGTATTTCTGTTGTTCTAAATAGTTTTAATTAAACAGATATTTCTGCTTGAAATGTAGGGGTGGCAACGGGAGGTCGGGGTTGGTTACTGTTTCAGTGGATTGTGTTCACCTTAGCGATACAATGTTTGCCAGTTATGCAGTTGTTTGTGTCAGTCCAGTCCAGTACAAAACCCTCCACATACACGCAAATGCAAGTACGCGGCAGGCCTATCCATAGGATAGCTTTCACCTATAAGACAGCTTATCCCAACGTTGATGTCTAGTGATCTTTTAATGCTTTCGTTAAATGTAAAAGGTATTACTGGCCCTGTCAAGCGAAAGAAGATTTTAGCGTACTGCCAGCAAAAAAAAGCAGATATTGCCCTCTTACAAGAGACACATTTAACAGATACTGAATCGCAGAAAGTAACCTCTAAATACTTCCTGGTGGCGGCCTCGGCCTCTGCCACTCAACGCAAAGGGGGGGTAATAATATTAGTGCGCAAATTCCTGCAATCCGCCATTACCGACACACGGATTGATCCACTAGGTCGATGGGCCAGAGTGACGATGAAAATAAATCAACAGCTTTACACATTCTTCAATATTTACGCGCCCAACCTCGATGACCCTAACTTTTTCAAACTGATAGCTAAAGAAGTTACAGCCGCGGCTCACACCAATATCATATTAGGGGGCGATTTCAATGTCATCTTGGATCCACTGTTAGATCGCACGCCCTATCGGGCTGTAGACAAAGTCAAATCGCAGGCGATTCTTAAAGGCATCATAACAGAGCTACACTTGGTAGACCCCTGGCGCCTACTTCATCCCCAAGAAAGAGACTACACATTTTATTCCATCCCACATAATACCCAAACAAGGATCGATTTCTTCCTACTGTCCACAGAGCTGATGCCCCAAGTGTTGTCCGCAGAGATATATGCTACAACGGTATCGGATCACGCCGCTGTCTCCCTAGTGTTGAATACCAACGTTACACAGCATGTTCCGCCAAGATGGACATTTGATAAATCCCTACTAGCAGATGACTCCTTTGTACAGCTACTGTCAGGGGAAATTGAGACCTATTTTAAATATAATACACCCACTGATACCTCCATCTGGAGCTGGTGGGAAGGTTTTAAAGCGACCATACGAGCTCATATTACCACCTACACCATTAGACGGCGTAAAGCCAGGAAAAAAGAAAAAGATGAATTGGAACTCCAAATAAAAGCTGGGGAAAGATTACTAGCCAAAAGAGCTGACTCAATGATATTGATTAGACTCCAAAATTGCGATACCAATATAATGCTCTCCTCAACAAAGAAGCACTGAGTAGCATCCAGCTACAACGTAGTATATACTACTATGACAGCAACCGCTCAGGATCCCTCTTAGCTCGGCAGCTCAGACCAAAAACCAGCAAGACCGCTATAGCGGCGTTGCAGGACAATTCCGGGGGCCTTCTCCTGAGATCTGACAAAATACTAGACCGCTGCAAAGAATTCTATGAGGAACTATATCGCTCAGATACCCAATGTAGTGACAGAGCCTTTGAAGATTTTGTCTCCAAGATAGTAGGACCCACATTAACCAGTCATCAAAGTCGAACGCTGGAACAAGAGATCTCAGTAACTGAAATACAAGATGCGATCAAACAGATGGCTCGTGGCAAAGCCGCCGGTCCAGATGGTATCCCGCTGGAATTCTATAATAAATATTGCATTCAATTGGCTCCCATGCTACAGATCTACTACAGTGGCCTGCAAGATGAATCTCCAGAGATTGGAGCTCTGGCAGAGGCTGTGGTGGTAATTCACCCGAAACCGGGCAGGGATACACAAAAGATAGAGAATTACAGACCCATCTCTCTCCTAAACTCTGATTATAAAATTTATGCTAAAGTGCTTGCTAACCGATTAGGACGGATCTTAAAAGATTTGATACATGAGGATCAATGTGGATTTATACAAAACAGATCCACTACAGATAATGGAAGATTATTGGCACATGTACTGGCATCTGCCAAGACCAAGACCGAGCCCCTGATAGGGCTAGCATTGGATGCCGAAAAAGCCTTCGATCGACTGGAATGGTCCTTTCTATTTCGATCCCTACGGTGGTTTGGGATAGGAGAAAAGTTCCTAAAACGCGTTGAATTGTTATATACCAAACCCACAGCTCGAATAGCGGTCAACTCACACCTCTCAGCCCCTTTTCAGTTGCAAAGAGGGACCAGACAGGGTTGCCCCCTGTCACCGATGCTTTTTAATTTAGCCCTGGAACCCTTATTAATAGCGCTCCGACAGAAGGAAAACATAAAAGGAATTGAGTTAGCTGATGGTCCCTGTAAATTGTCAGCATATGCCGATGACCTGCTCATTTTTCTACAACCATCAGACCTTCCTGAAACACTGCAACTCATAGATGCATACTCAGCGATATCCGGATATAAAGTAAATTTGAATAAAACAACAATTATTCCTCTGAATGAACAGGTCAGCGAAGAAATGATGCGTGGATACCCCTTTCAATATGAGAAGTCATCCTTTAGATACCTGGGCGTGACCTATGGCACCACCTTGGAAGAGACTGTCGCAATCAACATTAAGATGTGTCAAGAAATTGTACATGATAACATCTGCAAGTGGACCCCCTTCATTTGAGCTGGTGGGGCAGGCTAGAAACGATAAAAATGATGTTGGTACCAAAACTCAGCTATATATTAAGTATGATACCCTTACGTTTCCCGTCAGCCTTCTATAAGAAAATGAATAGTCAACTGATAGCCTTTCTATGGAACAACCGAGTACCCCGAATAGCTGCCTGGAAACTGAAGTTACCTAATACACAAGGAGGTGTCCATTTCCCAGATCTCGGCTGGCTACACACTGCCTCTCTTTTAAAGCAGGGTGCTCAATGGGTCGACTCTGACGACACGGATAAAGGACCTAGATGGCTGAGTGTGGAGCGGGCCCTACATTCCCCCCTGCCCACATGGCTACTGGTAGGCACAGTAGTAGACCAGACTGCACCACATAATGCTATTATCCGAGAAACACAGCATGCCTGTCGATTATTGGCATCATGTATCGATGGAGGGGATGACTTTGCCGCAGATATGCCCATATGGCTGAACCCGCGCCTTATCATCGGAGGGAAGCCTGTCTTATGGAAAAAATGGGTGGAACATGATCTTATCACCATTGGACAACTGATCAATGGAAGTGCATTTAAAACCTTTGACAGATTAAGAACGGAATTCCGATTGCCTAATACATGCTATTTCCAATGGTGTCAGCTCCGATCCTGCATGAGCGAAGCGGGGTGTGTCACCTGTCTTGATACGTACAGGATGGCCACTGCGACAGAAACTTCAAGAATTACAAACAGATGCTAAAGCTGTTTCAAGATGTGTTGCGATTCTCCGATCCAAAAGTGACAAGACATGTTCTAAGATACAGTCGGTGTGGGCTACTGAAACCGGTCAAGATCTACCTCCGGAACATTGGGACACTTTTTGGGGAACTCAAATACGTGCCACGAGAGCAGCGTCTCTCACGCAATCTATGTACTTTATAGCACATCGAGCGCATATTACACCGGCTAAGAAAATGAAATGGACACTACAGGAGGGAAATCGATGTTGGTCCTGTAACATGGAAATTGGGACACTGGCACATATGTTGTTCCATTGTAAATCCCTGGAAATATATTGGAACAGAGTTTGGGAACGCATATCACAGATCCTCAACTTACAAACTCCTATCACTTATCGGATAGTGATATATAAATCCATAGCTCTGGAACCTACTCTGATGAAATGGGATGGTAAACTGCTGGACTTAATGCTCGGGATAGCGCTTAAAATAGTTCTAATACACTGGAAGAATCTCGACAAAGCTTGTTTCGAGCATTGGTGGAGTCTCTTAATCCTACATAAGACCTACGAAGAGATCTATATAGCCAAGAACCCATGGTCTGGTAAACTAAGTAGAAATGGTCAGCTTTACAAAATTATGTTTGATGAAAATGATTGCTGGAGGCTGCCTTGTGGAATGATCTCTGCTGTAACCACATTGAACGGAGAGAGGGAGGGTGGCGTGCTGGCATGGACTGATACTAGTTCTTGTTAACGTTATTGTACTGTCTTGTTCAAGTTATTATATTCTTTTGCTATTTTGATCAATAACATCTGCTTGTATCCTGCTATATCACGATCGTTTGTATTGTTATTTTATATGTTAAAACTGAATAAAAACTACTATTAAAAAAAAAAAAAAAGAAAAAAAAGAAAAGGCAATCACATCAGCATTAGGTAAACATAGTATCTCTCAAAAATAAGATCTCCGATGACAAAAGATAGCACATTGGGAAAATTCAAAAACCTAATATTCTTAGACTGCACAGCATTTTCAAACATCTCCATTTTACGGTGGATTATCAACTCTCCTTCATTGTAGATGCCTGAACTACCTGCAAGGATTTACACACAGATTCTCACTTAGGTACTCGAACTAAGTAATTCCACTTGCTACTCTACCTGAGCCAGCCTCGCTTCAAATTCCTGAGAGAAGGAACAAAGCTGGGTCACCGTAAATAGAAAAGTACGCTCAGTTCACATCACCACCCTCCACACGTCAACCAGGGAGACCTGAGATCAGTAGGAGGTGGAGTCTATAAAACTGGTTTGAGAGGTTCCATAAATACATCAGGTATACTCTGTTCCAACGGTGCATGTCCAATAGAGCCGGGTGGAGTAATACCTATAGGAGGGGGAGGTGGTGTACCGTCTAAGGAGCTCAAGGTTGGGCCCCCCCCCCCAAACTCACTGAAGGGGAATCTATAGCTGCCGGAAAGGGGAATCCCCCAGACATAGTCACAACATGCTTATTCATAGGTCCACTCACCGCATCTGACGATAACACTCCCTTCTTCTTACGTTTCCCCATGGGCAGCAGTCCACTGCCATTAACTCTGGGTACTCCTGCAGTGCTCCCAAGGGGCCTAGCGTGTCCCTTGTATCATGCCCTTTAGATCGCACCACCCCCGCATGCGAAATGCCGGCTGGAATTTAAGGGCAGGAAAGCCCCCACCCCCTGATGATGATGGGGCTGTCCTGCCTGCAGCCTGTTCCTCTAGTGACCAGTGGCTGCCTGCAATCACTCCCCCCCCCCCCCCAGTCTAATATCGGTTTATGGACTTTCCTCCAGGAATCTCTCCAAACTTTTTTTAAAGCCCGACTATGCTAACTGCTTATTTTTTTTAAATTAAGATTTTAACCAAAATACATACACAATGTATATAAGAAAAGCATAACATGCTACCATTAGAAATTAGGAAAATATGCAAAAAAAAAATAAAAAGGCCAATAGCAAGAAGTGCTCTAGCCCCCATCATGGGAGAGAAGCAGAAGAGAACAAATGTAATAATAGAAATACCCCAGTCAAAATCAGGACAAAGCCAAGAGTATACACCAATCCCCAAGTACCCATACTAACCCACTGACTTATCCCGAAGAAAATTTTCCAAATGAGAAACATCTGTGAAAACGAATTTATTTCCAGCATAGGTAACCACACACTTACAGGGGAAATGGAGATAGAATGTGGCTCCAATAGCCAAGACTTAAAACTGCAACTGCAAGAAAGGCTTCCTACGCATTTGCATAGGCCTGGCAACATCAGGAAAAATATTTATCGGCTGGCCACAAAAGGGAAGAGACTTTTTAGAAAAGTATAATTTCAAGACAGCAAACAACAAACTTTCTTTCAAATACTTTTTCAGCAGCTTGAGGGGGGTGGGGACAGAAGCCACATCACAGGAAAATTCAGGAATCGCAAATTCCTTGCCTTTAGTTGATTCTCTATTGCCTCTAGTTCGTTATGAATAATCACACTATCCTTAACTACTGCCCTCTCTAGAGGCTGCAGTGAGGGCTGAGAGCCCTCAGGTTTTATTACTCGAGACTCTTGCTGTTTAAATTTCCAAACTCCTCAGAAGACTTGCACAATTGATCCATAGTCTGTCAATATCGATTCCACTCTCTACAGCTTACCCAAACATCCTTCAAGGAAACCTCAGTGGAGGGGTCCAGCAGCACAACCATACTTGAAGATAGTGACACAAGAGAAACTGCCTTGGGGTACCAGACACTTGCTGGGGGGCCCAAGAGGGAGAGATATTGCAGAAAGTGCTTGCTTGCAGGCGAAGAAGTGGTTCTCTGAGAACCACTACTAGCATCTGAAGCAGATAAGCCTATCATAGAAGAAGGCTGGGGTGGAGGTGTAAGGCAGTGGAAACTCAAGGAGGTTTCAGTATCTAAAGTATTATTCTCTGCCTTCGACACAGTCAACCACAATCTCCTTCTCACCCACCTGCATCAAAAAAGCATAAGTCATACCTATCTGACCGGCAGCAACAAGTCCACATAGATAACCAACCATCCAGACAATTCCAACAGACACAAGGAGTCCTACAAGGATCATCTCTCTCAGCCCTACTTTTAAATATATATATCCAGCCAATCTGTTCCATTATTCAATCGTTCAACGTGTTCTACCACATCTACACTGACGATGTATTACTATACACCCCATTCCTCTATACACCCCATTCCTCATAGACAGCCCTGACTACTCCATAGCAGAATGTTTTGATGCAGTCTCAGATTGGCTTGCAACACACAACCTGACAGTCAACAGCAACAAGTTGGCCACCTTTACCCCACCAACTTCTTTCAGGGTGAAGGACTTTGACCTCATAACCAAACAAGAATTTCGCTATCTGGGAATCACAATCGACCAACACCTGAATTGGGAGACCCACATTCAAAATGTGTCTAAAGCAGTCTACCATAAGCTGGGAACCCTCCGGAACCTATGCTCTCTCCTAGATCACTCAGACAACCGCACAGTAGTCCAAGCTCTCATCTTCCCTCACTTAGACTGCGCCAACATAATCTACCGTGGTATGACAAAGCACACGCTCCAACCATTACAACTAGCAATGAACACAGCTGCCTGAACACTCATGTCCGTATCCAGATATGAACACATCACCCCACTATTGAGGCAACTTTATTGGCTCCCCATTGCAAGCCGCCTGTTTACAAAGCCCTCCTGCTCACCTTCAAGACCCTTCATGGAATGTCTGCAGCCTCACTCACAAAACATGTACAACATATACCAGAGACTAGAATGAGATCATCTCACATGGTGAACTCTCTCATCATCCCCTCAGCAGTAAGGTCCTGTACCCAATTGACCAGGAATCGTGCATTTTCTCTATTTGCACTGATTCAATGCAACGCCTTACCCCCAGCAATACGAACTATCCCAGACCTGACATCCTTCAGGAAAGCTCTAAAAACATACCTTTTCCAACTCGCCTACAGTCAGCCACCCTAAACAGATCTTAAGTGCAACTCTCAGCTTTCATTTAATATGTAACAAACCCTGTTAATGTTTATTGTTTACTGTTTACTGTTCACGTTAATACAATTTGATGTAAATTTGTTTGATGTAGCATACCTGTTACCTGTTCGATGCAAACCTGTTCTATGTAAAACAGTTATTATTTTTGTTATATGTAAACTGCACTAATCTGAAAAAGCGTGGTATATAAAAACAAATAAATAAATAAATTATTCACAGTTGTAGAATGAGGGAAAGCAACAGTTGCACTTGGAGGTCCATAGGCCCCTTGACCAGGCCTGCTCCTCCTGCACCTCCTGATGCCTTGTTCTTTGCCTTCTGCTTACCCATAACAATTCAGAACTTCTTCCAGTGCTCCTTCTTGTTCCAAAGGGGCAAAATGTGCCCTTTTGATCTCACGCCTGTGACCACGTCCCACTGGAAAACTGAGCTTTAACCTCAGAGGCTGATCACAGGAGGGAGGAGCAGTCTTACAGCTGGTCTCCGCAGGGGTGCAATCGCTAGAGATGGTAAAACAACAAAAGAACACAGTCTCTCTCCAAAGAACTCTCCAAACGCACTGCAGGAGAACTAAGTTTTTATCTCCAATGCTGATCACAGGGGGAGGAGCAATCTTACAGCTGGTCTCTGCAGGGGTGCAATTGCTAGAGATGGGAAAGCAGCAAAAGCACAAGTCTCTCTCCAGGTAACTCTCCCATGCTAACTGCTTTTACCACATCCTCTGACATCAAATTCCAAAGCAAGTTTGCGTTGAGAGAAAAAATATTTCTATTTGTTTTAAATGTTCTACATTGTAACTGGGGCAGGTCCAAGGACTGGTGGCTCCCTAGGTGGGCCCTCCATCCTGCTGTCCCCCCACGACCTCCCCCCAGTCCCATTGCTGCTGCTCTCCAGGGCTTGCGGCAGTATCCCTCAAACCGTGATGCAGCGCTTGCTAACACTCCAGCGCTGCGTCACAAATTCTTCATGTTTACAATGTGCCACTTCCACCCCTCTCCGATGCTGCTTCTAATTTCACAGGGGAACAAAAACAGCACATTGTGAACAGGAAGAAACCGCGACGTAGCGCTTGAGTGTTAATAAGCGCTGCTTCATGGTTTGAGGGCTATTGTCACCGCTGCAGGCCCTGTAGAGGGGGTGGCAATGGGTGCCCTCGGCAACCGCCTAGTGGTATTGTTGATGGCTTCCCCTGTTCTTATGCTGCTCTATGGGAGTGGAAAATTTGCCATTCCTGCCTCTTTCATGGCTGCCGCCAGTTCACTCATAGTAGTAGACCTCCTGGTGACTTCATCTAGCCGAGAGGGTAGAGCCATTTATAGCGAAAGCCCTTGTTCTTCAACTTGAAGGTGAAGACCCTCCAGGCCTTCCTGCGCTGTTATGTGGCCGTGGCCAGGTCAACATATATGGCCACCGTATGGCCCTGCTATTCAAAGTACCCGACCATTCTTGTCTTGCCCGTAATCTTCTCTTTGATCCCAAAGTCATGAATACAGATAACAATATTCTGGGGTTGATTGCCTCAGGCTGGGCCCAATGTTCTATCAGCTGTATCAAGCTTAATATTAGGAACGCCGTCTTCCCTTACTGTGGAGGCCAGAACTGCCTTGCAAATCTCCTGGGCCACTATGGTGCAGTTCCTGTATTTATTCAGTTCCGGGATGCCTTTAATCCTGAGATTATTCCTGCATGCCGTATTTTCTAAATCCTCCAATTTCAACGCCAGGAGTTCATTTGCAGCTTCCAATTCTTTTGAAGATCTGCCAAGCACCCTGACTATTCCCTGCGCTTCCTCTAATTGCAGTTCATTGTCCTCCACGTGGAGCCCCATGTCTACAATGTCTGTTCTCAATTCCGTCAATACTTCCTCAAATTCTACCTGGACACTAGCGATCTCCATCTTGAGCTCCCCAAATCACAATCGGAACTCTGACTTAGTGATTTGTATCACTGCTCCTTTCTCCACTAGGGGTTCACTCACGCTGGGCTGTTCATCATCCTCCTGTGCCACTGCCACTTACGCCGCCACATAGGCACGCTCCTTATGTTCAGCACATGTGCCTGGGTAAGCAAATTCCTGCAAGTCTGCAGTCTTCCTCCGTGTCTTTGCCATTTCACTCTCTGCCGTGACAGCACAAGTTCTCCTCTCTACAGATAGTTTTTCAGTGTTCAGGGCTTACAAAAATCACATTAGGTGAGATAAGCCCACAGGTCTGCAAAAAATGTTTTTTCGAGAGCTGTTTTGGTTATTCCACGTAATCTTTGTTTTTTGGTGCGCTGAATCTGAAAATTACCTCCATTTTGTCATAGGACATCACGTTTCCTGACAATTTAGGTAACTATGTTAAACAAGGCAGTACCTCAAAATAAATGGAAATAGACTTATAAAATTAAAGTTTTATTACAATATTTTCATGAAAATCCTTTTTTGAACTGAAATGAGCTCACCTACACACACTAAACTCGATTCTTCTTCCTTGTGAGGCTCCTCTTGGTGCATTTATGCTTGTGAGTAGCATCTGGAATGTCTCTCTGAAGCATCCAACAGTAGTCTGCCATCATTGTAATGCTCCATTTTCCCTGGTATCTTCTTTCCATCTCTTTAATGTCTTGGTGGAATTGTTCACCTTGTTCCTCACTCACAGCTCTCAAATTTTCAGGAAAGTAGTCAAGATGGGACTGGAGGAAATGCACTTTCAAATTCATCAGGCAACCTAAAGCTTGAAATGCTTTCAGCATTCGTCCGACGATCTTTTTGTAGTGAGGATCTTTGTTATTGCCTAAAAATTTCTGTACGACTTCTTTAAATGCAATCCACCCTTCTTTTTGAGGATCCGTCATGGTATTGACAAACTCTTGATCAACTATAAGGCTTCTAATGTCTGGTCCGACGAACACACCTTCCTTCAATTTTGCCTCCAACAGGCGTGGAAACTTGGTGACCAAGTATTTGAAGCATTCTCCATCTCTTGGAAGTGATTTTACGAATTGCTTCATCAATCCCAATTTTATGTGGCGAGGTGGTAGAAGAACTTTATGGGAAGGTACCAAAGTTTCTCGGAGGACATTTTTTTCACCGACTGTTAGCACCCTCGGCTGCCAACTCTTCTTGGTCCAGTGATTTTGTCGGTCTCGACTGTCCCATAGACACAGAAAACAAGGATATTTGGTATACCCAGCTTGTTGCCCAAGCAGCATGCACAAGACCTTCAAGTCCCCACACACTTGCCAACCATGGTCTTCATATTTAAATTTACGAAGAACCAATTCCAAGTTCTCGTAGGTTTCCTTCAAGTGTACGGAATGACCTACAGGTATGGAAGCGTAAAAACCGTTGTGGAGTAAAACTGCTTTGAGACTTCTTTTTGAAGAATCTATAAAAAGACGCCATTGCTGTGAATCATATTGGATTTTAAATTGACCCATCAGACCTTCGACATCGATGCAATAAACCAACTTGTCTTCCTGGGCGAAGTAAGGAACGAATTCCTTTTCATGATGTCTGAACCATGAAGATGACACTCCTGGCAACAATAAATTCCTGCTTTTCAGCCTTGATCCGAGTAACTCAGCGGCATCTTTGGGAAGATTCAAGTCTCTTACCAAATCATTCATCTCCTCCTGAGAAAACAATTTTGGTCTTGTATCATCTTCAAAGTCAGAACTTGATTCGTCATCTGGTTCAGGTATGACTTCACCTTCATCGGAGCTAGGTATCTCTTCCAAGGTAGCAGGGGCTTGGGTACTGGTATATCTGTGCCATGGGGGATGGGACGAATTGCCAAGTGAAGATTGGGGTATGAAATGGAATGCTTCCATTTGCAATTAAACCCTTTCACATCGCATGAACAAAAGTAACATTCGTCACTATGGTTCTTTTGCTCTCGCCATACCATAGGAATCCCATAACAGAAAGATTTTTTCTTACCCTTGAACCAGTTTTGGAGGTCCTCAACACACCGTTTGCACACTTTATGAGGCGCCCAGACTTTATCTTAATCTCCAATTTTTAGTCCAAAGTATGCAAAGTATACTTTTTTCACAAAGTCTGTAATATTCTGCTGTTGCTTCAACACTGTATATTCACCACAGATGAAACAGAAACTGTCTAGCGAATTAATACACTTTCACGGAGCCATAACATAACGGTTGAAGAATGACGAGCTAACACGAATTGCGATGAAAAAGTGTGAACAGCCTAGAACCAAGAACCTGATGATGATTCGTGCACAAGTGTGGCATGCAGGAGAGAGCAGCTCTGTGTCTGTACACGAGACGTCACAGTGCTGGCCATGCCCCCCTGCACTGACCGGAGATGCTGCTATCTGTCCTGTCTCCCTCCCACTGGATTCTTCAGGAAAGATTAACCCCTTCTACCATTAGAAGCACAGACTTAAACTTGCTTAGCTTATGTATATATTGCTGACCATCAGATTTACAGCGCTTTTTTTTTTTTTTTACATAACTCGGACAACCCCTTTAAGGTTTTTTTGGCATTTTATATCTTAAATGCACTTATGTGAATTAATTAATAGTAATTTGAATTAATTAATAGTAATTTGAAAGAAATTGATAAATTTGAAGACAATTTTGCATGTTGTGGCAAATCATGACGTCTAGGATTTTTTTCAATATTTTATTTGTTTTCAGCACACCAAAATACATGGAAATTAGATGAAAATAATCAAACAGCTTTTTCGTTGCAGATTTTTCAGTGTTCAGGGCTTACAAAAATCACATTAGGTGAGATAAGCCAGGAGAGCCCATCACGCGCCCATCTGCATTGGTAGGTGAGGTAACTCACTCTGTCTTTTTTTGTGGCCATGGTCTATTGATATCAAACACATATTGTATGCTATTCAACTGAATCTGTTTGTAGCAACGTAAGGGTAGGGAACATTCTGCATTTCTTCTATCAATATAGAGTGTAAAGTCTATTCCATATTAAGGTTTTAGGGTAATCAAACAGCTCTTGTTAGTATTCAGACCTTTTGGAGAATTAAGACACCGAAATAATGGTCATAACAATGGAATATTCAAAACCATTTTGTTATAAAATTAGGGATTCCTGAGACATGACTATGCAGCACCCTATACTGTATAATGAAAGGTGTGATTCTTGAAGAAAAATGACTGAATAATGGCGACCATGAAGCTGTTCATCTCTCTAAGTGTCATTGAGTCAGATATATGTCAAATGTTCATCAGATGGCCATGCCTCTCTCTGCCTTGGCTAACATTGATGCTATGAATCATTAATATAAATGGGTGCTGTCAAATTGTCTCCCCTAATCTGTATTTTAAACTTAGATAGTACTTCAATTATAATGAAACACCATGGTTTGATAAAGGAGGGAGAAGCACAGGCTTTAAATATTTTACGCAAATTATTATTTCATCTTTGCAGGTAATGTGTTCTGGGGATGAAGTGCTGATTGCTTAAATGATTTGTGCAGTATGTAACTTAATAGTGCGCTTATATTGAGAGAACATCTAATTTTGCATTAAATTAAGACTTTGCTCTCTCTGCTTGATTGAATGAAATTGATCACTCATGAAAAGAAATGCAACAAATTGCCTCATTTAAAATTAACTTTTTCTGATTCTTTGCATATGGAAAAAATCTTCATTAAGTCCACAGAAAGACTCTTATTTCTGCTCTTTTGCATATAGTATAGTGGCTGTCACAGGAAATTTTATATTGTAGAGACTTGTAAAATTCTGAGTTTGAGATAAAGGAACTTCCTTATCGTCACTCCAGTCCAGTCCCTTTACTTCTGGGTTGCGTAACCCTTCCAGCAGCTTGGAGGCTGAGCCCAACCTTTTTGGAGGTGGGGCGGTACAAATACCACTGAGACCACCCACCAACCCCAGTAATCTCAGCCTCCAAGCAGCTGGAGGGTTCCGTAAGCCTAGGGCTTACTGGAGTCCTTCTTTAAATTTAGTTAAATTTATTTACTGTTCATTTAATTGATCTTTTTTAATTTCTATACTGTTTGTATCTAATTTAATTGCAAGGGCTCTGTTGCTTTAACTCTCCTGCTCTCTCCTCTCCCTCCTCCCCCCCCCCCTACCGGTTCAGGCGTCGGTTGAGAACCGCGGATCGCAGCATCGAGGAGGTCTCACGGCTGCTTTGCTCCTCTGCTGCTGAGTCGCGCTGATCGCTGCTGCCTCGCGCCGAAGCCCCCCGGAGGCTGAGCGCTTGAGGCAGCACCGCTGGCCTGACGCTACCACCAGACCCGTCCGGAGACTGAAGGACGCGACGGCGAGGTTCGGCCCCGTCGGGGACCGCGAGGGGAGAACGCAGGCAGCAATCCCCACAGGAATTAAAGGTTTTTCGGCTCCGGTGAGCAAGGACAGAGTCGGACCGCGGCCGTGAGAGAGCCTTACAGCTTCCCGTTCTGGCTCCACGTGGTGAGGCCTACCACGTGTAGAGCCAGCGGGCACACAGCGCTGAATCGGCCCAGTTCCTCATCGCAGCTAACCGCAAGTAAAAGGGATGTGACTGCAATTGGTTTTAATCCTAATTTTAATCTTACTAGCAACAGAGCGCTTAACTTACAAATTTTATGTTTTAAATTTATTTTAAATTTCTTTTAAATTTATTTAGGAGTACAGTGGTTTCCTTACAGTTAGCTCATTTTCCTTTGTTCTTTGGTTTCCTTTACCTCAAGATTAATAGCCGGTTTCTTCCCTGGGGTTCCTCGTAGGGGAAAAGAAACCTCAGATCTGTGGGTCAGGGAACAGCTAGTCTCCATCTTCAAGGAGAGTACCCCACCCCGGGTCTGGAGGTCTGGGACTGGAAAGTCCTCAGCCCCGGGTCATGTCATCCAAATCCCGCTGCCTTTCCTGTGGAATACGCAGGGGTACGTCTGCTGAAACAGGTATCTGCAGAAGCTGTACCGCGTTGGCGGCCTCTATGGAGCAGGACATTAATTTAACCATGGCCCAGGCCTCCCAGGGGTCTGACGATCTCCCAGTAGGGGAGGGGGGGTCACAAGCCCCTCCATCTACATCATCGGACTTGCCCACCCCTTCCCTATCCCCTTCCCCCCTCCCGGCGGGGGAGGATGGGGTAGGAGATTTCTTCTCCCCGGATTTCATTCTCTTGCTTCACAAGGCGTATTGCCTACGTAAGCAGAGTTCAGGGGCAGCAGGAGCAGCGCCCTTGGCAGCGGAGGTCAAGACAGCCAGGCCCTCGAGGGCGACCAATCCAGATTCAGATGTCCCACCTAAGCGCCCCCGGATGAGCGAAGAGGAGACCCTTTCACAGGGATCCCCGGAAGAGACGCCATCGGACAAGGACTTGGGCGAGGAGAGGAGAGGAGGAGCTAGAAGAGGGGGAGATTCCGGAAGAAGACCAGGCTAGGATAATTAGAGTATTCCGCCGGGAGGAGCTTCCGGCCTTGATTAACGAGTCCCTGAAGGCCCTCAACATGACCTCCGATACGCCTGCGGAAGAGGAAGCGTTGGAGGATCCGTTGATCCAAGCCATTAGAAGATCTCAAAAGGTCTTTCCTGTACATAGGGTGGTGCGACAGATGATCCAAGAAGAATGGGACCAACCGGAGTCTAGTCTAAGGGGTGTTCGGTCCATGCTTCGTCTCTATCCCCTCCCAGAGGTAGACAGAGAACTGCTAAAGTCTCCCAGGGTAGATGCGGCAGTGTCAGCGGTCACCAAGAAGACCACTATTCCAGTGGAGGGCAGTGCAGCCTTAAGGGATCCTCAGGACAGAAAGTTGGATACTCTCTTTTGAAGCAGGCCTTTGACATAAGCGCCCTCGCCCTGCAAGCCTCGGTCTCTGGAGCTTGGGTGGCCAGGGCCTGTCTAAGGTGGTCACAACAGCTACAGACAGACGAGAGCCCCGCAGATGAGACACGGACCAACGCAAGCAGGTTGGAATCTGGCACAGCTTACTTGGCGGATAGTCAGTATGACCTCATCAGGAGCCTGGCAAAGAACATGGCCTCGGTAGTGGCGGCCAGGCGATATCTATGGTTACGCAATTGGGCAGCGGATACTTCCTCGAAGGCTCGCCTGAGTCGGCTCCCCTTTAAAGGGAAACTGTTGTTCGGCGAGGATTTAGAGAAATTGGTAAAGGATCTTGGCGAGTCCAAGGGAGGCAGACTCCCGGAAGATAGACCGAAGCAAAACCGCTCACTCCCCACGGCTCGTACCCAGCCCAGGGACTTCAGAAGATCTCGCCCCGCCAGATCCAGCCCCTTTTCCAGGGGGCGGTTCCCTTCTAGGGGCCAGGGCTTTCGAGGGTTTCGGGGAGCAGGTCGCGGATTTGGGGCGACCTCCTCCTTCTCTTCCTCCTCGTCTCTTAGAAAACAACAATGAAGCCGCGGGGGTCCAGGGAGAAGAGCTGCCCATAGGAGGACGTTTAAGACAGTTTCTTCCCACCTGGTCCCGGGTCACGTCGGATCAATGGGTGCTAGCGGTGATCAGAGAGGGCTACGCTCTCGAATTTTCGAAGCAGATAACGCCAGCCTTTGTTCTGTCCCCCTGCGGTTCCCCCGCAAAGAAGACAGCGGTGGAATCAACTCTCACGCGCTTACTTGCACTCGGGGCCGTGTCACCAGTGCCTCCAGAGCAGTGCGGTTTAGGTCGATACTCGATTTACTTCGTGGTACCAAAGAAGAAAGGCACCTTCCGCCCAATCCTGGACTTAAAACAAGTCAATCGCTGCCTCAGGGTCCCTCACTTCAGGATGGAGACCCTACGGTCAGTCATCGCAGCCGTAAGGAGCGGGGAGTTCCTGACAGCCCTCGACTTGACAGAGGCCTACTTGCATATCCCGGTCAGAAAATCCCATCAACAGTTCCTAAGGTTTGCGGTACCAGCGGGCCACTTTCAATTCAAGGCCCTCCCCTTCGGCTTAGCGACAGCTCCACGAACATTTACCACGGTGAGGGTGGTAGTAGCGGCCTTCCTGCGCAAGGAGGGGATCTTGGTCCACCCGTATCTAGACGATTGGCTGATCCGAGCAAAGTCAGAGGAAGAAAGTCGCGCGGCGACGGACGCAGTAGCTCGCTTGCTAGAGGAGTTGGGGTGGGTGATCAACCGAGAAAAGAGCAGGCTGACCCCTTCCCAGAATCTCGAGTATCTCGGCGCAAGGTTCGACACCGGCAGGGGCAGAGTGTTTCTTGCCCTCATCCCGGGCCAGGGGACCTAAGGCTACTTGCTCACTCGGTTCCTAAGCAGGCGAACTCCCTCAGCATGGCATTACCTTCAGGTCCTGGGCACAATGGCAGCGACGATAGAGGTAGTACCTTGGGCCAGAGCCCACATGCGCCCATTGCAACGAGCTCTATTGCGACGGTGGTCCCCACAACTCCATCCACTGACAACACAGTTACCCTGCGCTCCGCGGACCAAGCGAACTCTTCGATGGTGGCAACGCCCGAGAAACCTGGAACGGGGAATGCCTCTCGAGCCCCCCCAGTGGGTTCTCCTGACGACGGATGCCAGCCTGTCAGGCTGGGGGGCACACTGCGAGGAACAGTTCGTTCAGGGCCGCTGGTCTCCGTTGGAATCTCAGTGGCCCATCAACAGGCTGGAGTTACGGGCCGTCTCCCTAGCGCTCAAGAAGCTCGAGCCCCGGGTACGAGGAAGGGCAGTCCGCGTCCTCTCCGACAACGTCACCACGGTGGCGTACATCAACCACCAGGGTGGCACCAGCAGCCCTGCCCTGGAGAAGGAGGCGGATGCTCTCCTCCAGTGGGCGGAGGCCTGCCTCGAAGCGCTTTCGGCCCAGCACGTGGCAGGCACGGACAATGTCACGGCCGATTACCTCAGCAGGCACAGGATAGACCACGGAGAGTGGGAACTGGAGCAGGTAATCTTCGATCAAATAGTGGCCCGGTGGGGTCTCCCTGTAATGGATCTCATGGCAAGATTCTCCTCGGCCAAGGTGGACCGATTCTTCAGTCGGCGAAAGGAAAGGATGTCCGAAGGTCTGGATGCCCTGTCTCAGAAGTGGCCGGCGGAGGGCCTCCTCTATGTGTTCCCTCCCTGGGCTCTGATCGGAAAGGTTCTTCAGCGAGTGGAGTCCCACCAGGGCCTGGTAATCCTCATAGCTCCGGATTGGCCTCGTCGCCCCTGGTACGCGGACCTGGTGAGGCTGTTGGCCGACTACCCTTGGCGACTACCCTGCAGGAGCGGCCTTCTCAGGCAAGGCCCGGTTCGAATACCTCACGCGGATCGGTTCTCGCTTACGGCCTGGCTCTTGAAAGGGCGCGGTTCCTGAAGCGAGGATATTCGGCTGCAGTAATCTCAACGTTGTTGAACGCCAAGAAGCGCTCGACGTGTCTCGCCTATGTAAGGGTCTGGCGCATTTTCGAGGCATGGTGCACGGAGCGCCGAAGGAAGCCCCTTACGGCCTCAGTCCCGGAAATCCTGGAATTTTTACAAGCGGGGCTTGACAAGGGTTTAGCACACAGTTCTCTTCGAGTACAACTAGCTGCTATCGCATGCTATAGAGGAAAAATCCACGGCAAGCCGGTGGGGGTACACCCGGACGTCACCAGATTCCTAAGAGCTGTACGACGTCTGCGTCCACAGCGGAGGTCGGTCGTCCCCCCCTGGGACCTTAACCTGGTACTAAATGCACTGATAGGGGAACCGTTTGAACCTGTAAAGAGGGCCTCCTTGAAGGACTTGACCCTGAAGACAGTCTTCCTGGTTGCGATCTGCTCGGCCAGGCGGGTCTCCGAGTTACAAGCGCTCTCCTCCAAACCCGCCTTCCTGGCCTTCCTCAAGGACAAGGTCGTCCTGTGCACGGTGCCCTCCTTCCTTCCCAAGGTGATTTCTCCTTTTCACGTGAACCAGACAGTCACGCTCCCGGCCTTCCCAACCGGGGGTCGGGTAGGCAGGGATAGCAGGCTGCGACTATTAGATGTTCAAAGGGCCCTAAAGCGCTACCTCTCCCGCACTGCTCCGTTCCGGAAGTCAGACCGCCTATTTGTCAAGTTTGGAGGTCCCCACAGAGGGGAAGCGGTGGCCAAGGCCTCCATCTCCAGGTGGATTAGGGAGGCGATTGCTTCCGCATACATCCTGAAAGGCAAGCAGGTTCCGGGGGGGCTGCGGGCGCATTCCACCCGAGCTCAGGCTATTTCATGGGCAGAATTCAGTCTAGTCCCCCCGCTGGATATATGTAGAGCGGCAACTTGGTCCTCTCTACATACCTTCACCAAGCACTACAGACTGGACGTGCAGAGTTCAGCGGACGCTCGGTTTGGCCTAGCGGTTCTTCAGTCCGGTTTGCCGAATCCCACCCAGAATTGAACTGCTCGGGTACTTCCCAGAAGTAAAGGGACTGGACTGGAGTGACGATAAGGAAGAAGTAATTAGATCTTACCTGCTAATTAGTGTTCCTGAAGGAACGACAGTCCAGTCCCTGATCCCACCCGGCTATGTCAGACCTGAAGACCTGCCGGAAAAGGGCAGAACAGCGAACCGAGCGGGGAACCAGATCGGGGTGAGGGAGGCCAGGAGTAAGTAGGCGAGCAGTCCTCCCTCGGCGCCTTCTCCCCTCCCTCTACCCCTATTACCTATTCCCTAGTTCCTATTTACTTTAAAAAAAAAAAAAAAGATGAGGGAACGGGGGGGCCGACATTCGGGCCTCCTCCCCCGGGGTTTGCATGTTTGTTAGGTTTAAGTCTTAGTTGTTACAGAAGTTCATTTTGTCTGCTTTTTCAGTCTTTTACTGGGGTTGGTGGGTGGTCTCAGTGGTATTTGTACCGCCCCACCTCCAAAAAGGTTGGGCTCAGCCTCCAAGCTGCTGGAAGGGTTACGCAACCCAGAAGTAAAGGGACTGGACTGTCGTTCCTTCAGGAACACTAATTAGCAGGTAAGATCTAATTACTTCTTTATTTTGTTTGGTCTTATCTTCAAAGCTGTTTATTTCAATAACAACCACTGAACAACACCAACATACATAGACAGTACCAATGACATCAGATTATGTTACCATAAACATCCAAAATGCAGTTTTTCATTTTTCTTCCCTCTCCCTCCCCCCAACAGTACCCCCTCTACTTCTCCCTCTCCCCTCACCATCTCTAATCCTAAGACTTGTCCGGGCATGGTGGCACTTACACGCCCCAGACTAAATCATAACCTATGCCTTCACCCTTCCATTCCACCCCCCCCCCCACCTTCCCCTCCTCACCCCATGAATGTCCCCATACCAACTCAACTCCCTGCCTCTAGCCCCTAAAGATCGTTCAGAATATAACTTCTACTTCGCGGGGGAATTACCTGAATGTAATCATCCCACACTTCATGAAATTTGGGTATCCACTTCCTCTCAGCCTTGGCCCAAAGTTTATCTAATTGTAGATGGTAGTGCAAAGCAATGCGCCATTGTCAGAAACTCGTGTTCATTGCTCCGCCAATTCATCAGCAAAACCCTAGTAGCCAATGCCCAGGAGAGTCACAGAGAATGCTGCTGGCCTTTCTCTAACTGCTAGCCCTTCTGTCACATGCAGCAGAACGGACTGTGGAGTCGGTGACTATTGATGTCAAGAAACCCTCTCCACGAATTGGTGTATGGATCTCCAGTAATCCTGTACCATTGGACAAGCCCACAGCATGTGAATCAGAGAAGCACCCTCCTCTCCACATTTGGGGCAGTTAGTCCAGCTACTATATCCCATCACCCGCATCCGGCCCGGTGAAAGATAAGTACACTTAATAATCCGATACTGGATGTCACGGAGGGAGACCATGGCCGTGAAGTGCGGTATCTTTCCAATACGTTTCCACACGGTCTCGCCAGTCAACGATGTACTAAGATCTGCATTCCACATTTCAGCTAATTGAAGATATGAAGTCTGAGAAATCCGAATAGCAAAGGAAGACTATACATGCGACACTGTAATCCTGCCTGATTCCTCACACAGGAAAAATTCCTCTAAGTCAGAACAAGACGAACTAGACAAATGGCTGCCCACTAATCCTTGGATATAGCTACGAAGTTGATAGTAGAAAAATAAATCTTTAGGCCCCAATTGAAATTGAGTCTGTAACGCCTCAAAAGACAAGAGGTCCCCATCCTCTGATACCACCTGCTCCAGGCCGGTCACTCCTATTCTCCAGGACCAAGTAGGAAGTTAGTCCTCGCATATGGGTGACGTCGGCACCAATGGAGCCCTCGTGTGGAGCATTTCCCCAACTTTCAAAGAAAGCCTTTGGGAATGCAGCGCGCATGCGCGGTCCCCTTCCCACCCAAGGGTGCCATCTTGCTCAGTCTTTCTTTTTCCATGGAACCCAACAGATGTAAGTTCGTGTCACCCGGGAAAAAGTTGATTTTTTTTTTCGGCGATTTTCACATCTCTTTATCCGGTTCGATGCCGGTTTCCCTTCCCGCCTTGGCTCCGTACACCGGTATCGAGTCCAGAACTTCTTTTTCGTTTTTTGTCCTTTGTGACTAGCGTTCGTGCTTTTTCTGTTATTTTCACTAGCAGCCCAGTCTTTTGAACTTGCAGGGGCCCTTTTTCCCCCGATTGCTGCCAGCGGGTTAAAAAAAAATGTGATTGGTGTAAGAAACTTATGTCTCTCACCGACACACTCTACTGCTGCCTCTGATGCCTCGGGCCCGACCATGACCCGCTGGTCTGTGGACCGTGCGGCAAGATGTCGTCGAAGGCGCTTTGGAGCCGTCAGCATCAACGTGAGCGTTTTTTCGGAGTCTGCATCCGGCACGGCCTGGACTTCGTCAGAGGCCTCGACATCTCGGGAGTCTGACCCCGAGCGGCGTCATGGGTCCTCTGAGAGGGGGTCTCCCACCCAGGAGCACAAAAGGAAGAAGAAGCTCGTGAGGGCGGCAGCAGTGGAGGCATCTGGATCCTCGAGGGCCAGGTCTCGCAGCCCTGACCGCCATCCCGGGCTCTCGGAGTCGGAGCGGCCGACCAAGCAACCTCGCCTGGAGCCGGAGTCCCCGAGTCAGGTAACTTCTGTTGCCCTCTTGGACTCTCCCCTGGGAGAACCAACGTTGGGCCCAATGCCGTCGGGGCCCGAGTTGCGGGCTGCGGAGTCTCCTGAGCTCGGACTCAGGCTGACGGCCCTGGAGAGCAGCCTGGCTGCCTTCATGGAGCAGCAGCGGGTACTGATCGCCGGTCTGACCGTTGCATCTGCCCTGACCACCGGGACCTCGACATCTAAGTTGACCCCGGAGGCCGAGCCGATCCTCGAGTCATTCAAGTCTCGAGTCAATACTCGGCCACGGTCTCCCTCGACCTCCCATTCGGGGCCGAGGTCGTCGACACCGGTTCCCTCGGCGTCGGGGCGGGTGGCATCAAGGCCCACACGGCCGGAGTCGGCGTGGGAGACGGAGGACGAGGAGTCTTCTGACACCTTCCAGACCCGGAGCGTCCCGTTGGACTCCCCGGAATCTGAGCCTTGGAGAAGGTCCCCCCACTGGAGGATACCCATTTCTCGGATTTTGTCAGGGACATGGCCAAGGCTTTGGCCTTCCCCACGGACCCCGAGGAGGAGCCTCGAGCCGAGGAGCTCAAGGCCCTGCAGTATGACTCTCCTCCCAAGGAGGCCTTTACTGTACCGGTTCCTCCGATGCTGGAACGGTTGCTCTTCCGCATGTGGGAGGCGCCGGCCTCGATGCCGGTTCTGAGCAAGCGGGTCGATTCCATCTATCGAGTCCACAAGAGCCCCGGGTTCCAAAAGGCACAGCTACCGCACCACTCCATGGTTATGGAATCGGCCATGCATCGTATGAAGAGTCAGAAGATGCACTCCTTGGTGCTTCCCGGCTGGGAGGCCCGGAACCTGGATGCCCTCGGTAGAAAGTGCTTCCAGGTTTCTATGCTCTCTTGCCGTATCTAGACTTACCAGCTGTACATGGGCATGTACTTACGGGACCTGGCAAAGGAGATTGCCGGGTTCTCAGCTGGCCTCTCCGAGGAATCCTTGCAGAGGTTCAAAGCCTTGTCTTCAGGGATCTGAGAGTGCTCGAAGTTTATATCTTGAGCAGCCTATGATGGCTTTGAGGCTTCAGCCCGGGTAGCCGCGGCCGGCATCGGTGCACGCCGTCAGGCTTGGCTACAGTCGAACCTGGAGTCATGGGTACAGGACAAGTTGGTCGATGTCCCCTGCCGAGGTGACAACCTCTTCAGCAAGCCCATGACTGAGAAGGCTGCAGAAATCGAGACTGAGACTCTCACCAGGACAAGACTGTCCAGAAAGACTTCTGCCCCCTTCTCATAAAAAGAAGGGCTCAGGGAAGAAGCCATTTTTCCCGAGGAAGGGTGCTGCCTACAAAACCTACCCTCGGTATCGGGCCTCTCCAGCTCCCCAACAGGGCCAGCAGGCCAAGGGGCAGGGACATGGACCCCATAGGCAGAAAACCCACAAGCTGTCAGCTTCGACTCCTGCACAGCAGGGAGCGGGGTTTTGACTTTCACAGCATAGCCTCTCCTCCGCCGGTGGCTCCACTCAGCACAGGGGGTCGGCTGACCATGTACGCCTACAGGTGGCCAGCCATCACAGGGGACACCTGGGTACTGAGCATAGTCCAGAAGGGCTATATGCTCCATTTCCACCAACTACCCCCTTCCTACTATCCAGGGGAGCCTCCAAGACTCCCTCTACACAGGAACCTCCTCCTTCAGGAGTTGGCAAGTCTTTTAAAGGAACAGGTGGTGGAACCGGAGCAACACCACCTGAAAGGGCAAGGCTTCTACTCCAGGTACTTTCTAGTACCAAAGAGAACAGGAGGCCTCAGACCTGTCCTAGACTTGCAAAATCTGAACAAGTTTCTGGAGAGGGAAAAGTTCAAGATGCTTACCCTTGGGATACTGCTGCCCTACCTCCAGCAGGGAGACTGGCTATGCTCCTTAGACCTGAAGGATGCTTATACTCACATCCTCATCTGTCCAGACCACAGACAATATCTCAGATTTGTGGTGGGAGGAAACCATTTTCAGTACAGGGTACTTTCCTTTGGCCTGACCTCTGCCCCCAGGGTTTTCACCAAATGCCTGGCGGTGGCGGTGGCGGCAGCTTTTCTCAGAAATCTGGGGATTTTTGTCTTCCCGTACCTGGATGACTGGCTGATCAGGGGCCAGTCATTCCAGGAGGCCTGACAGGCCACTCTACGCACTCTCTCTCTTCTTCAGCATCTGGGCTTTGTCATAAACTACGCAAAGTCCACTTTGCTCCCCTCTCAGAACCTAGTTTATAGGGGCGAGACTAACACCCTTCAGGCAAGAGCTCACTTGCCCGAGGACAGGGCCCACAGATTGATGGAGTTGGCAAACCAGTTCCAAAGCGATTCCTGTGGCGTCTGGGCCACATGGCATCCACGGTGTATGTGACCCCAAATGCCCGGCTACACATGCGGGCTGCTCAATGGTGCCTCAGAGATCAGTGAACACAAGCCACCGGCGACCTTCGAGACAGAGTAAAGGTGTCCAGATGGCTTCTGAACTCCTTACAGTGGTGGCTACATCTACCTAACCTTCTCAAAGGTGTACCTTTTCAAGCTCCAGCACACACCAGCGTGCTGACGACAGATGCATCCTTAAAGGGCTGGGGTGCACATTGCCAGGGTACGTGCAACTCAAGGCCTGTGGTCTCCTCAGGAGGCCACACCACAGATCAACCTTTTAGAGCTGCAAGCAATCCGCTTAGCTCTGCAAAACTTCCGCCATGCTCTCTCTCAACAATCAGGTGGCAATGTTCTACATGAACAAACAAGGGGGCACAGTGTCCTGGCTCCCATGTCAGGAAGCACTGGTCCTATGCTCCTTTGCGGTCAGACAAGGCATGTTTCTCAAAGCAGTTTATCTACCTGGTCAGCAAATCTTCCTAGCAGATAAGCTAAGCAGGATTCTCCAGCCTCACGAATGGCAGTTGAATCCATTGGTGGTCCAGCAGATCTTCCTCCGCTGGGGACTTCCATCCATTGATCTCTTTGCAAGTCCACTAAACCGTCAGCTGCCCAGGTTTTGCTCCAGACAGCCGCATCCCCTGAGGATGGCAGCAGATGCTTTTCTGATCTCTTGGTCTACGGGCCTTCTGTATGAGTTTCCTCCCACTCCCCTGGTGGCCTGGACTCTGTTCAAGATCCTCCGGGACAAGGCCTCAGTGATACTGGTAGCCCCCAGATGGCCGAGGCAGCCGTGGTTTCCACTTCTTCTGCAGTTGGCAGTGGAAGCTCCGTTCCCTCTGGGGTTGCAACACGATCTCCTGTCTCAAGAGCAGGGTTCCCTTCTGCACCCCAATCTCAGGTCCCTCAATCTGATGGCCTGGCTGCTGAAAGGATAGTGCTAGCTCCCTTACTTCTACCTAAGGAGGTTGATGTGGTGGTCTTGGCTTCTAGGAGGCAGTCCACCAGAGAGTCCTATGCCCTCAAGTGGCATAGGTTTACGGTATGGTGTGCTCAGCGCAATGAAGATCCTTTCTCTTTCCTTGTGCCAGTAGTACTGCAGTATCTACTTCACCTGTCAGACCTAGGCCTTAAGTCTAACTCTGTTCGGGTCCACCTCAGTGCTTTGTCAGAGCACCACTCACTGGTGGAAGGACAGTCTGTCGGTTCACCCCTTGGTGTCCAGATTTCTCAGAGGTCTCCTTCTATTCAAGCCTCCGGTTCGTCCACCGGCGACTGAGTGGGATTTGAACGTGGTCTTGCAGCAACTTATTCACCCACCGTTTGAGCCGATGGCTACTTGCCATTTGCGCTTCCTCTCTTGGAAAGCTCTCTTCCTGGTGGCTCTTACCTCGGCCAGATGTATGAGTGAGCTATAAGCTCTGGTTTCTGATAGACTATACACACAGTTCTATAGGAACAGGTTGGTCCTAGAGACCCATCTCAAGTTCCTCCCAAAAGTGGTCTCCTCTTTCCACCTCAATCAGGAGGTGGTTCCTCCAACCTTCTTTCCCAGGCTGCATGCCAGCTGGGCTGAGACAGTCTTGCATACCCTGAACTGTAAGAGGGCATTGTCGTTTTACATAGAACGGGAGCATCGAAGGGCTACTCAGCTCTTCGTCACCTTTGACCCTAATAGGATGGGTTTACCTGTCTCCAAGCGTACATTGTCCACTTGGGTAGCAGATTGCATCGCCTGGGCGTACAGGGCAGCCGACCTCCCCTTGCAGGGTCTGGTTACGGCCCACCGTGTCAGGGCGAAGGCTGCGTCAGTAGCTCATCTCTGCTCTGTTCCGTTGGCAGACATCTGCCGGGCCGCAACTTAGTCTTCAAGCCAGACTTTTGCAGCCCATTACTGCCTGGAGAGAGAGTCCCGGCGGGATAGTGTTTTCGGCCAGGCGGGACTCCGTAATCTCTTTGAGGTTTAGGCAACTCCTACCCTCCGGCCCTTGTGTTGGGCTACCGTACGGGGTGCGTTCTCGGAGAAAATTCTTATCACAGATGCTGAGGCTCTAGAGAGGAAGCCATTTTTTCAGCTCTGGGTTCATGGTAGCCTAGAGCTGGGGAGTCCCATATGTGAGGACTGACTTCTTGCTTGGTCCTGGAGAAAGCGTAGTTACTCACCTGTAACAGGTGTTCTCTGGGAGCAGCAGGAATCAGTCCTCACGACCCTCCCTCCTCCCCTGGAGTTGCAGTCATATACTTCATTTGTTTTTTTTGCTGTCTTTTAGCTATGTCATCAGACTGAGCAAGATGCCACCCTTGGGCGGGAAGGGGACAGCGCATGTGTGCTGCATTCCCAAAGGCTTTCTTTGAAAGCTGGGGAAGTGCTCCGCACGAGGGCTCTGTCAGCGCCGACATCACCCATATGTGAGGACTGATTCCTGCTGCTCCTGGAGAACACCTGTTACAGGTGAGTAACTACGCTAATTCCGCCACTGCCGAAATCTTGAAGCCATCATACCCGGAATGAAATCCGCATTACCCTGAATCGGGGGATAGACTGACTGGTAAGCAGAGTGTCCCAGTCTGCTACATATCCAAGTCTGGAGCATTGTACGAATGAGGCCACAATTTCCTCAGTGAGATTGGTAGTTTACGGAGTGGGGCCTGTAGCACATAATGGAGTGCCAAAGGTGCATTCATTGCTTGTTCACACCTCAAAGGGGTATAATCAGTGGTATTGAATAACCAGTCCTTTAGGTGTCATAGCTGACAGGCTAAATTATAGGCCTGGAGATTGGGAACGCCCATACCTTCTCTGTGCCAAGATCCTTTAAGTGTCTGAATTGCAATTCTAGCCCAGTGACCTCACTACAAGAACCGGGACAGTAACCCATTTAACTTTATTAGGTCTCTCTTCAGTAACCGCACGGGCAGTAGCTGTAACATATACAGCCACCATGGAAAAAGAACCATCTTATATAGGGCAATTCTCCCTTCCTGCGACAATGGTAAATCCTGCCACTGGGCCAATGCCTGCCCTGAGTGGAGCATCAATGGTCTTATATTACAGCTATATAGATTTTGTGGATTATTTGGTATCTTTATTCCTAGGTAGGTGAAAGAGTTACTTCCCACTTCAGAGGGAAATCTCCCTCCCACTCAACCCTTACCAACTCCAGCCCTGCCATAGCCTCAGACTTATCCAGATTAAGATTAAAGCCTGATTTATGACCAGAAATCTCAAATTCTGTTAATAGAGTAGATATAGAATGCTGGGGATTGGCCAGGTGGAGGAACAAGTCATCTGCAAACACTGCCAACTTGAACTCATATGCCTCCATTCGAATCCCCATAATATCGTGATTTTCTCTTATTCGTGAAAGCAAAGGTTTGAGAGTTAAAATAAATAATAAAGGAGATAGTGGGTAACCTTGACATGTTCCACGTTGCAAGGGGAACCTCTCTGTGCATTGCCCATTAACCAGGACTCTTGCCCAGGGACTCACATACAGTGCCCTTACAGTTTGTAAAAAGAGACCCCCAAAACCAAAGTGTTCGAAAGTGGCAAACATATACCGCCAATCCACTCTATCGAATGCCTTCTCAGCATCAAAACTAATTAAAAGTGAGGGAAGCATATTGTTCTTACAATAGTATTGAGTTGCCAGAATTTGGCACACATTGGTCACCGCTTGTCTACCCTTAACAAAACCTACTTGGGAGGGGTGTATCAAGTGAGGCATGAAGGGGGAGAGTCCTTCTGCCAACACTTTAGCTAAAATCTTGAGGTCTACATTCAATAAAGAGATGGGTCGGTATGGGTCGCGACCTGGCTTAGGGATGACAGTGATCAATGCTTCATTAGTGTGATAGGGGAACTGCTGAAGTTTTGCCAGGTGCTGATAGTATTCAGCTAGGGGAAGACGGACTTTATCCCCTAAGACCTGGTAGAATTCCACACTAAACCCATCCTATCTGGGCACTCAGGGTGTCTTCAGCCCTTTAATTACCTTTTGTATTTCATGCGGACTTATAGGTGCATTCAGTTGTTTGCACTGTGTCTGCCCTAATGTAGGCAATTCACAGCCCCACAAGTATTCCCCCGCCCCCTGGCCATCCTGTGGATCTTCTGTATACAACCCTTTATAATAGGCCAAGGCGGCGGCTTCCACTGTCTGTTGTGCAGTCTGAATAGTGCCATCTACCTCCCTAATCACCGCAACCCCTTGGAGTGTCTTTCTTTTTAATTAATGTGGATATTAATCGGCCCGATCGATTCCCAAACCTGTAAAGAGTGCACCTGTAATGCAACAGTGAACGCTTTGACGGGGCGTGAATGAGAGTATTTAATTGGCTCTGTACTGCTAAATATGCTATTCGATTTGCATCGGTGTTTGGCTGATCATACAATGATGAAAAGTATGGAGCTGAGAGCCCCTTTCCACTAGTTTCCAATCGGCCTCTCTTCTCCTTCGGCACAGATAGCCGATTATGACTCCCCTAACATAAGCTTTCGCCGTCTCCCAAAAAAACAGGGGGTTATACTTGTGGTTCCCGTTCGTTTCCTCAAATATATCTCATTGTTCCCAGAGATACCCAACAAAGATTGCGTTTCCCTTCAAATAAAAGGGGAAGCGCCACCCTCCCCGACGACCCGACTGACCCGAGAATTGGAGATCCATCTGGACCATTGCATGATCCTAAATCTGTACGTTCCCTATCTGGGCGTCCTCAACTCTACGCAAGAGACCTCGGGGAAAGTAAAAAGAAATTATACGAGACCATGTCCCATGGACCCTAGAGAGATGCGTGCAATCATGTTCTCCTGGATGAAGAATGCGCAGACATCAATTAGATCCCTACCTGCACAAAGGCCCAACAAACGACACCATTGTCTGGCATCGCCCCCCACCCCTCCGCTTGAACGATCCATGGCTGGGTCAAGCATGCAATTGTAGTACCCCTCAGGATTACTTCTTGATCCCGGTTACCTGTCAGCCTCTGTACTAAATTATCAAAAAACTGCCTTTCATATTGGTTAAGACCATAAATACTACGCAACACGATCGGGCAGCCCTGTAAATGACCCAACAACAATACATATCTCCCTCCCCTATCTCAATCAATATGTTCCACCTTTAAATTGAGTGCCGCCTTAACCAATATGGCCACTCCTGCACGTCTTCTCCCCGCTGCAGCTCCGTATACATCCCCAACCCAGCTCCTTTTGAGTTTGGCATGCTCTGCATCAGTCATGTGAGTCTCTTGGAGCATGGTGACATCTGCCTTGGACTCTCGGAGTGCCTTCAACACTTTGTAGCGCTTGATTAGATCGCCAATACCTCCAGCATTCCACAAAATTATCCTTAGGCCCCCTTTATTCATGTAACCCCCAAACGTAATAAAGCCCAGTCAGCACTTAACAGCAAATCATCTGGGGGGGCCCAGCCTAAGCCCAACCCCCCAAAACTAAGATGGCGTGGAGACATCCACAAGAACCTACCCTCCCATCTAACCCCCCCCCAACCCCAATGCCAAGGAACTCAAAGGCTCATTCCTGTCATCGTACTCCCCCTCCCTAACTTCCACCCCCCCCATAATACTACCTCACTATCCCACCCCATCTATAACTGATGGGTTAGAAGTCTGTGACATTGGGGCTCCCCCCCCCCCACACCACAAAGTACTCTCCCCTCTTCAACCACCCCCTCAGTCCTTACTTACCACCAAATTATACCCTATTCCAGATGTATCCCAAGCAATTAATCCCACGGCCCCCTCACTCCACCCTCACCTCTCTCCTCCCCTTCGTTACCCCTCAGCTTTATCCATAAATAAAACACATCTCACAAATCTGCCCCCAAAGTCCACCCAGTGATAACACTCTCCCCCCCACACACGATTCCACACCCTCACAGTACTTCCCCTAGCCCTAACTCCATAACTATAGAAGAAATAAGAGAGGGGGAGAGAGAAGAAGATACAGTGCAAAAAATAGTACTTCTCCATCACATTAACTTCTACAGCTCAGTTAGAGGAGAGGCATCCTCAAAGTATTGGGTCTTCCATTCCAGATCCCGTATTACTTGCTTCCCTGAAATACACGGAAGAACCACAAGTGTCTCAATCCAGTAGATACCGCCCAATTTTGCACAAGTACTCCAGGTCTTATGCCCCTAGCTGAAGGTCCCCTCTGCAGTTACTCCAGAAAAGAGCATGGTAATGGACTATTGTATTTGTTGTCTTCGTGCTTGAGTTACATCACACAGTACAAGGCATACTTGGCAGACCACCTCCTACGCCGACAGCTTGTTCAAAAGGGGGAACAATACAGTCCCCAGTGCTCGATGCGCAGTCCAGTTGAATATAACAGCAAGAGTCCAATGCGCTGTTCACTAGTGGACTCCCAAGTGGAATTAAACTTAGAAGTGGAAGAAGCTGTGAAAATGTGTAACTAGAAACCACACATTCTTAAACAGGCTCTTAAAGTCTTTTGCCTTGGACTTAGAATTCCCCCTACAGTTATTCCAGTTAAGAACATGGTAAAGAACTACTATAGTTGCTGTCCTCTTGTTCTATGTACACCCCGGAGTTCAGGGCATATTGGGCAAACCACTGTCTACACTGGCAGTGTGTCCAAAAAAGTGTTCGCCTCGGCTGGGGAAGAAAAAAATGATATTGTCCTTGGTGTTCGATGCATAGTCTAGTTGGGTACAATAATGAGAATCTGATTCCTCTATTTACCAATTGACTACAAATTTGGAAATATTCTCGCCTCTGGTGGCTTACAAGAGGAGAGTAGCCTTGAAATATGAGGAGGTTAGTTGCATTCGCATCTTTAGCGGCCCTCCGGCAAGTCTTGACTGCCCGCATTACAGCCGCCTCCTGCATATAGTTGTGGAATCTTGCAATCACCACCCACGGTCTGGAACCGTTACACCACACAGCCCGAGCCTATGCACCTGCTCCAGCAGAATTTTAACCACATGGTCCCCTAATTGCAAATTGAGGGGTAACCAAGCTTCAAGAAAGCCTCTCAACTCCGCATCTGTAATTGATTCCGCCACCCCATCGAACCCGAGGTTCTTCCATCTACCTCTATTTTTGAGGTCATCAGGCTTTTCCTGGCACTGACTAAGCGTGTCCTCCATAAGCTTAATAGCCACAGCGTGGGCCTGTTGATTATCTTCCATATCAGAGACCCGCTGTACAACTCCTGTAATTCGTCCTATAAAATCAGTCACCGTTTGCGTCACTTGGATCAGCCGCTCATCTAGGGCCTGCACCACCACTGAAGTTATTTCTGCCACCAGGTTAGGCACATTATCTGCTTGCACTTGTGGCGGCGAGGCAGTGGCCATCTTTGTTTCTGTGATGCGGTTTTTCAAGCGGGCTCCTTTTGCGGCCATATACACCCAAAAGATTCCAAGTACGTTAGGTGGTTGCCTGGAGTGGTAGTCTGTCCCAGAAGAGAGGTCTCTGAGGGGCTAACTGAAATGAGGCTTATATGATATTGTCAGAAATAAGAGGGACCCAGGAGCCGAAGGCAACACGTCTTGCCTGGCTCACTGCATCACGTGACCTCCCATAAAGGATCTTTTAATTCTGCAAAAAAGGTTTTATATGCTGTTGTGACAATGTGGATGAAGTTTTTCAATTACACCCCTGGCTTCAAAGTTGTTATATATATAAAGATGCACTTTTGCATTGCTTTTTTGAGGTTCACTGAAATAAATAATTTCAGTGTCAGTGTTTTTCATGATAGAGAAATTTAAAGTCTGTATTTCTCTGTTGCTTTGTTTTTAGATTTTTTTTCAATATTTACATTCTTTTTCATATTCCACATTCATAATAGAATGTTGGATGTACAGTGAAAGTCTGTCTTCGTGAACATGAGAGAAGCTCCCAATAGGCAACCATTTATCTTAATGAAAAACTGTGAAATAAATATCAGCTCCCTATTGTTTACTTAGGATGTGCGTATACCCATGCTTGTGTGGGCACATGGCATGGGGGTGTATATGCATAGATCTCCATGCTAGAGATGGCAGATGGTGAATAGCTGAAAATTACAGATTGCCATTGGCAATAAATCAGTTTAATGAGAATGCAGTGATATTGATCTGACATCAGATCAGTTGTATTACAAATTTAGAGATCTTTGTTACAAGGAACATTTTGACTCAGGCAATTGGAGACATGAAAGTAACCTTTTTAAGAAACAGAATAATCCTAAGAGGGTGTTTTGAAAAAATGCTTGCATTAAGGAAGACCTTTTCTCATACTTGGAAGGCTGGGGTGAAGAAAAGTGGAAATTGATTCTTCTCTGTCTGCAGAATTGCAATTGCCTTTGACTCTCAAATGAAAGAAAAAAAGGATAAAAACCAAATAGAAATAGTGTCAGACAAGGAAGTCGTCAGTATCAATGGAAAGTGGAAGAAGAAAGAGCTACAGAAAATAAACTGGAAGCTTTGGGGAAAAGATGGCTTCTTATCCTCTTTTGTACATATTTGATTTATAATATATCTATACAAACCTACAAGCTGTTTACATCAGATACAATTTAGTTTCACTGCAATTTATTATACAGACTTTAAATTTACTGTCTAGATCAGATATATTCCAGAAATGTGTGCAATCATTTACATATGGGCCATGTAAATGACCAAATATATGGAGACATGTGCTGCTTGATTTTCACAGGCTGAGCAAAGAGATATTGTCCATCAACATTCAGAATAGAAATAACCTTTCACACAAATGGGCGACGTCATCTACGATGGATCAGCTCTCCCAGAGCTCTGAAAAGCTAAGGTTTTTCTAAGCCTGTACATGCATTTCTGTGCTGCCACTGCATTAAGAAGTATTTAGGTCCATTTTTGTCCACTGAAACATGCAATTAGGTTGTCTGTCCCCCTCTTTCCCCTTGAGTAGATATTGTCACATGATCGGTTATCTTTTATTTTTCTGCATTAAATTTTGTTTTCAATTGTAGTTTTTCAGTAGGACTTACACAACTAAATAAGCAAACATGGTCATGTTCCTCCAACATAATACAGAAATAAAAAATTAAGAAATCATCAAATCATATACCATGTCAAGCCCACATTAAAAGGCACTCAAACAAAATAATACCTGGAAAAACAATAAGGAGAAATCCTACAGGCATGTTCCTATTTCAGAATTTCTTCTAAACCTGCCCAGTACCACATCTTAATCGGAACAATTCACCACTCAGTATTTCTTAAGCAAGAAAATTATTCATCTGCAGATTTAAAAAGGTATGTTGTTTCCCTTAATAACTGATCAGGCATTTGCATGAAAATTAGAAAAAAAAATTGTATTGCTCCTTATTCAGCAGATTGCATTTTCCTAAGCTACTGAGTGGGCTGAGCTTTATCAGAGAAGAGAAAAATCTTCTGACTGCAAAAAAGAGAACTCTAGTTTTTAAAGTAATACTTGAAGATCAAACTTTGTCCATTTCTTAGAAGAATGATAATCATTAAAGTAGCTTTTGATGATATTGTTATCCTGAGAGGACTCAAAGGTCAAGATAGCTAGGCTGTACACAGTAGGTATTATATCCATTCCTCAGTCTTCACCACTCACATTAAGTATCCCAGATGGTAAAAAATAAGCCTTAGATATTCCAATAGACTATAAGATAGAGATTTTCGAAATGTTGCTAAAGTACATCTTTAGTAATTCCTGTAGGGATGACAGCGTAGTCTTGGAAAATTCAGAAAATTGCTATGATCCCAACTTTAAATGGAGGGATAGATTGTTCTTCATAAATGTTGCCCTCATGTCTTGCTGTGATTTAACTTGAGACCCTCATTTATTTATTTAGCTAGGCTTATATTTTATTTTTATTTATTTAGACAGTTTTGTATACCACCTTATCCTTCAATCAAGGTGGTCACAACACAGTTGGAGGATACATTTAACACGAGGGGATATGAGACACATACACTAATACTTACAGTGAACATGGGCAATGGAGGGTTAAGTGGCTTTCCCAAGACCACAAGGAGCATCTGTGGGACTTGAAACCCCAGTCCTTCCAGCCCAAGGTTGCTGTCCTCTAGTGGGATTTGAACCCCCGACCTTCCAGCCTGAGGTAACTTGCCCCAACCACTAGGCCACTCCTCCCCCATGTTATGTGCTACGTTTCTATGAGTCAAAATGATGTACATTCAGATACTGTATATTGTTACCACTTGCTCCTCTAGACTCCCAATCCTCTCCTTTTACTTTGAGCATTTAGAGAGAGTTTCACTTGAGAGGTGACAGATTGAGAAACCAAATCCTGGAGGATAAGCTCCATCCTAGTACCCACCCTCAGTGTCTCCCAGTGTGTCATTCTTTCCTGGGGGAAAGGGATCATCAGGGTCTTTCATCTCCTGGTGAGTATTTATCTACTCATCTATGGTTCATCCCTGACACCTGAAGAAGTCATCTACTCTCCCACAGAGACCCGAAGAGACTCCACTGGCTTGTAAGCAGCTTCTTCCTCCAACCATAGCAGACACTTCCATTTTGATGCCATCTCCATTATAGGGCATTCATTCAGCTCTCTCTGATGAGCATCCAGGTCATCCTCCATAGGTACTGCAGACATCAGCATTATTGGCCTTTTTAATTCTGTATAAAAAGAATCCCCCTCCCATCTTATTTGTCTTTAAAAATTTAATTCAACTTGGCAGGGGCCCTGTTAAAAATGTCCGACAAGCCAGATATGAAGATTTATCCTGAATGTGAAAGAAAATTGGCCAGGATGGATATCCATGACCTCTGCATCAGATGCTGGTGTGAAGATCATGACACGACTTATTTCCAAAAATATGCCTGAATGTCTCCACGGACCAGAAGATAGAGTTTGCCAAGGGTATAGGACTCTTCAAAATCTCTGAGGAATAAATTGGTACATATCAGGTGAACAAGGCAATAAGGAGGATGATTCTGGATCTAAAAAAAAAGGTGAAGGGATTCTTGGCTAGCCATACTCTTTGTTGTCCTCTGTAAAGCTCTAATGATGGCTTCTGCAGGAAAATCTTAATGATAGAAAGTCTACAGGTGAAACAGTCTTACTGCAAGTAGAGGCTCATTGCGTAAAAAACTGCCAAAAAGTTAAGGTGCTAAAGCTGCTTATGGGGTAGATGAAGTCATAATCAGTCACAGAGGTGAGTTACAGTGGCCAATCTTCGGCACAGATGTAAAGCTTAAAAGTACACAGTGCCTTATGCATTGGACAGGGAAGCTTCATGTTATCTTAAGTGCCAAGAGAGTCACGTCAGTGATTTTTCCAAAGTTGAAGTACAAGTACGTACAAAACACCTAGTGATGGATCTAGTAACTTTTTTACCACCTGCTTCCTTGCTCCAAGTTCAAATAGATTAGCTTCTGGTATGTCATCCTGTTTTCCAGTGAAACTATGGGAGAAATATCTTCAATAAAATATTTTATTTCTTTTTATTTTATTTGCAATGTTTTTCTATACTGCCCCTTCCCAAGATCAAGGGTGGTTTACAATAATTGAACAGGTTACATAGAACAATGTCAAAGGTGGAACATTACTTCTCCAGGACCAAGCAGGAAGTCAGTCCTCACATATGGGTGTCATCGACGCTGATGAAGCCCCAGCGGAGCATTTCCCCAGCTTTCCATGAAAGCCTTTGGGAATGCAGGCACGCATGCGCGGTTCCCTTCCCGCCTAAAGGTGCCATCTTACCTCAGTCTCTCTTTTTCCGAGAAGCCCACTGGACGTGTGTCCTGTCATCCTGGATAAAAGTTTGATTTTTTTTGGCGATTCTCGCTATTTTTTCTCTACCGGTTCGACGCCAGTTCCCCTCCCGCCGGGTTCGGTACACCAGTATCGAGCCCGTTTCTTCTTTTTTGGTTTTTGCCCTTTGTGGCTGGCGTTCACGCCCTTTTTTCGTGTTTCCCTGGAAGGCCGGTCCTTTGACCTCGCGGGGACTCTTTTTTTTCCCCGATGGCTTCCAGCAGTTTTAAAAAGTGTGATCGGTGTAAGAAGTTGATGTCTCTCACTGACACACACGACTGCTGCCTTCGGTGCCTCGGTCCTGATCACGACAATAAGACATGTGGACCATGTGGGAAGATGTCTTCCAAGGCACTGCAAAGTCGCCAGCAGCAGAAAGAAAGGCTTTTCTCTGACTCAGCCTCCGGCCGGGCCCGGACCTCGTCTGAGGCCTCGACATCTCGGGATTCGGATCCCGAGCGCCGTCGTGGCTCCTCAGACAGGGGTCCCCTGACCGGGAACGCAAGAGGAAGAAGAGGCTCGTGAGGGCGTCGTCGGAAGAGGTCCCTGGCTCCTCGAGGGCCAGGTCTAAGACCCCGGACCCGTGGAGCAAGGGAAGCCTGCTAAAGTTCCTCGCGTGGAGCCAGAGTCTGCTGGACACGTAAGCCCTATAGTCCTCGAGGACTCTCCTCCCAGAGAGCCGACGTTGGGCCCGGCACCGCCGGGGCTCGAGTTGGTGGCTGCTGCGTCTCCCGAGCTGAGTCTCAGGATGACAGCCTTGGAGTGCAGACTGTCTGCCTTCATGGAGCAGCAGCGGGCACTAATGGCCAGCCTGTCTGGCGCATCTGCCCCGACCACCGGGACATCGACATCGAAGTCGACCCCGGAGACCGAGCCGATACTCGAGTCCATGATGGCTCGAAGTCGACCTCGGTCGCGGTCTCCCTCGACCTCCCATTCGGGACCGAGGACGTCGACGCCGGTGCCTCCGGCGTCGGGGCAGGTTCTCCAGGGCCCCGCAGGGTCGGATCCTGACTCCTCGTCGGACGAGTCCGCCTGGGAGACGGAGGATGAGGAGTCCCCCGACACTTTCAAGACTCGGTGCGTCCCGTCGGACTCACCGCAGTCTGAACTCCGGAGTAGATCCCCTCCGGAGGATA
Organism: Ichthyophis bannanicus; assembly: GCA_033557465.1. Classification (NCBI taxonomy): domain Eukaryota; kingdom Metazoa; phylum Chordata; class Amphibia; order Gymnophiona; family Ichthyophiidae; genus Ichthyophis; species Ichthyophis bannanicus. Next base: position 40,089,038 of record CM066044.1, on the reverse strand, counting down.
CCCGGTTCGCGGAGTTTGTCCAGGATATGGCCACCGCGTTGGCTATCCCGGCGCACCGTGAGGAAGTGCCTCGAGCCGAGGAGCTCGAAGCTCTGCAGTACGACTCTCCTCCGAAGGAGGCCTTTACTGTCCCAGTTCCTCCGATGCTGGAACGGCTCCTCTTCCGGATGTGGGAGGCACGGCCTCGGCGCCGGTTTTAAGCAAGCGGGTCGATTCGAACTATCGACTCCGGAAGATCCCTGGCTTTCAAAAGGCACAGCTACCACACCATTCCATGGTTGTGGAATCGGCCATGCATCGCCTGAAGAGTCAGAAGATGCACTCTGCGGTGCCCCCCGGTAGGGAGGCCCGGAACCTCGATGGTTTTGGTAAGAAGTGCTTCCAGGGCTCGATGCTTGCTTGCCGTGTCCAGTCTTACCAGCTGTACATGGGCATGTACTTGCGAGACCTGGCCAAGGAGTTGGCCGGGTTCTCTGCTGGTCTCTCCGGGGAACCCTTGCAGAGATTCAAGTCCTTGTCCTCGGGGATTCGGGACTGCTCCAAGTTTGTCCCGTGCCGCCTACAATGGAGTCATCGGACCTCGAGCCATGGGTTCAGGACAAGTTGGTCAATGTCCCTTGCCGAGGTGAGAACCTTTTTGGCAAACCCATGGCCGAGAAGGCCGCACAGCTCGAGACCGAGCACCTTACAAGGACAAGGCTGTCCAGAAAGACCTCTGCCCCTTCTCACAAAAAGAAGGGCTTGTGTAAAAAGCCCTTTTACCCGAGGAAGGGCACTGCCTACAAACAGTACCCGCAATATCAGGCTGCCCAAGCTGCCCCTCAGGGTCAGCAAGCCAAGGGGCCGGGTAATGGGCCCCGTAGGCAGAGGACCCTCAAGCCTCCGGCCCCTGCTCCCACTCAGCAGGGTGGGGTTTTTTGACTCCTTCTGCATAGCCTTTCCGTCCCTGCTCTCTCAACCCTTCACAGGAGGTCGCCTCGCTCTGTTTGCCCACCAGTGGCCACTCATTACTGGAGACAGTTGGGTATTAAGCATAGTCCAGAAGGGTTATGCACTACACTTCCAACAACTACCTCCTCCATATTTTCCAGGGGAGCCTCCAAGGCCTCCCCTGTACACAGACCTTCTCCTTCAGGAGCTTCAGGTACTGTTACAAGACAGAGTGGTGGAGCCTGTGCCTTCCCACTTGCAAGGTCAAGGGTTCTACTCCAGGTATTTCCTGGTACCCAAAAGAACCAGTGGTCTTCGACCTATTCTGGATCTCAGAAACCTCAACAAGTTCCTAGAGAAGGAAAAGTTCAAGATGCTTACTCTTGGAACACTTCTGCCCTACCTCCAGCAGGGAGATTGGCTATGCTCCTTAGATCTAAAGGATGCGTATACTCACATCCTCATTCATCCAGACCACAGAAAGTACCTCAGGTTCATTGTGGGAGGAAACCATTATCAGTACTGAGTACTACCTTTTGGCCTCACCTCCGCCCCCAGAGTCTTTACCAAATGCCTGGCAGCGGTGGCGGCCTACCTGAGAAATCAGGGAATCTTTGTCTTCCCCTATCTGGACGACTGGCTCATCAGGGGTCAGACATGCCAGGAGGCCAGACAAGCAACTATTGCTCTTCTTCAAACTCTGGGGTTTGTAATAAACTTCGCAAAGTCCACTTTGCTCCCCTCCCAGAACTTGGAGTTCATAGGAGCAAGGTTAGACTCGCTGCTGGCAAAGGCCTTCTTGCCAAAAGACCGAGCCCAGAGACTGATAGACTTAGCAAACCAGTTTCTCATCAGGTCTCTGGTCTCCGTCAGACTCTGCCTGAGGCTTCTTGGTCACATGGCTTCGACAGTACATGTGACCCCCAATGCCAGGCTCCATATGAGGCCTGCACAGTGGTGCCTGCAGACTCAGTGGTCACAGGCCTCAGGCCACCTCACAGACAGGATAAGGGTGTCCAGACACTTGCTGCACTCTCTCAGATGGTGGCTGCACCCACCCAATCTTTTGAAAGGAGTACCTTTTCAGAGTCCTGCATTCACAGTGGTCTTGACCACGGATGCCTCCCTCCAAGGCTGGGGAGCTCATTGTCTCGACAAGTGCACCCAGGGCCTGTGGTCTCCATGGGAATCTGCTCAGCAAATCAATCTCCTGGAACTCCGAGCTATTCGCTTAGCCCTAAAGGCTTTTTCTCAAATCCTGGCTCATCAGTCTGTCCTAGTTCAAACAGACAACCAGGTAGCCATGTTCTATGTGAAGAAGCAGGGCGGAACTGGGTCCAGACTCCTCTGTCAGGCAGCACAGGACCTTTGCTTGTTTGCTCTCGGACACAACATGCTCCTCAAAGCAGTATATCTACCCGGCCAGGAGAACTACCTGGCGGACAGGTTGAGCAGGATTCTGCAGCCCCTCGAGTGGCAGCTTCATCCTTTGGTAGTTCAGAATATTTTCCTGAAATGGGGACTTCCATCCATAGACCTCTTTGCCAGTCCTCTGAACAAACAGCTGCCAAACCTCTGCTCCAGGCAACCCCATCCTCTGCGGGTAGCAGCAGATGCTTTTCTGATTCCCTGGTCTCAGGGCCTCCTGTATGCGTTTCCTCCCACGCCCTTGGTGGCCCGAACTCTGTTCAAGATTGTTCAGGACAAGGCCTCAGTCCTCCTGGTGGCTCCCAGGTGGCCCAGACAGCCCTGGTTTCCACTTCTACTTCAATTGGCAGTGGATCCCCCTCTGCCTCTGGGATTTCAACCCGACCTTCTCTCTCGGGATCAGGGTACCCTTCTGCACCCAACCTCAAGGCTCTAAATTTGATGGCCTGGAGGCTGCAAGAATAGTTTTGGCTCCCTGGGGCCTACCTCCGGAGGTTGAAGAGGTTCTCCTAGCCTCTAGGAAACAGTCCACTAGGAAAACCTATGCTCTTAAATGGAAAAGGTTTTCAGTGTGGTGTCAGTTGCGTACAGAGGATCCTTTCTCCTGTACAGTACCAGTAGTGCTTCAATACTTGCTGCACTTATCCAATCAAGGTCTTAAGTCCAATTCTGTTCGGGTCCACCTCTCAGCTTTAGCAGCTCACCACTCTCTGGTGGAAGGACACTCTCTATCGGTTCACCCTTTAGTGTCCCGGTTTCTCAGGGGCTTGCTCTTGCTCTTGCTCAAGCCTCCAATCCGTCCTCCTGCCCCTGAGTGGGAGTTGAATGTGGTCTTGCAACAACTGACTCGCCCACCTTTTGAGCCGATGGCTACTTGTCCACTACGTTTCCTGTCCTGGAAGACACTCTTCCTGATAGCCCTTACCTCAGCTAGGCGAGTGAGTGAGCTTCAGGCTCTGGTCTGTGATAGACCTTACACCAGAATTTATAGGAACAGGGTAGTCCTCAGGACTCATCCAAAGTTCCTCCCAAAGGTTGTTTCCTCCTTCCACCTCAACCAAGAGGTGGTTCTTCCAACATTCTTCCGTAGGCCTCATGCAAGCCAGGCTGAAGCAGTTCTGCATACCCTGGATTGTAGGAGGGCCTTATCCTTCTACCTTGACTGTACGCAGGGGCACAGAAGGGCTACTCAGCTCTTCATATTTGACCCTAATAATTTAGGGTTAGCTGTGTCCAAGCGTACCTTGTCCATCTGGGTGGCTGACTGTATCACCTGGGCTTACAAGGTGGCTGACCTTCCTTTGCAGGGTCGGGTCACGGCCCACCGTGTCAGGGCAATGGCTGCCTCAGTGGCTCATCTCCGCTCTGTACCGTTGGTAGACATCTGCAGGGCTGCAACTTGGTCTTCAAGTCAGACTTTTGCGGCCTATTACTGTCTGGAGAGGGAGTCCCGTAGGGACAGTGCTTTTGGCCAGGCAGTACTCCGGAATCTCTTTGAGGTTTAGGCAACTCCTGCCCTCCTGCCCTCTGTTGGGCTACCGGTGAAGGTTGTGTCAGTGAAAAGCCTTTCTTTGCTGCTGAGACTAGAGGGAGTTCTCTTGTTCAGCCTGGGTTCCTTGGTAGCCCAGAGATTGGGAGTCACCCATATGTGAGGACTGACTTCCTGCTTGGTCCTGGAGAAAGAGTAGTTACTCACTCACCTGTAACAGATGTTCTCCAGGAGCAGCAGGAATCAGTCCTCACATATGGGTGTCATCGACGCCGATGAAGCCCCAGCGGAGCATTTTCCCAGCTTTCCATGAAAGCCTTTGGGAATGCAGGCACACATGCGCGGTTCCCTTCCCGCCTAAAGGTGCCTCTTACCTCAGTCAAATGACATAGCTAAGAACAGCACACAAAAAATGAAAAAATAAACTATGTCATTTGACTGAGGTAAGAGGCACCTTTAGGCGGGAAGGGAACCGCGCATGCGTGCCTGCATTCCCAAAGGCTTTCATGGAAAGCTGGGGAAATGCTCCGCTGGACTGATTCCTGCTGCTGTGAGGACTGATTCCTGTGAGGACTGATTCCTGCTGCTCCTGGAGAACACCTGTTACAGGTGAGTAACTACTCTATATGGAACTATTTACAGGTTTTTACATATGTCAAGTTTACAGTTTTTACATTTGTCTTGCTTTCAATTGAAGGCATTTAAGGGTTGAAGGTCATTTCACCTGCTGTCTGTAGTGTTTGAGGGATTCAAGGTATGTGGCTTTAGGTTGGATATATACCATTTTTACCATAGTAAAATTTTTACCATATGTAAATTGTCGGATGTTTTTTGTTCAATGTAAACCGCGCTGATGTCTAATAGTGCGGTATATAAGAATTGTTAATAAATAAATAATAAATAAATAGTATTCAATGAATAGTAGTGTTTTGATTTCCTTTCTGAATTTTTGGAGGTCTTTGATAGATTGTAATGTGTCTGGAAGAGCATTCTAGAGTATGGGGGCGACGTATGAGAATACTCTGTTGCTTGTGGTCTGTTTTGTTTTGTGGAAGGTCAGTGGGGCTAGAAGGGTGTTCTGTGCGCGTCCTCTTCTGGATCTTGTGTCAGATGGTTAATTAGGGTTGCAAGGAATGCGGTCATTAATGTTTTAGATTTTATTCTACTTGTTACTGGTAACCAATGTAGTTTGCGTATAATGGGTGTAATGTAGTCTGTTAAATGGGCCTTACAGATGATTTTAGCTGTCACTTTCTGTGCCATTTGAAGTTGGTTCAAATTCTTTTTGCTATTCCATGTAATAAGCTATTGCAGTAGTCAAAGTGTGGGGTGATTAGGGCTTGTACCACGGATCTGAAATCGTGGATGTCAAACAGGTGCTGTATGATCCTTAATTTGAAAAATATAGTTCTAGATGTCTGTTTTATGTGTGATGTCATGCTGAGGGATTGATAGAGTGTAATACACAGATCTTTTACTTCCTTTTTCACTGGAAGCACAGTGTCATGTATGGTGAGTGCCAGGGGGGAGGGGGTAAAGTTTTGGTTTCTTGTAATGTATAGTACTTTGGTTTTCTTGAAATCAATGCACAGGTTATATGATTTTAGGCAATTCTCTTTGATGCATGTTGACATTTTATGATGGGTGGGGTTTGTTATGTCTGTGGGGAGGTATAACATGATATTATCTGCATAGATATGATATGCTGCTTTAAATTTTCTGAATATATTGCAGATTGGCTGGTGGTATAGATTGAATAGGAGCGCTGAGAGGGCGGATGCCTGTGGTAGCCCCTGCTCCTTTTTGAAGGTTATAGATGTCTTTTGTCGTACTTGTTACGTGTGGTCAGAGATGTATGATCTAAACCATTGAAAGATTGTTCCCTTTATTCCAATTTGGTCTAGTCTTGTGAGTAGGATGTTGTGGTTAACATTGTCAAACGTGGAGGCGATGTCTAAGAATACAAGAATGAAGGCCTGGTTGGCATCATCCATGCCACGTAAGAATGTGTCAAATAGAGCTAGTAGAAGTGTTTCGACACCATGGAATGGTGGAAACCATATTAGTCAGCTAGTGGTGCGTTTGGGTCTATGAAGTCCTGGAGTTGAGTTTGGACAACCTTCTCAATTACTTTAGATACGAAACGTGTACTAGCTATGGGTCTGTAGGAGCTAAGGTCTTCCTTATCGAGAGTTTTATTTATTTATTTATTTTTTTTATATTAACTATTTATTAAATTTTCAATATACATCCAACAAAGAAACATATACCATAGAAATACTGAAAATACAGTATGATCCAACCATAAAGGAAACTTACACAGTCAAACAATCATATCATAACATATTTCCCAATATTAACCCACAAAAAGAAGGAATAAGGAAAAAGGAGGAGGCATCAGGAAATAATCAAAAGACCTCAAAGGACAACTCTCCAAGTATAACAAATAACAGATAAATCCAAACAGGGCGAAGACTTACACATCAGCCATATGAGATGCCACAGGCCCCTCCCTTGTAACTAGAAACTCAAGAGCTGTCCCGGTTCAAAAAATAAAAACGTTTTATCCAGGTAGGAAATTATACAATGAGAAGGAAATCTCAAAACAAATTACCCCCAAGGGAAAGGACCCTAGACCGAAGGCCAAGGAATTCCTTCCTCCTCTGCTGGGTAGCCTGTGAAAGATCAGGAAAAATGTGAACAAATGAACCTAAAAAGTGCTTTATGAAATTCCTAAAATATGATCTAAGAATTACAGATTTATCAGATTCCAAGGCAAGAGTTACAAGCAGGTTAGTTCATGCCGTAATTACCTCAAAAGCTCTCCAGGAACCCGGTCAAGTCCACTAAAGACCAAGCAGAATCCCTGGAGCCTATCCCCTGAGGTCCAGAACCCAAGGACAGATACTGGGCACGCTCAAGAGGTGGCAGATTTTCAGAGGACAACTTAAATACCTCCTAAAAATATTTGCACACCATCTCCAGAGCAGACAGAACAGGAGACTTAGGAAAATTAAGCAAACGTAAATTATTTCTACAGACTTGATTATCCAAATATTCTGTCTTTCTCGCAAGCACAATTCTGTGACTTGGGCTACACATATGGCCCAAAGTTGTAACAAATCATCTTCCATCTGGCCAATCTTCCCTGCTTGTTCCTCCTGCAACCAAGAAACTTCAACAGTACTAGATTTCAACGATGAAAGTTCCATATTCACTGCCCCAACAACTGTTTGAAGAGAGGAGTTCATTGTAGAAAGGACATCCCATAGCGCCGCTTAAGTTATTTTGCCAGGTCTCACTAAGACACCAGATACCGGAATCTGCATTGCTCTACCACCTGCAGTAGCCAAATCCCCAGAAAAGGGGGCTGGTAAGCCTAATGGACCTCAAACACTCCTTGGGCACACACGAGCAAGGGAAAAAATAGGCTGCACTGCTGCAGAGCCCTCTTCACTCCCCCCAGCGTGCTCGTCGGTAAGCCCGGGGGGGGGGGGGAAGCACTCCATCAGCAGCCAAAGTACTTCTGGGTCTTGGTGGGGGGGGGGGGGGCTTGCAACTCTGAAAAGAGCCATACCCCTGACATGCCGGGTCCATCGAAAATTCATTCAACGGTCCCGCTGAGGATGCCGCTCCCACCTCTGGAACAGTAAAGCCTCACTGAGTCAGGACTCGCTGCCCAGGTACACTGTCTCCCGCCAAGCCCTAGGGTAGGCTGGCTTGTTTCCATTTGTGGCACCCCATGAGCTCAGCAAACCACATCCCCGGGATCTGGTCCAGCAATCAGATCAGCTGTCTGCCCCAAAGCAACTCCCTGCTGCCATCTTGCCTCCCGGAAGGGAACTCGAGGGTTTCATTTTTTAGGACTGGATGAATCGTAGTGAGTTTTAGATCATTTGGCATGATTCCTTGGTATAGGGATTGGTTAACTATATGGAGGAGGTAAGGAGCTAGTTCAGTTTTAGTTGCCTTAATCCAGGCCACAAGACATGGGTCTGGGGGGGAGGTGGTGGTGTTAATTTTGGTGATTGTGCTTAGTAGTTTGTGGTCTATTAGGTGAAAAGTGTGCCATGTGTTATGGTTTGCAGGAGGCTTAGGGGAGTGAGTGGTGTCTACCATGTTTTTTTTTTAATTTTTTTAGTTTGTCTGCATAGTGGTCGGCTAGTATTTGAGGCTTTATGCTAATATTGTTTACTTCATTTTGTGATGTTTTGGTTAAGGATTTGACGATATCAAAGAGTTCTCTTGGGTGATTGAGGGATTTAGTAAAGATTTTAGTGTGATAGTCCTTCTTTGCACTGTTGATTGCTTCTTTGTAATTGTTAAAGGATAGTAACATAGTAAATGACGGCAGATAAAGACCAGTACGGTCCATTTAGTCTGCCCAGTAAGATGGCAAGAGTAGGTGCACCTGCTACTCCATGCAGGCCACCCCTCCCCATGTCTTTGTTTAGGGGTGAACCCACTGCTCTGTGTAGGGCACCCCTGTTTGTTGAGAAATTAGATAGTTAAGTTTATTTTGATTTTATCGTGTTGCTGTAAAGGGATCCACTCATGTCATGTAGAGGAGGTAATCTTCTAGAGTTTTAGTAGATCTCCATTTATGCTCATATTTCCTTAATTCTTTTTTAATTTTGCTAGTTCGTGTGAATACCATTTCTTGGAGGCGTCCATGGGTAGTTCTTACGTGTGTATTTGTGGATGTTGCAGCATTTTGTATTTATGGTATTCCAGTTGTCTAGGGTATCATTAAGGTCTGTTAGCAAAGTATGTAGTTGAGGAAATATGTCTTTCAGGAAGGTGTCCTTATCAAAGTGTCTAAATAGTTTTTTCTGAGATATTGTGTTTTGTGATTGGGGGGAGGGTGGAAGCATTGGGAGGGTGAATCTAATTATGTAATGGTCAGACTATGGGACTTGCGTTGTTTAAGGGGGTGAGTAGGGAGGGTGCCATGCAGATGATTTCAGGAGAAATACTAGACATAAGAATTGCCTTTAGTGTGAGTGGGCATATTTATTAGCTGTTGAAAGCCCATGTCAGCCATTGAGTCGAGGAATAATGTGGTTTGTATGTTGTGGAGTGATGGTAAGTTAAAGTCGCTTAAAGTGATGTGGGGTTTCCTTAGAGGATGAGCAGGCTGATTTGAGGATTGATGTTAGATTGTTGTGGTTAGTTGAGGGAGGTCTGTAAAGGAGGCAAATAGCCAGGTTTTCATTTTCATTTTTAACCATATCCATCCCATCTATATTACTGCATATGTTAGGAGTGGCTTTTAGTTCAAGTTTACTTTTTATGAGAACCCCACCTTCTTTTTTGGAGTCTCTGGGTTATATCCATTTATATTTAATTAGTTTAGTAAAAAGTTATCTGAGTCAGTTAGCCAGGTTTCTGTGATGCACAGTATATCAGGACTTTCATCCTTAACCAGGTCGATTAATAACTGGGATTTTATTCTCGATGGATCTAGTGTTAATTAGGATGCATTTAACTGGTATTAGTGTGTCTGTTTTTTGTGCCAGGTTTATGGTTAGTGGGTTGATATAGATTAGTCTATGGTGGGTCGTCTTATGTCCTATGCAGTGTTCCTTTGAGTATGTGTTTCTATAGTAGTGGTAATTTAGGTTGTATCTGGAACAACTTTGAATGATTTTATATATTTATTTATTTAACAGGTTTTACATACCGCTTTATGATTTCAATCAAAGTGGTTTACATTGAAACTTAAACTTAGGCCATTAAAGGATGTTTTCAAGAGATCCTTGGAAACTGGAGAGGTTTGTCAGGACTGGAGAATGGCTGATGTCGTACCTCTACACAAAAATGGTGACAGGGAAGAAGTGTCAAACTACAGGCCTGTGAGCCTTACCTCGGTGGCGGGAAAAGTCATGGAGGCACTCCTGAAAGAGTGAATAATGAACTTTCTCAAAACCAACAGGTTGCAAGACCCGAGGCAACATGGTTTTACCAAAGGATGATCTTGCCAAACAAATTTGATTGAGTTCTTTGTCTGGGTGACCAGGGAGCTAGATCAGGGGCATACGATGGATGTCATCTACCTGGATTTCAGCAAAGCCTTTGATACTGTTCCTCATAGGAGGCTTATCAATAAACTCGGTAGCTTGGGGATGGATCCTAAGATGGTAAATTGGATCAGAAATTGGTTGACTGACAGACGACAGAGGGTGATGGTAAATGGAGCTCACTTGGATGAAGGGAAGGTGATTAGCGGGATGCCCCAGGGGTCGGTCCTGGGCCCAGCGCTGTTCAATGTATTTGTGAGTGATATTGCTGAAGGACTGAATGGAAAAGTCTGTCTTTTTGCAGATGACACGAAAATTTGCAACAGAGTAGACTCCCCCGAGGGAGTGGTTAACATGAGCAAAGATCTACAAAAGCTGGAAGAATCGTCAAATGTTTGGCAATTAAGATTTAATGCGAAGAAGTGCAGAGTCATGCACTTGGGTAGCAGAAATCCAAGGGAAATGTACGCGATAGGGGGCAAGAGGTTGGTGTGCACAGATCAGGAGAAAGACCTTGGTGTGATTATTTCTGAAGATCTCAAGGTGGCAAAACAGTGCGACAAGGCGGTGGCAAAAGCCAGGAGGATGTTGGGCTGCATACAAAGAGGGATTACCAGCAGAAAGGAAGAGGTACTTATGCCACTGTACAAGTCACTGGTGAGGCCTCACTTGGAATACTGTGTTCAGTTTTGGAGACCGTATCTTGCAAAGGATGTATAAAGACTGGAAGCTGTTCAGACGAAGGTCACCAAAATGATTTGGAGCCTGCGTCAGAAGCCTTATGAGAAGAGACTTGAAGATCTAAACATGTACACTTTGGAGGAGAGGAGGGACAGGGGAGATATGATTCAAATCTTTAAATACTTAAAGGGATATAATGAACAAACAAACCTCTTCCAAAGACGGGGAAGTGTAAAACTAGAGGGCACAACAGGAAGCTGCAAGGTGGTAAATTGAAAGGCAATGTCAGGAAATACTTTTTCACGGAAAGGGTGGTGGATGCTTGGAATGCCCTCCCGATGGACGTGGTGGGGGCAAACACGGTGACAGAATTCAAAATGGCATGGGACAGACACAGTGGATCCCTTTACAGCAACAGGATAAAATCAAAATAAACTGAACCGTCTAATTTCTCAACAAATAGGGGTGTCCTGCATGGAGTGGTGGGTTCACCCCTAAACAGGGACGTGAGGAGGGGTGGCCTGCACGAAGCGGCAGGTGCACCTACTCTTGCCATCGTGCTGGGCAGACTAGATGGACCATGCTGGTCTTTATCTGCCGTCATTTACTATGTTACTATGTAAACAGGGACATTGATAACTTGGATTTTTCTGAGGCAATGGAGGGTTAAGTGACTTGCCCAAGGCCAGAAGGAGTGCTAGTGGGAATCGAACCCTGGTCTCTGGGTTCCCAAGCCAGTGTTCTTAACCATAATGGGGATGGGGCGGTGTTGGGATGCTTTGTGCTGTAGAGTGAAAGTGTTGGTTATCTTAAAGGCTAGTAGTAGGAAGTAGATTGTGCATATTAAGGCTTTACTGAACTCCATTATGGGATATACGGTAATTGCAATTGTTAATGCTAATTTCTTAGCATATTAAAGACATAGTGCCAAAACCGTGGTCTCCGCTTGTCATAAAGCCATCTTGGAGACTGTCCAGAGTAAAGGAGGTTTATACCAGCCTGTCAGGAAAGTTCTCTCTCTAGGCTCTGGAAAAAGTGAAGAAATGATATAGTCAGTTCATTATATTCTCCAGAGGATGAGTCCTGGTTTACCCAAGCTCACCCCAGCAGCCTTGTTTGTAGCAAGTTGACCCCTAAAGATTACTCATATCTAATATTTCTTCATAAGATTACCATGTCCTTACATCTCACATTCAAGAAGAACTATGGCTAGATCCATGCCATAGCATATTTGGCATTCTGAAAAGAACCAGATAGCCTTATCAATTCATTCTGTCCTCCTGGATCTGCAGTGTAAATTGTGGCAGACATCTTTATTTATTTATTTTATTTACTTATTTCTTCTATACCGCCCCTTCCAGTGATCAAGGGCGGTTTACATGGAACAATTTAACAAATTATGTATACTTCTGTATACTTTACATTGAACAGAGAACTCAACTGACTTTAAGCATTATATTTAACTTCCACTCTCTTTGGTCATCTCTGGGCCATTCCAAAACGCAGCTTCCTCATCAGGCATGTACTGGCAGAAGTATATGTTTCTTTGGACTTGCATAAGGAATATTCCATGGCAGTTTAAGTTCTGATGATGTCCTTGTCTCAACTGATAGTGATGTCAGGTATGCACTGATGTTTTCATTACAGGTTGGGGAATACATCTCATGCATCTCTGTACTCTGAGCACCTGGTCAGCAACAGCCCCTTCACATCAACATTTAGAACTCTGAGCAATTGCAAATGCTTTAAAAACCTTCTCCCAGTGGTAAAGTTGCATGATAGTCCTCATTGGAATAGAAAATCAGGCAATGATGCTTTACATCAGCTAACAAGGAGTGGTTTCCTTTAACTTATGTAAAGAGACATTCTGGATTTACTTACCTCCCAGGAGAACAGAATATGTTAGAAAACAAGTTGAGTTGAAAATTAGATCCCCACAAATGTTTTCTAGACACAAATAGTGAGCAACCTATTCAAGAAATGGGCAACACCCAGAAATGCTCTTGTTAGCAGCAAATGAAAATGGGAAAACATTTCACTTCTGCTCCAAGAGACGAAACAATGAAAGCATAGCCCCAGATCCTTTTCAGATACATTGGCGTGAAATCTCCTTTATACCCATTCTTCAGTTCCATTAATGTTGAAAACAATTAAAAAGATACAACAGGACCAAGCAATGGTTAGTTATACTTAGTTCTGTGCTGACCACATCAGATATGGTTTCTGTGACTGAAGGTATTGTCCTAAATAGATCAAATCTGGTTCATTCCAAAGCCTACCCTAGTAATGCAGCTAGGAGGTCAGTTATTGCACCCCCAACATCCAATCATTAACACTATTGGCATGGATATTGCACAGCAAATAGCCTCAAGGAGATTACCTCATTGTCTTGTCTTTGGAATGTTTTCTTCTGGTCTAGCAAACAATTTGCAAGTAGATCCAATAGCTTTAAATGCTCTATTTCTGGTGTGTTTGGACTGATCATGACCCATTCACTTATTAGTAGAACTTGTTTTGCACTGTCTTCTATATCTCTCAGACTTGAGTCTGAAATCCATTTTATCAGAGTTCCTCAAAGTGTATCGTGATCTGATTGACAGAATATTAGCATTAGTGCAGCTGCTAGTTTTCAAGTTCATGAAAGGTCTAATGAACATATCACCACTTCTTAAAGATTTGCCAATAGCATGTCATTTAAATGTAGTGCTTTCTTAGCTCATGAAGTCTCTATTTGAACTGATGGGCTCCGCTCACTTAAAATTCATTTCATGGAAGACTCTCTTCCAAACAATTATGTCAGCAAAAAGAATAGACTGCAGGCTCTAGTTCATTTTTCCCCATATACCCAAACCTACCAAAATAGAGTAATGCTGAGAACACATCTAAATTTTTGCCAAAAATAGTTTGATTTTCATGTTAACAAATCTATAATTCTGCCAACATTTTTTCCCTCAAAACCTCAGTTTGAAAAGTACTACTACTACTACTATTTAGCACTTATAGAGCTGACCTACAGGAGGCAGCAAGTAAACAAGAGACAGTCCCTGCCTGTCAGAGTCAAGCTCATCGGAGCTTACAATCTAGTCAGAACATACAGAACATTGGTCGGTTTAGTGCAAGGCGTGGTATGGTTTATATAGTTTAGTCATGAGAGTTGATGGGGGTTTAAGATAAAATAAGGATAGAAGTCAGGATCTGAAAGCGATGGTGAAGAGGTGGGTCTTCAACCTGGATTTGAAGAGGGTCAGGGAGGGTACCTGGCGTACGGACACAGGCAGGTTGTTTCAGGCGTGAGGTGCAGCAAGGTGAAAGGAGCGAAGTCGAGAGTTAGCGGTACGGGTAAAAGGCATAGATAAAAGTAATTTGCAAGTGGAGCACAGGTTCCGAGAGGGAATGTAGAGAGAGATAAGAGATATTGAGGGGCCGTGGAGTGAAAGCATTTGTAAGTCAGTAGGAGAAGTTTGAACTGGATGCGGAACTGGACAGGGAGCCAGTGAAGTGACTTGAGAAGAGGCGTAATGTGGGCATGGCGAGGCTGGCAGAGGATTAATCAAGCAGTGTGATTTTGTATAGATTGAAGGGGAAGGAGGTGGCTGACAGGGAGACCAATAAGGAGTAGGTTGCAATAATCGAGACAAGAGGAGACCAAGGAGTGGACAAGTGTCTTGGTGGTGTGTTCAGATAGGAAGGGGCGGATTTTGCCAATGTTGTAGAGGAAGAAGCGGCAGGTCTTGGATACAAGCTGGATATGAGCGGAGAAGGAGAGAGAGGTGTCAAAGGTAACCCCTAGGTTGCGGGCCGAGGGAACAGGAAGGATAGTAGCTCCGTCCACATGGACTGAGAAAGGGGGAAGAGGAGGGGAGGAGTTGGGCGGGGGAAAGACAAGGAGTTCAGTCTTGGCCATGTTCAATTTCAATTGGCGAGACATCCAGGCAGCGATGTCGGAGAGGCAGGCAGAGATCTTGAACTGGGTTGCTGGAGAAATATCGGGTGTAGAGAGGTAGATTTTGGGAGTCATCGGCATAAAGATGGTACTGAAAGCCGTGGGAGGAGATAAGCACGCCAAGGTCTTGGGTGTAGAGAGAGAAAAGGAGGGGGGCCCAAGACGGATCCCTGGGGCACACCTACAGGGAGCGGGGTCGGGGAGGAGGAGCCGCCAGAGCATACACTGAATGAGCGATGGCAGAGGTAGGAGGAGGACCAGGAAAGTACGAGGTCCTTGAAGCCAAGGGAGGAGAGGGTGGTGAGGAGAAGATTGTGGTCAACGGTGTCAGACAGTGGAGAGATCAAGAAGGATGAGGATAGAGCAGAGGCCCTTAGATTTGGCCAGGAACAGGTCATTGGAGACTTTTGCGAGGGCCGTTTCAGTGGAATGTAAGGGGCGGAAGCCGGATTGTAGAGGGTCAAGGAGGGCCTGGGAGGTGAGGAAGTCAAGGTAGTAGCGGTGGACTGCTCGTTCTAGGAGTCTGGATATGAAGGGAAGGAGGGAGATGGGTTGATAGTTAGAAGGGCATGTGGGATCGAGTGAGGATTTCTTGAGGAGGGATGTGACAACAGCATGTTTGAAGTCAACGGGGCCAGTTGCAGTGGAGAGTGAGAGGTTGAGGATATGAGAGATGGGGGGACAATGGTAGGGGAGATAGGGTGTAGATGATGAGTGGGGATAGGGTCAGAAGAACAGGTGGTGGGTTTGGAGAAGGTGAGAAGGAGTGCGGATTCTTCTTCAGAGATTGGGGGGAAGGAGGAGAGGGTAGCAGAGGAAGTACGGATGGGGGGAGAATTGGGGAGGGGGGAGGAAGATGAGGGGGTGGGGAATTGGAGGATAATCTTATGGATTTTGTCGTGGAAGAAGTCGGCTAGGGTTTGGGCAAAAAGGGAGGGCGGGACTGGGGACAGAGGGACCTTGAGGAGAGGGTATTAGAGAGACGGAGAGGATCAGAGGTAAGGGAGTTGGTCAGGTGGATGTAGTAGTCTTGTTTGGCAAGTGCTATGGCTGACTGGAAGGAGCGAAGCATGAATTTGAAGTGTAGGAGGTCCTCCGGGGAACGGGATTTGGACCAAGCACGCTCGGCGGAATGTGCGCAGGTGCGTAGATAGCGGGTTGTGGGCGAAAGCCAGGGCTGGGGAGTAGATCATTTGACTGGATGTGGGGTGAGTGGGGCAAGAGTGTTAAGAGCTGAGGATAATATAGCATTGTAGGAGGATAGTGCCTCATCAACAGACTTGGAGGATAAGATGGAGGAAAGAGAAGGGGAGATGGTGGAGGAGAGAGTCAGTGGATCAATATTGTGGCGGTTTCTAAATAGGTTGGAGGAGAACAGGACAAGGTTGAGATGGCGGAAGCTGAAGAGTAAAGGTTAGAAGGTGATGGTCAGATGAGGAAAGGATTGAGTTGCGGAAGTTAGAGGGCGAGGAATTAGAGAAGAGTATTAGGTCAAGGCAGTGGCCGTGTAGGTGGGTGGGGGCGGTGCAGCAGAGTTGGAGGTCGTACGAGGAGATGAGGGCGAGGAATTTTGAGGCATGGGGGTCAGAGGGTTGTCGACGTGAATGTTGAAGTCGCCAAGAATAAGATTGGGGGAAGAGGGATCCAGGAAGGCAGAGAGCCAGGAGTCGAATTCGGTGAAGAAGATTGATAGGGATTTGACGGGGGGACGATAAATAACAGCAACACGGAGGGGAAGTGGCGTGAGGAGGCGAATGGAGTGGACTTCAAAGGAGAGGGGGGAAGGTGACTGAGGTGGCAGAAGAGGTTGGAATTTGCAGGAGGGAGAAAGTAGGGGACCAACACCACCACCACAACCAGTAGATCGAGGTGTGTGGGAGAACTGGTAGCCCCCATAGCAGAGAGAAGCAATGGATGCGGTGTCTTCAGGAGGGAGCCAGGTCTCGGTAAGGGTAAGAAGGTGCAGGGCATTAGAAATAAAGAGGTCGTGAGTGAAAGGAAGTTTGTTAGTAACTGAGCAAGCATTCCATAGGGCGCACAAAAATGGGAGAGCGGAGGGGGGAAGGAGGGATATGGATAAGGTTAGATAAGTTACGGGAGGATTTCTTGTCAGAGTAACGTGAGGCTTTATTTCTAGAGAAGTGCAGAGATTTAGAGGGAGCAGGGCGTGGGTGGATAAGTGTGGGTGTGTGTGCCCTTCAAGAGGGATTTGAGGGGGGGGAGATGTGAGAGCTGAGATTGATGGTAACTGGTTATATGGGGATTTCTTTTTGGGGATGAGGCTGGGGTTGATATCTCTGTAAGAGAGATTGGGGGATGAGGGAGGGAGGGAGGAAGGAGGGAGTAGCGGGATGTGGATTTGTTTTCATAAACTAGACTGCAAACATGCCATACCATCTGCACATGGTATACCTGCATAGGAGAGATTCTCAGTTGTTTTTTACTGGAGGATTTAGTAAACGCTGTTAGTGTAGCTGGGTTTAAAAAACGATTGGACAAGTTCCTGGAGGAAAAGTCCATAAACCATTATTAAAGAGGTCCAGCGGAATCCACTGCTTAGTCCGGGATAAGCATTGTGGAACTTGTATGCCTTTTTGGGAACCTGCCAGGTACTTGTGACCTGGATTGGCCACTGTTTGGAAATAGGATACTGGGCTTGATTGACCTTGGTCTGACCCAGTATGGCATTTCTTATGTTCAGCATGAAGAAAATGGTCAGGAGTCTCCAGGAAGATGCTATTTGGGTGGATTTTCAGAATATATTATTTTCTGTTATAAGCAAGCCCAAATAGTTTATAGCTTATTACAGATTTTTATATACCACTCTATCACATCCTATCAGGGTGGTGTCCAAAAAACCTATTGCAATAAAAAGTAAATTGTTAAGAAAAAGAAAATGAAGGAGGAAGAAAGTAGAGAATGAGGGATGCAATATTTGGCAAAGGGGGGTGAGGGAGGGGAAGGAGAAAAGAGTCTATCCCATACATCATCTGAGGGTAAAAGCAGCCTTAAATTTTCATTTACTTGGTCACCTGTACATACTTTCATGAAGTACTATTGTTTGACCCAAGAATCGTAATCAGATAGTATCTTTCTTTGGTCAGAAAGTCCTTCAGAGTTTTTCCTACTAGCTTCAACTCTCCATCCATTCCCTGTAAACATTCATAGGTTGTGCTGGTTTCCAGCAGATGATCAATTAGTGCAATGCTACAACCTCTAATTTGCGAGACTTCACTTCTGTGGATGATTGTATCCTGCTTGTTGACAGAGAAAGCATAGTTGCTTACCTGTAACGGGCTAGTTTAGGCCAAGGCTATTCTGCCTCAGAGTTTTTTCTGAATAATCAGTTTTCCCCCTTACTTACAAAAGAGAAATCAATGACTATACAAAGTGCAGCTATTTTATTGAGCACCAAACAGCCAAGAGTTCACCTGGCACATACCATCACTGGTAACAGAGGAACAAGTGTGCTGATCTATCCATGACACTGTCTGCACCAGAATGATTTAGACAGTACACTTAGGTCAGTTGGCTCCATTTGTCAGGCTTTCCACGGCCAGAAATGCAGAGAATGGGAGAGGAGGAATGTTGCTAATTAGCAGTGGCTGTGTTAGTTGCTGAGAATATCTATGCCATGCAAATTCCAGTTTTTCTGATTATTAGATCACAGCCGGGGACCATGATTGTTTTCTGGATAATGAAAGCTTTTGGTTAATAGATTTTCGGATAGAAGATGCCTGCAAAAACAATACTATAGAAGAGTGTTTTGCTCTTCTTTCAAACTGTTCAAATGAACTTTAATTATTTCATGTACAATAAGGGCTTGATTCACCAACTCAAAGGTAGGAAAAGAGGACTTGAAAAATAGCAGTTGAGGAGAGTTGTCTGAATATTGACCTTGGAAGGCCATATACTAGGAAGTAGACCAATAATGAGTGAATAAGGGGGCATTTTGGTGCTGTGAGATGTATTCTCTGGGAACAAGCAGGAAGTTAGTCCTCACATATGGGTGATGTTGATGCCGACGGAGCCCGCGCGAAGCAAATCCCCAGCTTTCAAAGAAAGCTTTTGGGAGTTGCTACCATGCATGTGTGGTCCCCTTCCCGCCCAAAGGAGCCATCTTGCTCAGTCTCCTTTTTTCCGCATAGTCCATCAGACGTAGCCTGTCCCAGAAAAAGTTGCATTTTCTTTCTTTTGCCATTTGGCTGTTTTTTCCGGTCGCGCACCAGTACCTTTCCCGCCTGACCCTGGTACCTCGGTATTGAGCCAGCCCTTTTCTTTTTTTATTTTTTTTCTCCTTTTGGGCGTCTCCGCCCTTGTTTTCTTCGCTGGCAGCCCGAAGGGTCGTTGACCTTGCTTGGGGTCCTTTTTCCCCCATGGCTACCAGTGGGTTCAAAAAATGCAATAGGTGCGGGAAGATTGTCCTTCATTGATACGCATGACTACTCCCTCTGGTGCCTCGGCCCGGACCACGACCTTGGCGGTCTGTGGTCTCTGCAAAAAGATGTCCTCGAAGACCTGAGAAGCCGCCAGCAGCAGCATGAAAAACTTTTTCCTGATTCCCCCATGCCTCCGAAAGCCAGTACCTCGTCTGAGGCCTCCACGCCTTGGGAGGAGCACTCCGAACCCGAGCATCATCGAGGGACCTCGGAGAGGGGGTCTCCCTCGAGGGAACTGAAAAGAAGGAAGAAATCCTCGACAGCAGCATTTCTGGATGGTTCAGAATGGCCAGTTCCCTTGCGGGACTGGTCGCAGAGCCCCGATCGCCGGCCCGAGGTGTCTGAGAAGGAGAATCTCTCTTGGTGGGTGATTAACTGCATTCCTGACAGCACTTGTGCCAATAAGGACTTGTATTTAACGCATCTTGAACAACGCTGGATCTATCATCTTGATTGTATCCAACCCAAGGGATTGAATGAAGCAATTGAATAGTTTTCTATTTGTGTTTTTCAGTTGTCAGAGTTCAGCTGACATTGCTGCCTGTATATACCCTGCTCTTGTTGTAAATGGCCTCATTCTGCTGTTTGGCTTTTTCCATGGTAGTTACCTTCTTCTATTGCCGGAACTCTCCTGACACAGCCTTGTTTAATGTTTGGCAAAACTCGAGTTGAGTTTGGTTCCTGGTGTTTTTCATCTTCTACTTGTTCTTTTTTCCTCACAGACCAGATAAGTGCTTTTGTCTTTGATATTTTGTATGGATACTATATTCAAGGTTAAAAAAATTGGTTGTGAGTCAGGATCCAGGATTGAGTGTGTTGTGATTTAAAACCCGTTTTCTAACCATATGAATATATGCAATGGGTTTCCCCCTCTGAGGTCCCAATTTGAGAGGAAAGAGAAGTGCTCTGTGTCACGATTCATTTGCTGAAGTTAGCATTGTTTCTTTTGGATAATTTAAGTGTTTCTTTTAGTGGATACTGTTTTGTTTGAAACACTTTTTGGTTTTGAGACCTTTTCTCTGGTAATGTCCAGAAATTGGCAGTGATTACTAATATGAAATGGGGAATCCACATCTTCATTGTAGGCTCCCCAGACCGTCCACCTAAGGGATTTAGATGTGGCAAGCATTCCCATGTCTGAAAAATACACGTTTTAAAATGGCATTTACATGTAGCAGCCAATCCACATATGTAAATACTGCTTTTTAGACATGGAAATGTTCTAAAATAACCCCTTTAGATTTGCAAAATGTCTGGCCACACATGGAAGTTGCGAAATTGCTACTTCCATGTGGAAACTGCCATCTTGGTTACAGTTAGTTTTCCCATGTGCAAAATTTAATGTCTCCTTTTGTAAAATACTACTGAAATTGAAACGGTCTTAATCTCAACATCTCAGTTCTTATCTTAACATGCTAAACAGAAGCCAGTCTCACATGTTGATGTAGATCATGATAGATTAATCACACAACACTAGGGTGGAAGAAGACCATAAGCAGAAGAAATATACGGTTTTCCTCTGCTCTGGTGTTGTGTGATTGATCTTTTATTGCGGAAGGTCACCTTCGATTTCCCTTTTTGACTCCGGTAGATCATGGCAGACTATAAATATCCACATCAAGCGTTTTACGCTTGTGCCCAAGCAAAGAGATGCCTAGCTTAAATCTTACCTGGGGATTTTGAACAGCCTGGAATAGTCTAAGGATGGACCAAGAAAAATATGGCTATTTGCTTCATAAATAGAAGACAACTTCTCAAAAAAGCCCCCAATTCAGTGATAACTAATAAAGACCATCAAAAAAATCACCAAACCACCCACTGTGAAACTTCCTATAATATTTTTTTGTCGGATGTTACTGGAAAGGGACATATACTGAAATCTATGTCCACCACTCAGTTTCATCCTTTTTAATCATTATTCATAGAACTTTAAACGTATAAAGTCTACATAGTTTACCTTTTTAATCCCAAGTTCAAAAAACCCTGTTACTTGTAAAATGCATTACAGTTCTCTGTATGTATATGTTCGTTTCATGTAAACCGCGCTGATGACAATAGTGCGGTATATAAGAGATGTTAAATAAATAAATAAATAAATAAAATCGCTTCCCTACTTAGCTGAATCAAAAAATCGCGAAGTTAGGATACCGGGCACGACATGCATGTTTCGGGTCTATCGTCCTGTTTCAAGTGCTGCCATCACAATGTATCACAACCGGTTGGTGATTTTTTTGATGGTCATAAATTGAAGATGCAGAGCAGACCAAATTATCTGTGGTCATCCTAAATAGGGTATAGTTCACTTGCTGAATACTTGGTACTTAATTGTAATCACCTACTTTTTCCAGCAGTGCAAAGATGATGAAGTACCATCTCCAGGCAGCTGAAGGATCGAACAAACCCCAGTTAGAACACAAATGTATGTTGGCTGAATTGACCCTGAAAATGGCCAAAATGTTAGTCACTATTCAGCCTCATTTGGACATTGCTTTCAGGCTATGAACCACTTTGGAGGGAAAAAAAACATCATCAGAATGCTGTGCTCTAGTCCCTGGATAGCTACCTACCAAATCTACATAAAACAAAGGTGTCCATAATCCCAGGAGTGGCCTAAGAATTTACCAAGTTTTCCCTCGAGAGCAGAAAGTAGAGTTCCCTTACCTGATGGAAACTGGTGGAGAATGTCAAAAGCATCTAGTATGACTACAGTTCTCAGAACCTTTTCCATGGCTGATAGCACTCAGATGCTCATGGATGCAGATCTCAGACCATTGCTACATGTACAGGAAAGGCTTGCAGATGTGCCCTTGCAGTAACGGAAATCTCTTCAAAATTTTCAGAGTGAGCCCCCTAAGAAGTTTTCTCCTCCAAGATCTACTTGTCAAATAGCTAGTTCAAAGCTCTAGGCCGCGCCATCATGACCAAAAAACCCCTACTCTACCTCCCAGTTAAAATCTAGGGATGGATTATTGATTGGATGCAGAAGAGAGGTTCATGTCTTCTGGAGAATAAACTAAAGGCTACAAATTATTTATTTATATTTATTTAACAGGGTTTTTTTATACTGTTTTATCATTTCAGTCAAAGCGGATTATATTAAACTTGGTAATGTACATTAAACAGGGACACCGATAACTTGTCTAGTGAAAGTTTTTCAAGTAGCCCTTCCAAAAAAGTGCTGATGCTTACTCATCAGGAAGATCATGTCTAATCTCTTCCTTATTGCAGGCCAGTGTAGCTGAATCTGTCCCATCGTAGGGAAGGAGGATAGGGATTTTAATGCAGATACTTAAAAAAGACAGCAGGTCGTAAACGGATTCCTAAAGAAAGAAAGTCTCAAGATGGTTGCCTGGGATTTCAGAATTCCCTTTCCTGATTTAAAGGAGTCTTACACCCTCGTAGAGATGCCTTCTGTGACTGGGATGTGTCTCAGAATCCAGGTCTTTTGCATGGTGATACATAGCATTTGTCATAGGGCCTCATGTTTCACCTAATTTCTTCCCTGTTTTCTTTGGTCTTTCTAACTGATATAAGAATTAACTAAAGATTGATTTTTTTCCCCATTGGTATTTATTATTCCACCTTTTGAAAATAACAGCCATCAAGGTGGTTTAAAATCGAAATGAGCAGCTAGCCAGAGGAGAGCAAAAAAGAAAGTTAGAATGCATAGCAGAGAGAAAAGAAAGAAGGAACGGGTAAAATAGAGGGCGGGACAACAGCTAGAGCAATCTCCAGGAACAAGCAGGAATAAGTCATCACATATGGGTACGTCGGTACCGACGGAGCCTGCGCGGGAAAGCTCCCCAGCTTTTCAGATTAAAAGCTTTTGGGGCCTCCCACTGCACATGCGCGCTGCCTTCCCGCCTTCCTGACCAGCTCTCGTCAGTTTCTTTTTTTTTTGCCGCGGAGCCAGCAGGTCGTGTTCCTGTCACCGCTGAAGAAATTGTTAATTTTATTGTTTTCTTTAGACCGCGTACCTGCCTTCCCCATTCTGAAACCGGTACTGCCGGTCTCTCTTTCTTTCTTTTGAAAAAAAAAAATATATATATTTTTCTTTTCTTCAGCACAGCTTGGTACTTTGTTAAGCCTTCAGGCCTACACAAATTCTCCTCATGGAGAAGCCAGTTCCTGGTTTTAAAAAGTGTACCAAGTGCAGTGCTGTCATTCCTCTTACAGACACCCATGAATGGTGTCTTAAATGTTTAGGACCTGACCATTCCATACCGGACTGCCCATCCTGCTCCCAGATGTCGAAACGTGGATTGCAGAACCGGGCCAACAAGTTCCATGTGCTGTTTCCTTCAGAAGCATCACAGTCATCCAGGTCTTCCTCTCCGGATGGATCTCAGGTAACCAAAACTCCAGTGGGCAAATCCTCTAAAAGCAAATCTCTTTCTAAAGATCGAGAGGCTCTCAATTCTGAGTTCGAGGATTCTGCCCAGGCCAAAAAACCCCGGCGGGAGGTTCCAGCCTCCAAAGCAATCATGGGGTCACAGGTTGACATCGATGGCGCGGCCTCGACAGATCACCTGTTGTACTGCTCTGGGGTACCGGCCCATACCGGTACCGACATCCAGGCAGCAGTGGCGTCTATGGGCAATACTGTCCAAGTCATGCAGCAGGCCATTCTGGCTTTTATTAATGCTGCTACACCCTCAGTACCGCAGCCAGCGGTACCGGGTCCGGTTCCGGTAATGGCTTCCATACCGGAACCGAGGCCATCGTCTTCCAAACGCAGATCGGTTCCGCATGCCGGATCCGGGCTTTTGCCCGGTACCGATCCCATACCCGGTACGCCCGATGTCGATACCGACCGGTATGCGTATCGTGCGTTGGAAGCACATAGAGGATACTCTGCTTCTTCAGAGGATTTTAACTCCTCTGATGATTCTGATGAGTTCTCCCTTGATCTTCCTGAGGAGCCTTCTTCTCCTAAAAGGAGAATGTCTCCACCAGAGGATTTGTCCTTTCAGGACTTCATCATAGAAATGGCTAAAGGTCTTTCTATTGCTTCATCCTCTGACAAGGAACCCAGATCAAAGAAACTGGATATTTTAGGATACTCTAAGTCTCCTAAAGAGGCAGTTACCCTGCCTATCCATGAAATCCTTCAAGAACACTTGATGGACTTATGGGAGGCTCCTCTAACATTGTCTCCTTCTTCTCGCAGGTTGGACACCATGTACCGTGTCCCCCCTTCTCCTGGTTTCCAAAAAACCCAGTTGCCTCACCATTCTATTGTGGTGAAGTCTGCAATGAAGAAGATAAAGAGTACCAAAAGGCACTCTTCTACTCCTCCAGGGCGAGAATGTAAGACTCTAGATTTGATTCCTTTGAGGGTGCTGGTAGGGCTTCGGGCATTGCTATAGCAGCCCGACGTCTTGCTTGGCTCCAGGCTTCTGATCTAGAACCTTGGGTCCTAGATGGCTTACGAAATCTGCCCTGTACAGGTGAGAACTTATTTGGTGAGGAGTGGCAAATTAAGGCCACTCAAATGGACGCAGAAAATGCCACCTTAGATAGACTTTCTAAGTCTACCTCCACTCCTGCCAAGAAGAAGTCTTTTAAGAGGCCTTATTACCAGAAGTCCAGATTTTCCACAAATACTGGCCAACAATCCTCTCAGCCTCGTTTTGCTGCTAAACGTCAGCAACCTAAACAGGCAAGGTCAAAGCCTGCGGCGTCTGCTACGCCTCAGCAAACTCCACCCCCTCAGGGGTTTTGACTTGCCCCTAGAGAACTTAACTTTTCTGGCTCTAGAACAACCAGAGCCCCTCACCATACCCGGAAGGTTAGCTCACTTTGCTCCCAGATGGGAGCAAATTACATCAGAGCAGTGGACCCTCTCTATCATCAGAGAGGGTTACAAACTCCATTTTTCCGACCTTCCTCCTTATACTGTGGTGAGGCAGTTCAATTCTCCCCCATCTCTCCTGGCCCTCTTGGGTCAGGAAGTCTCCTCCCTCCTTGCCCAGGGGGCAATAGAGGCGGTCCCTCTTCTTCAACAGGGGACGGGATTCTACTCCCCTTATTTTCTAATACCAAAGAAGACAGAGGGCTTCAGACCAATTCTGGATCTGAGAGAATTGAACAAATTTCTTTTCAAGGAGAAATTCAAAATGCTTTCTCTGGGCATTCTCCTTCCATACCTTCAGAGTCAGGATTGGCTTTGTTCTCTAGACCTAAAGGATGCGTATACACACATACTCATCCACCCATCCCACAGAAAATACCTTCGATTTCTGTTTCAGGGAAAACATTTCCAGTACAGAGTACTCCCCTTCGGTCTAGCCTCTGCTCCAAGAGTGTTCACCAAATGCATGGCAGTCGTAGCTGCCTTTCTAAGAGGCCTGGGAATTTTCATATTCCCATACCTGGACGACTGGCTCATCAGAGCTCCCTCTCGGTCCCAGGCCCAAATTTCCCTGGACCGCACAAGGCGTCTTCTGCAGTATCTAGGACTGGTAGTAAACCTTCCCAAGTCTCAACTAATCCCTACTCAGTCTCTCGAGTTCATAGGGGCCCAGTTAGACACCATCACTGCAAGGGCCTTCCTGCCTCAGGTCAGGGCCCAACGCCTGCTGAGTTTGGCCTCCCAAGCTCAGTCCAGCAGTCATTTGACAGCCCGGGAAATGCTGAGACTTCTGGGCCACATGGCCTCCACGGTACATGTGGTGCCCTACGCTCGTCTGCATATGAGAGCAGCTCAATGGACCTTGGCCACCCAGTGGACTCAAGCATCTGGAGCGCTCTCCGACCAAATACTCACCTCAAGCCGTCTATTTTGGTCCCTCCAATGGTGGACATCCACCAAGAATCTGTTGTTGGGGGCCCCCTTCCAACCTTTGTTGCCCCAAGCAACCCTCACAACAGATGCCTCCCAGACAGAGTGGGGAGCTCATCTTCAGAACCTCTCCACTCAGGGCACTTGGTCTCCACAGGAGGCCACCCTTCATATCAACCTCCTGGAACCGCGAGCAATTTACCTTGCCCTCAAGGTCTTCTATACCCTCCTTGTCAACCTGACTGTCCTAGTTCAGACAGACAATCAGGTAGCCATGTTCTATATAAACAAACAAGGAGGGACAGGCTCTCTGTCGCTTTGCAACGAAGCTCTCAGATTATGGGCCTTCGCCAGAGAGCATCAAATTCACCTTCTTGCAGTGTAACTTCCAGGAGTTCAAAACTCTCGTGCAGACAGACTCAGTCGAGTTCTGCTTCCACACGAATGGTCCCTACATATGGACCAGATACGCAGAATCTTTCAGGAATGGGGGACCCCGGACATAGACCTCTTTGCAAGTCCGTGGAATGCCAAACTTCCTCGGTTCTGTTCCAGAACTCAGTGTCAGGGAGCTCAGGCCCACGATGCCTTCCTCCTGCATTGGGGTCAGGAATTCCTCTATGCCTTTCCACCCATTCCTCTAATATCCAAGACTCTGTTCAAGCTCCAGAGGGATCACGGGACTATGATCCTCATAGCTCCCCGCTGGCCACGCCAGGTGTGGTTCCCTCTACTTCTGCATCTCTCCCAGGGATCCTCCCTGGACCTGGGAGCTGCGCCAGACCTTCTGTCTCAGGAGGAGGGGACTTTGTGGCACCCAAACCCCAAATCCCTACATCTCAGAGCTTGGTTACTGAAGGCCTAAGTCTTCAAGACTTTAATCTTTCTCAACCTGTGACAGATATCCTTCATGCCTCTAGGAAACCTTCCACGAGGCGTTCTTATGCTTTCAAATGGAAACGTTTTTCCATTTGGTGTGCTCAGCAGGGTCTTGACCCTCTAGCACTTCCTTTGAATTCCCTCTTGGACTATCACCTGCATCTTTCAAATTCAGGCCTTAAGACAAATTCAGTAAGGGTCCATTTGAGTGCTATTGCAGCATCCTTAAAACCTATAAATGGACAACCTGTCTCCTCTCATCCTCTTGTTGCACGTTTCATGAGAGGCCTGACTCTAACTAAACCTCCCATCCGACCTCCTCCGGTAGCATGGGATTTGAACCTAGTTCTAGGTCAGCTTATGAAGCCACCTTTTGAGCCTTTGGACTCTACCTCCTTCAAATTTCTTTCCTGGAAGGTTGTTTTCCTTATTGCAGTCACTTCGGCTCGCCACATCAGTGAACTGCAGGCTTTAGTGGCTCATCCACCTTATACTAGGTTTCATCATGATAAGGTGGTCCTTAGGACGAATCCCCACTTTATGCCCAAAGTGGTCTCGCCTTTTCATCTTAATCAAGAGGTATATCTACCTGTCTTTTTCCCGGCTCCTCATGCATCCAGTGCAGAGAGGAACCTTCATACTCTGGATTGTAAAAGAGCTCTTGCCTTTTACCTCAACAGGACTCAACCACATCGAAAGTTTTCCCAACTTTTCATGGCTTTTGATCCTTCTCATTTGGGACTTCCAGTCATCAAGCGTACACTTTCCAATTGGATCACTCAGTGTATTTCTTTTTCTTACCAGAGTAAGAACATTTCTCTGGAGGGCCATGTCACAGCTCACAATGTGAGAGCCATGGCCGCTTCTATGGCTCATCTTCACTCTGTGTCCATAGATCAGATCTGTCGAGCAGCCACTTGGGCCTCGGTTCATACCTTCACAGCCCATTACTGCTTGGACAAGGACTCCCGCCGGGATGCCTTGTTTGGTCAGGCTGTCCTCAAACACCTGTTCCATACTTAAAGAACTCCTGCCCACCTTCCCTGGATGGATGCCTGAGATCCATGCGAAGATGGTTTACCCTTGGAGGGGGATCTCCCAGGCATCTTAGCTAGGGAGTCCCCATATGTGATGACTTATTCCTGCTTGTTCCTGGAGATAGCACAGTTACTTACCTGTAACAGGTGATCTCTGGGAACAGCAGGAATTAGTCATCACAACCCACCCACCTCCCCTAGGAGTTGTATCTCTATCTATCTATCTTCCTGTCCTCTCTCTCTATTGTCTCAGCTTTAAACTCGAACTGACGAGAGCTGGTCAGGAAGGCGGGAAGGCAGCGCGCATGTGCAGTGGGAGGCCCCAAAAGCTTTTAATCTGAAAAGCTGGGGAGCTTTCCCGCGCGGGCTCCGTCGGTACCGACGTACCCATATGTGATGACTAATTCCTGCTGTTCCCAGAGATCACCTGTTACAGGTAAGTAACTGTGCTTTATCTTGTAATTCCAAGATGTTATACACTGAGCTTTTCAGACTACATCAGTCTGTTCCTTGTTTGCAAAATATGATTTTTAGTGAGGCTGAAAGTCTGACAACATTTTACAAATGTGCTTGACTGCAATGACAGGGCTATGACCAGAAGATGGCACCTTCTAATGTTTTTTCTTCCTTTTGCGCTGGCTTGGTACAGTCATTGACTGTAAATTTTGTAGCTAGTTTGTTAGTGAATGCTCTGTCTAAAAAGGAAGAATGTAAAGCATATATACAGTAAATATGCCCTGCTCCACAGGGGTTTTGCTAATAGATCGCTTAGTCTTCCATGCTTCTCCTTAAGCAGCATCCATCACCACTTCCAAGCGTTATGTTCTTTATAAAGATATCTTATTTTGGTGTCATCATATTGGATCCATTATGTGTGACCATATTTAAATTTACTTGTAGTGAATGAAAGCAGCTATGTCTGGGAATGTAATCATACAGCACTTGCATGTGTTTGCAAAGAAGACCCCTTTCACCTTTACAGAGTGAATGTGGTATAGAGGCATTATATACAAGCCCACATACTCCTCTGTGTGCCTGTGTTGCAGGCATCAGTAGCTGAATGAAAGGCGACACGCGCCTGTGGACATGAACATTCTGAAGTATATAGAATGCTGCCATGATTCAGGTTTCATACCAACTTCATTCCCACCATGTTTCTTTTAAGTAGTCCCTTGGGGGCTTGCTGCCCTTTTTCTCTTTTCTCCATAGCAGCAGAGAAGCAAATTTATTTATACAAAAATCTGTAGGGTCAATACAGAGAGCAGCTTCCCTGCTGTGCAGCTTTTATTGTGTATTTTGCAGTGGCTGGTTGTCTGGCTTCTTATAGATCTGCCCTTTACCTCTGTCCTGGGTTTTTGCTTCATGTACACTCACTAAGCCTTCAATCATTAAGTAGAGTTTTTGTTGACTTTTAGTTGGGTCTTAGGTTATGTGGTGGCAGCTTAAGTTCAGGTAATTTGCCGATGCTAACCCATAAATGCTCCCCGCCCCTCTCCTGTGGATTCATGGATTGCTGGAAGAAATAGAATTTTTTTGTGTGTGATGTAATGGAATCTAATAGTCAGAAGTTCTTAGATCTAATGAAGTTCCCCAGTTTCTAAGATCTAATACTTCAAAGCTGTATGACATTTATGATCTTTTTGTTTTATACTTATTTAAAATATTATTTACATATTCATTGTCCATTTTAATAACTGCTTTTGCTGTTAAAAATGTTAGAAAATGAATTAAAATGTGCAATTTTCTCTTTTATATCAGCAGCAAAAGAAAATTCCCCTGAGTGTAATAGTAATAGTAGTAGTAGTCATAGACGTTTATTTCCTGGCCAGAAAAGTGGTTTTCAAATACTTATATAAATAAAACCTGAAGCTATTTTTATCTCGTGCCTTTGTTTAGGGGAATACCAGTATAGTAGTTATATTTTACTGGTTTGGATTTTTTTTTTTAAATACACAAGGGAAATAAAGCAAGGAGAAGTAGTAGTTCGTTGATTTTTCAACATTCTCTTGATGTTTCACTACTAATTAGTAGTCAAAAATATAAGTTTTTATTTCCTATGACTTTTCTTGAACCATACTGTAGATGTTTTTCACATGCTGTAATACAATATTTCAATGTGTGCAGTGCTGCGTACATCTTATAGCGCTATACAGATGCTTAGTAGTAATATGCAGTCATGTAAACAGGACAAGGAAATATGTGAATGTTTCTTTTGTCAGAAATTGCATTTCCTTATCGTTCCTCCAGTTTAGTCCTCCACCTCTGGGTTGTGCACCTCTTCCTGCAGCTTGGAGACTGGGCATGTCAAAGTCGTGACATCACTGGATATAGCCTGCAGTATCTCCCATCAGCCTTCAGTGTGTCCAGTCTCCATGCAGCAGGAGGACATAGTGAGCCTAGCTTCTGGGCTCACTTGGGGGGTGGGAACAGATAAGGAGCATTTAGTGTGACAAATTCTATTCTGATTTTACTTTTGATTTTTACCTATAATTTACTTTTAATTTTTCTTTTAATTCAGTTACCTTTGGTTAATTGGCAATCAGGGATTAGTTCCCTTTAGTTAGGAGCAAATTTCCTTATTTACAGTAATTTTAAATTTGAGCCTGGCTCTTTAAATTAGTAGCAGCTCTCGCCTTCCCTCCTTGTCAATTATTTTCACTTGCTGCAGGCATTTGCCGGTGCGGATCCTCTCTCCCTTGACAGTACAGGAGAGAGCTCCGGGACCCGTACAGCCACACTGAAGCTGTGTGAGATGGAGCCTCTCCGTTGCTGTGGGATTTTAATTTTACTCTGTGGAACCGGCTGAGCGATCCTCACCGCGGCTGCCAGGCGCATCAGCGCAGCTTGAGGATCGGAGGAATTCAAGACGGTAGGAGCAGGCTGCGTGGCTTTCTGCCCTGCAGGTAAGGCCTTCGGGCTCTGTCGGTCTGCTGAGGCCTCCTTTTTGCAGCGGCTGCTGTTCTTGGCGCCAAAATTCATTGGCGAAGGGGCGGCCATTTTCTCTCTAGGTATTTGGACCGCATGGCGAGAGCTGCAGGGAGCTGTCTGTGTGAGGAAGACAACAGGCAGAATAGCTAGATTTTTGGGCCTAGTGTTTGTTTCTTTTGTTTGTAGGATTTTTGAGGCTTGGGGGGGTTCTTCAGCCTTAAGGGGGGCTGTTGTCAGTCCTCTTTATTTTTAAGTTTATTCTTAGTTTTATAGGACAGCAGTTTTGGCATTGATCCCTGATACCACATGTTCTTTCCCTCCTAATCATGTCTCTGAGGAGCATGTTAAGTCCCAGGATATTAGGCAAATTGACAGTTTTTAGGTTCAAGAGCAGAGCCCTAACTTGTAGTTGGAAGGAGGGACAGCCTGGAAGTGTGCTTTTATGTATTCTATAGTGAAAGTTGCCCAAAATTCACAGGGACAGGTTTAGGAAACCTTAGAATATAAAAAAAATAGACTGACAGTAAACTGTCAACCAAGAAGTGCCTGTGCTACAGTCTATGGCCACCAGAGGGCAGCTGGTACACTCAATAGTGCCTTTCTATGACTGTGTGTATGCAGCCATTATCAAATTGATCATTCTCTGCAAGTCAGGGAAGAAATACCCACAGAGCCACCTCATGGGCTCTCAGGGGTTAGTGACTAAACAAGCAGCTGTAATGCAAATCCAGATTATATGACCAAGATTTAAAGCTCTTAACTTCTATATCGTTTGTCGGGCTCTGGTGCCCTAAAGGCCACCGCATGGCAGCGCTGCTCATGAATCTCATATAGTATTCAGTGGCCCCATCCCTGGGAGGGGGTGGTAAAATACAAAATTGTATTACTCATCAGGTTCACACAGGCAGCAACCTCTAAGACCTCCATTTGCAAGGTTGTTGGTGTATTCCACTGCTATTTCTCTGACTGCAGGAAGGCCGGGGGGGTGCCTGTGTGTTTCATAGCTCCACTTAGCATGCCCTTCCCAGGAAATTCTCATCTATTTCTAGAGCAGGGTTTCATTTCTCTGGTTGTGGTTAATGCACAGCGTTAGGGGCTGTGTTCGAAAGCTTGGGTCCCACGGACTTCGGTGGGATTTCAAAAAGAAAAAGAAACTCTCTTTAGTGAGAGATAGCCTTGTTCATTTTTAGCTAACACTGTTGATTTATTCGGTGGCCTTTTGTGTCTTGAACCCCAAGGTCAGGACACTGTTTGCTTCCAGGGGTTCTTCTTTCTGTTTTGCTCTTCAGCTCCCTGGCAGATGCAGCAGACTGGCAGGGGGTGCGCAACGCGTCCTACAATGCTGAATCCCTCAGAATAAGGGGGGAAGGAAAACTGGGTGCAGCGGGGGCTGGTAGCTTCTTGCAAAGCTATAGGAGCAGTTCAGGTAATTTTAGCTGATCTGCTTTGATTTCATTCGAGTTGGCGGAAACTTGGTTTTTGGAGTCCTATACTTTAAAAAAAAAAAAACATTTACGAGAATCTCCTTCCGCTATCCATAGAAGGTCATATAAAGCGTTAAAGTTGGTTTATATGGCAGGGTAATATTTTGGCTTAGCTGCGGTGATATAGCGCTATGATCCGCTGTAAACATATTCAAGTTAAAAGGAATTATGGTGATAACTCTCTTGGACAGTTGTAACAGGTGCTTGGGTGAGCGCCATGGCCAGTCCACAGATGTGGAATGCTCTGCCATAAGCATTATGTCATGAGAGGGGTTTTATAGTTGTGTGGTTTCTTAATGGAAAATATTCCCGTTTAGTTTGGCTTTGCCCAAATTATAAGATTTTACGGTAGATTTGTAATGTCTTAATTTTGGCTATATGTGGTTTAATTTTACATATGGAAAAGGCAGCTCAGCGGAGAGAGGTTGCAAAATAGAACTCTGGCCTTTGAAGCTATCTATGCTCCCATTCCATTTATCAGAGGTTCTCCAGTACGGAGAGTCTCTGCTAGTGTTCAGCGAATGCCTTAATGGGAGCCAGAAGCACGCAGCCAGGCTAGTTCTCTAGCAGCAATGGCAGCAGCTCAGATTCTAGTAGGCATACATCATATGCGGGGCTTACAAGATGGCTTCCGCGCTGATCGGCATCAGCCCAGATGGCTGCTGGTTTAGACTGTGAATGTGGAGTAAGCCTGGATGAGGGACCTTGCGTTCTCTGGAAAATGCCCTGCATACACTGAATCATTTCAATTCGATCAGCTACTGGCAGGACACAAGGCACTTTCGCATGCTTTTTTTTTTGCTTCAGTGGTCTAAAAGTGGAGTCTTTACCAGGTGGTATAATGGGAACTTGTCTGCAGTTTCTCGGCTTCTTCATTGCTGACTCAGTTTCCACTGCGGAATGAGAAAGCTGTATTTCCTAATACCAGGTGCTAGTTGAACTTAAAATATAAAGTCCATCTTTGTGCAGTCAGACGGAATGGGGCGTTACTCTAGCAGGAAGGCCGTGGATTAGTATGCCTGTGTTTGGGAGTTCTTTCTACTTCATATTGTTGGCACGGAAAGAGTGTCTCTTAACATATGCTGAAGGAAGTTTTGGTTAAGAGATGTCCTTGTGGGAAAAAAAAAAAAAGTATTCAGCTGTCCTGAATTCGCCTGTTCTTGTTTGACATTTTGAGGCTAAGCAGGGGCAGGCCTGGGTACTACGTGGGTGGGTGCACACCTTGCACTACCAGGGGGTGTGGACTCACTGTATGGAAGAGAGCCCTAGCAATCTTCTTTAGCGCAAGATAGGAAAGTAGATGGTTCACTGAAGCGATTGTTGGGGGCAATGCTCTGTCCTTACAAGCTCCCATTTGTGGAGCCTGGGGAGGCGAGAGCATGCTTCAAGTGTTCGCAGTGTTTATGGCAGTCTACTCGCCTGGAACAGGAAAGGATCAGGGAGTTGAATCGACTAGAGCCTGATTTGCTTTATGTGGCAAATGTGCATTATGGCTTAATTCGAGCGCTAGCTAATATTATTGGCTTACTTGGCATTCACCCGGAGGTCTCTCTGGTGGAGGAATGGGGCAGCTGATGGTTCGTCCAAGTCGAGGCTTAGTAAGCTCCCATTTAAGTCTTTGTCTTGCCCTTTCCCCGTGGGCTCTCATAGGGCAACTAGTTGGCGTATCGAGGCTTTCGGGGAAAGGTACTCTTGGTAGCGCCCGGTTGGACGAGACGGCCGTACTAGGCTGATCTCATTCGCCTACTCGACAGGCTTTTCCTAGAAGTTGCCGGTAGCGGACGTTCTGCTGTGGCTAGGTTCGCGACAAATGTCTCAGGTGGATCGGTGCCCGCCTACGGTTTGGCCTTTGAATGGGTGGGGCTGAAGAATAAGGGTTATTCTGCGGCAGTCTTCGCCACCTTGTTGAGAGCGAGGAGGCAGGCTGCTTCTGGTACATAGGTTCGTGCTTAGCCCCTTTTTGAAGGCTGCTGTTCACGGCGGCAAGTCCGGGCGACAAAGGTGTCTGTATCCTTGGTCTGAGTTCTCTGCAGGACAGTGTCTGAAGGAACTAGCAACCAGTTCCTTAGAGGGTTCAGCGGGCGACTGTTTCCGGCTGTAGAGGTTCTGTGGAGGGAATAGCGCTAGGTGTTCGGATCGATGTGTAGCGTTTCCTTAAGTTGGGACCCGACTGCGCTCCTCAAGGAGAGTTCGGGTGCCGCCGGGGGATCCCGATTGGGCCTTAGAGGCGTTAACTAAAGAGCCCTTTGATTCTTTACTCCAGGCGTCGGTAAAGGATTTGTTGTTATAGACAGTGGCTTTGATAGCTCTTTGTTCGGCGCGACGAGTTTTGGAGTTTCAGGCGTTGTCATGTAATGAGCCGTTTTCACACTTTCTGGATAGAGGGTGGTGTTGGCGAGCAGTCCTGTCGTCCTTCCAAAAGGTGGTATCTGATTTTTCTCCTGAGCCTATTGGTTTCTCTTCCAGTTCTTGGTTTTTCTGTTTTTTATTTGTAGCTTGCGCCGATAGGAAACATAAAATGCAGGGTGCGGCGTTCGTTTCTTTGTTTTTGTGTGTTGGTTGGAGGTCCCCGCAAAGGGGAAGCAGCAGCGAAGGCGGCCATTTCGCACTGGGTTAAGGCGGTGGTTGCCTCAGCTTTCTGGTGGCGAGGTTGTATGATTCTGGGGGCTTTCTGACTCTTGCTACCAGGGCGCAAGCAGCTTCATGGGTGAATCACTGTGTCATTCCACCAGGGGGGATTGGTAGAGCAGCTTCCAGGTCATCTCTTCATTTCCTCAGTAACTACTACTCCCTAAATGTTTTGGCAGTAAAGGATGCCTGTTCCGGGTCGACGGTGTGGTGAGTTGGCTGGATAGGTCCCTCCCAATGATTACTGCTCTGTTACATCCCAGAGGTGGAGGATTAAACTGGAGGAACGATAAGGAAATAGAAATTGCACTTACCTGGTAATTGTCATTCCTTGAGTGACGACAGTTTAGTCCTCATTCCCACCCAGGGGATTTCTTCAGAGTTTATTTTCAGGCGGAGTGGAGCATCAATCTCAAGGAGTAGACAGATCCTTTCAGTTTCTAGATCGCAGTGAGTAACCCTCTCTGTTGTTTCTTCCTTCTCTCTTATTTAAACGAGGGGATGGTATAGGAAACGTGTTTGCATAGGGGGGACGTGAATGTAAAGTTAAAAAAGAAAAAAAAAAAGGAAAAGAAAATATAAGACGGATACGGTTAAAAAGGTTCCTCAGGTTGAGGAATGGGGAGTTATTTAAAATTATGGTTTAGTTACTTATTTGTTGTTCCTTTGAGTTTGCTTTGTCAATAGTACACTGGAAGCTGATGGGAGATACCAGCAGGCTATATCCAGTGATGTCACGACTTTGACATGCCCAGTCTCCAAGCTGCAGGAAGAGGTGCACAACCCAGAGGTGGAGGACTAAACTGTCGTCACTCAAGGAACGACAATTACCAGGTAAGTGTAATTTCTATATACTTAGAATACAAACCAATAGTTGGGCAAATTTCAAAATGCTTAATGACATCATATAGTGCATTATGATCTTCCTAAGAATTCAGCTGAACTGAAGTAAACTGACTTGTTTTCCATTAAAAAAATAAAAGAAGGCATGCATCAAGGACAAAGTGCGAGTCGGGCCACTGGGTGTGTTAAACTGCCTGAAATTTTAATGAAATTGGATGATCAGATAAACAGATTCCCTCACAGGGAGAGGCTAGATAGATGCGCAGATATGACAGTCTTTTATAAGTTCTTTCTCTCTAAATTTAGGCTATAGGTATTAAATAAGGGCAAGGCAGCTTTGAAAATGTCTTACAACATATTGCGCTCTTATTTCCCTGAGATTTTAACTGAATTAGTCTGTTATAGGAAAGAAAAAGAAACATTCGGGGCATATGAAAAGCATGAGTTCTGGGGTCTTTGGGTTCTCTGTGGACAAGCAGGAATGAAGTCTCCATGTGTGGGTGGCATCATCGATGGAGCCCTGCACAGGAATGCTCCCCAGCTTCTTTTGGAAGCTTTTGGGAGGCTCCACTGCTCCTGCGCATGCCTGTCTTCCTGCCTGACATGGCACCATCTTCTCCAGTCTTTGTTTTCTGTGGAGCCCCAAAGATGTGAATCAGTCATCTGCCAGTAAATGCTTTGGGTTTTTTGCCCTTCGGAGTCTGTTTTTGTGCTGTTTTTGCTTTCTGCCTGCTGTCTGTAGCGTTCGGTCTGTCTATCGCGGTTTTGCCTTCAGTTCGGTACTTTTTTGGTAACTTTTAGTGTCTCATTTTCCTGCGAGCCCGGCTGGGCCTGTGGTCGTCATCGAGTTGTTTGATCTAGCCATGACCATTTTCCCAGATGTCCCAGAAACTGGCCAGAGGGTTCAAGAAATGTAGCAAATGTACCAGGCCCATCTCGGTCACCGACAAGCATACTTGGTGACTTCAGTGTTTGGGTCCCGATAACCAGCCCTCTTGCAGTTTGTGCTTGCAGATGATGAGCAGAGGCCTGAAGGGTCGTGAGAAGCAGAGAGAATCCCTCATTGGCCAGTAGTCTGATTCAGCGTCTTCAGCACTGACATTGGTGCTCCCCTAGGATCCACCGAAGGTGCATAGACTTTGAGAGGTTCCCAGGCTCATTTGGAGCCAAGCACCTGTAGTGCCCCAGAGCATTGGCCATCTGTTGGCCTCCGCATGGAATCGAAGGAGGATTCGACCTTGGCTCCATTGGCGTCGAAGGGGGACCCTTCCGAGCACCGGGTGAAGCCCCATGTGCATTGGCATTAGAGCACTTCCCGATACGACGTCGAGAGTGATGGCTGCAAGCGGTCCACCAAGGTGCCCTGGAAAGAGGAATTGATCTCCAGAGTTTTGGAGGGGCAACGGCCATCTCCCGTTAACCGGGGTTATGCCAATACCTTGCAAGGATGCCGGAGACAATGGCCAAAACTGCTTAGGCTCCAACGCCTTTGGATTCAGCAACCATGGTGGAACACCTTCAGGCGCTCAAGGCTTGTATTTCATCGATGCTGGAGAAGCAGCTAACTGGTCTTTTGGTGCTCAGGGTATCGTTATTGACCATTGTGCAGCCAATCCTCAAAACGCATGCTCTGTCTGTGGAGGCATCGACATCAGAGCATCAAAGAGATCAGACGCTGGTTCCTGGCAGGGCCATCTTTCTTTCTCGTGCATTGGGTTCTGATGTCCCAGTGAAGCCCTGAAAACACTCTATGCATTATTGATTCTTTCGATGCTCCCACTCTCCTCTAGGCCAGAGGGAGTTCCAGGCAGAGTTACTTTGTCTTCCTCTTGGAGTCTGACTCTTGGGAGTCTGGGTGACTGATGTGGAATCAGAGAACCTGTCTGAGGGCAAGTCTATTGAGCTTCCATCAGACTCCTCCCCTCCGCATGAATGGTGGAAGTCTCCTACGGAGGACATATCCTCCCAGGACTTCGTGAGGGATATGGCCAAGCCCATCTCATTTTCATTGAAGGTGGAGGATGAACCCAGGGTGGAGAAGTTGGAGATCCTCCATTACGCCTCGGCTCATTAGGAAGCAGTGATGGTGTTAGTGCATTGAATCCTACAAAGGCTACAAATGAGGATATGGGAGACCCCCCCCTCACTGTGCCCATGGTCAGTAGGAGGCTGGACTCGATGTACCGGGTTCAAAAGGCCCCAGGATTTGAGAAGCCTCAGCTTCTGCACCACTCCTTAGTGGTAGAGCCCACCCTAAAAAGGATTAAGAGCACCAAGATTCATTCCTTGACGCCCCCGGGTAGGAAGGCTTGAATGTTGAACTCCTTTGAAAGGAGGTGCTTCCAGAGTTCCATGCCAGTGGCTAGAGTACACTCTTACCAGCTCTAGATGAGCATGTTCCTGAAGGACATCATGCGTTAGGGTGTGTCAATTTTTGGAGATGTCATAATTTTAAAAAGCACTAGTGAAAAAAGGTACAATTTCATGTGGCAAATCAACAACCAGCTTTAAATTTTGTGTAATATGTTATCTACCTGTATGCAAATTGTGCAAAAATACATACATTACTGTTGGAAATAGGACCTATGTCACTTAGTACATGGCTTACAACAGCTCTAAAGTTCATGAGAATATGGATATCCAAGCATATCTAAAAGGAAAGAATCTGAAAAACTTAAGAATGATTGTACAGTTCTGTGTTGGGGTTTGCAACTGCTGAAAGAACAGTGTGGAGAGGTAAGGAAGATAGTCATGCCTACAGTGAGAAGGTCAGCTTGGTATGGTTACAGCGAGTCTATTCTGCAAGCTATGTTGTGCAGTACAGAGGAACAGGAGATGCAGTGGAGAGGATATTGAAAATCAGAGGTGAAAGAGATGAGAAGACTCAGCTTGGAGACAGCAGTGTGAGACCCAGGAAAACACCATGCATCAACATTGAAGCAACTACACTCACCCAATTACTTGACTGGAGTCTGTGAGCCTCCTCTTACCTGTACAATGACAACAGCACAGATCAAAGAAAACACAACAGGCGAGTGGTACATGGAGGTCACAGGTGCTTTATTGTATCAAGAACCCCAACACGTTTCGGCCGTAGCCTTCCTCAGGGAGTGTAAATCCTCAAAAAACAATACATATACAATTAATAAAAAATAGTTAAAAGCATAAATAATAAAAAGAGTAGGAACAATTATTAAAACAAAGATAAAAGCATAAATATATCAACAAATAAAACATACAATAATAAAAGGCTATTAAAAAGGCAAGGCGAAGCATACATTAAACCCATAAATAATTAGTACATACAAAATCACATGTAAGCATACACGCTGAAAATAGGAGTAAGAGGAGATGAGGAGGAACAGAAGGCAGTGCCTAATAGTATGGCTAATACGACACTGTGTATGTTTTCAAAAGATAATTCGAAAACAAGTTGATAATTCGAAAACAAGTTGATAATTCGAAAACAACAAACCGAAGGACCTATTTAGCATTGTAAGGACTCTCACAAAGGAAACCTCCCATGACCAACAAAACATGCCAGACCCACAGGAATATGCGGACTACCTACAGTCAAAAACAATTCAGACCGTTAAGACACCACCTCCCACTCATCACCAGCAGCTCTCCCCTTCCCGGGGATCGAGCTACCAGCGGCGGGAGGGGCCAACGCACCACCAGTACCCAATCGGGGCACTTTGAGGACTCTTTAATGTTTCGCGCCAGCAGGCGCGCCCGCGACTGGCGGGCCCGCGCCTGAGGGCCTCGCCAGAGGGCCCTTTGGCATGGCCCTTAGGCGGTGGCACTCCAGAAAGCCACATACGAAGCCACAACTCACACCTGGACCAGAGCCAGCCACCAATACCAAGAAAAAGCGAGTCCTTCTCTGCTAACTGTTGTCTGTTTTGAGAAAGCAGCCTTTGCCTTGATCATTAACCAACAATCACTCGAGCTATTAGCGGTATCAGGTAGCTGTTTTGTTGTTTAAACTCTACTAGCAACAATACCCTTGTAACATAGTCTCTAATGATAACGTTTTGCATATTCTGTACTGCTTTTCATGCAACTATCTTTACTGTATACCAGCAATTAGAATCCTTATGTACTATTACCACTATTGCTATTACCACCTGCATTTACAGTACTACTGCAATTAATCTTTCCTGAATTCTAATACTGCATCACACTGCACTGTAGCCACATCTCCACAATTATCCCTTCTCTTACTAACAACCAAGAGAATGTACAAAATTTCTGCTCTTATTCTTGACCCTCCTTACCCTTGGTCTCCCCTCTCACCTCAAATGCATTCAACCATAATACATATCATATACCAATCCTACGCACATAACGGAAGGAGATGGTCCGAATTCCCCCACCACACTACGGCAAAAAATAACTTTACATCCCACTCCCATCTACTCAACATTCCTCTCCAAACCATCAAAAGGATACAAGACTTGAGAAGCAACATCACCAACGCATACTAAAATGTGCACTGATAAATGCCAGATCAGTACGATCTAAATGGCCCGCAGCCATCGACCTGATACCCCAACATAATCTCGACATCTTGATGATCACAGAGACATGGCTATCTGACTGTGACAACGTATTACTGAATCAGATGCTGCCACCAGGAGTTGGGATATTCACATCCCACAGATCCCGTCAGAAAGGAGGAGGAACCCTCATCCTGGCCAAAGCTGATTTTACACTTCAAGATGTGCAACTCCTCTAGCTCAACTCACCTTGACTCCTCACTATAGCTAATGAGCTATGCACAATCAACCTTTTCTATCGGGCACCCTCCCCCTCACCAGATGATCTTCCCAACTATAATTGAACAGGCATGTACCACTTCCACCTCACGCTCACCATTTGGCTAATCGGTGACTTCAATCTCCCCATCTCTTCAAGACAGCCACTCGGCAGCATTCCTTGACGCCCTGGAGGACCTAGGTTACAAACAACATGTTGATTCCCCCACCCACACTAAGGGTGGCAAACTAGACCTCATTTTCGCACCTCTCTCCAACGCTACAATACCCCTAACTCTTGCACTGTCTGTCACACCATACCCTGGTCGGACCACAGTCTTCTCAGTTTCAATATACCCTTAATACATCCCACAAAAGCCGAAAGTCTTCTAACACATCTGGAATCCACACAACCGCTTTAGACCACTCAATCAGAGCATAGTCCTAGAGAATCTCAGACCACTCATGGCCACACAACCATGGACTTAGATGATCTCATATCCAAATGGGATGAAAACCTGAGAGCTGCCTCCTGTCCCATCATCACTGAAAAGAGAATTCGAAACGTGAACATACTCCCTGGTTCTCCACAGACCTTCGTACATCTCTCCTCCACCATCTACGCAAACTTGAGCGACAATGGCGAACGAACTCACTCCCCTGAGGCGCTGGCTACTATAGCTCATACCTAACTAACCCACCGAGCAAAGATAACACAGAGCAGGAAAACTTACCACACAGGCCTATTAAAACGCTCCATCAATAAACCACATGCATTGTTCAACATAGTAAAATCCATAACAGATAACCGGTATCAGCACAACCCCCTATGCCTCAGCCGCAGGACTACGCAAACTACCTG
This sequence comes from Ichthyophis bannanicus, assembly GCA_033557465.1. Classification (NCBI taxonomy): domain Eukaryota; kingdom Metazoa; phylum Chordata; class Amphibia; order Gymnophiona; family Ichthyophiidae; genus Ichthyophis; species Ichthyophis bannanicus. The sequence goes on along the minus strand of CM066044.1, from coordinate 40,047,903 downwards.
CAATCAAAGATGATTAAAACCAACACAGACATAAATGTCAATAACGCCTCCACTTCACCTAAGGCATTCCATGGAATGCCGCTACAACAACTTCTCCACAGTATCAATAGAAAGGTTGTGAACATTATTGCCTCAATTAATCCCAGCACAGCTCCCAATTGACCCATGTCCAGCCAGCTGGATCAAGGACATGCGACATGACCTCAGTCAATTATTGAGCAAAATACTGAACCAGTCCTTTTCTACAGGTTCATTCCCGCAGAGTCTGAAACATACTTCCATCAAGCCCCTACTGAAGAATAATAAACTTGACCCATCCAAGGTTGAATCCTTCAGGCCTATCTCGCGCATCCCACAGCTTGCAAAGATCATTGAGAAGGCTGCCCAACAACCAAATCCAACATCATATCGACACTGAAGCACCACTAGATCCATCTCACATGGCTTCAGGGAAGCACATGGAGTCGACACAGTCCTTACAACCTATTCAATGTTCTGGTAACAGGAAAAATAACATACAACAGGGATTCGTCCTCATCTTCCTGGACATCTCCGCCGCGTTCGACTCTGTGAATCATGACATACTCCTACAAACGCTTGGAAGATAAGGGGATTCAAAGCACAGCACTCAAATGGTGTAAATCCTACCTATCTAACAGGTGGCACCAAGTAAAACAGGCCACGCATCCTCATAACCATTCATACAATCACAGGGAGTACCCCAAGGATCGTCCTTATCGGCACTAATGTTTAATATCTACATGCAGCCGATATGTGACTTGATCATATCCTTTAATGTACACTGTCTTGCTTACGCAGATGACATCCTCCTTTATTTGCCGTTCTCAATTGAACATCCAGTATTCTCCCCAATAATCACCTGTTTTTGAAGCTGTAGCCGAATGGTTGCTATCACAAAACCTTAGGATTTAACCACAACAAAACTGACGTTCTTTTGTCACAAGGAACCGTAAGTTCATACCTCCTCCATCACTACTCGTCAACAACGTGGAGTTGAAAGCAAAATCTACAATCCGTTACCTTGGCATCACATTGGATCAACAACTGGACATGTCAACACATGTAAAGAACATCACTAAAAATATATCTTATAAGATCAAATCGTTACGTCACCTCCGCCCCCTAATAGATCCTACAGACTTCCGAACAACCTTCCAGGCATTAGTCCTACAACACCTGGATTTTGCAAACATCATCCTCCATGGCCTCACTCAATCAACTTTAAAATCCGCTCCGCCTAGCCATGAATACAGCCGCTAGAGTCCTCTCCGGCTCATCAAGATCTGACCATATAACACCCATCGTGAAAGAACTGCACTGGTTACCATTACATGCCAGAATCCAGTATAAGTCTTTAGTTCTTACTTTCAAGGCCCTAAATAACTACACCCCCCTACGCCAATCAGCAAACTTATCCATGGCACCCTGGAAAACAGAAAAGGAGAACTACATCAATGAACACCTTAATAGTCCCAAAATATAACGAAGTGCACTAAGGCCACTTCAACAGGGCCTTCTCCTTATTTGCACCTCTAAACTGGAATGCACTACGCACGAAATCCGTGCTATCAAAAACCTAATCCTATTCAGAAAGCATTGAAATACCCACTTGTTCACAAAATGCTACCCAGAAGTCAACCTAGCCATTAACAACCAGCACCTCAATACAACCAGAAAAGGGCTAGTTGGTCAATCTTCTCTCTAGTCCTATTAGTGAACCACATTGCAACATCCAAATCATGTTTTATATTACTGTATATATTATTTAAGTCAATCTGTACATAGTTCCCCCGGTTGTCCTATGTTGAATCTCCCTGTTCAATGTAAAACTCAATGTTACTTGTATGCATTGTAGTATGTTCTTGTTTCAATGTACACCGCACTGATTGAAATAGCGCGGTATAAAAGAATTGTTAAATAAATAAAATAAAATAAAAAATGTGAACAGGCCACGGCACCCTACACCGCTTACTGCCTTCTCACCGTCCTCAGCGAAGCACGTTGAAGACATAAAGTGATCAACAACACCACAGCGCCAAACGATCCCTGCCCAGCGTTCTGGATAAAGACACTGTGTAAAGAATTCAGCCCTTTCCTAACCAAAATCATTAATCTCTCCTTCAGCACGGGATCATTCCCACAGACCCTGAAACAAACATCCATCAGACCACTAATAAAAAACTGCAAGCTGGACACCCAGAAAGTTGATTCATACAGGCCGATCTCAAGTATCCCTTTAATGGCCAAGATAATTGAAAAAATTGCTCTACAACAAATCCAGGACCACATTGAGACCAATGCACCCCTAGACCCACGTCAACATGGATTCAGAGAAGCACATGGGGTTGAGACACTACTAACCATCCTATTCAACTCCCTAATCACTGGCCTGAACAGAACTAGAGGAGGCTGTGCTCTTATCTTCCTTGACATCGCCGCAGCGTTCGATTCCGTGGACCACACACTACTCATGGAGCGGCTGGCAGAGAAAGGGATCCAGGACACAGCATTGAGGTGGTGCGAATCCTACCTTGCAGACAGATCGCAGCACGTGAGGACAGGATCCAAAACATCCAAAGCTTTCCAGCAAACACAAGGTGTTCCACAGGGATCATCCCTCTCAGCGCTGTTTTTTAACATATACATGCAGCCCATCTGCACTCTCGCTCAAGCCTTCGGCATCTCATGCCTTGCATATGCCGACGACGTATTACTATATACACCGTTCACCACAGACCAGCCAGATTTTTCAACACTAACCACCTGTTTCAGCGCCATAACAGACTGGCTCTGCACCCAAAACCTAAGGATAAATTTAAAGAAAACCGAAGCACTATTCATTACCAGGGACCAATCCTTCACACCACCGGCGGTACTAAAAGTAAGAGATGCTGAACTTCAAAGCAAACCAACCTTCCGATACCTAGGGATAACACTTGATCAGCAACTGAACATGAAAGCCCATATAAAAAACACTGTCAAGGCAGTATATCTTAAGATTCGCACAATTCGCCACCTACGACCTCTGCTAGACCCGGACGACTTTAGGACAGTCTACCAGGCACTAATCATGCCCCACTTTGATTATGCCAATATCATCCTACAGGGGCTACCAAAAAATGCATTGGTCCCACTACAACTAGCCATGAATGCCGCAGCCAGAATTCTACATGGTGCATCCAGGAGGGACCACATAACACCAATCCTGAAGCAACTTCACTGGCTACCAGTTCATTTTAGAATCACCTTCAAGACCCAACTGATGACATTCAAAGCCATCAATAGAATCACTTCCGCCTCTATCACAGACCTCATCATCCCCACTCCCACAAACAGAGTCAGAAGATCATTTACAGTAAACACCCTGAGTATCCCCACCAAGATCACAAAATGCTCGCAGTCCACAAAAAAGAGAGCTTTTGAGTACTACACTCCCTTGTGCTGGAACACCCTCCCACCTAACATTCGATCCATTACAGACCTCACCACCTTCAGAAAGGCCCTGAAACATCACCTCTTCATGCAACACTACGGCACCACACAACAACCAATCATCTCCAATCAACTAAACACCCATCCCACGCCACCCATTGTACATGACACCAGCACAACATGTTAGCCCTACCAGAACCTGACTAGGACCATGTACATAGTATCTAAGAATGTTTGTAATAACCTAGAATGTAAATATCTAGCTTAAACCTGTATATAGTTTACCCAGTTCAACCCAAGTTTACAACCCTGTTCTCTGTAAGCCTCTCGACTGGACAAAGTTTATGTTTATTGTAAACCGAGCTGAATTTGAAAAGCACGGTATAGAAAAGACTTTAAATAAATAAATAAAGTTTTTAAAAGCAAAGACAAATCTGTAAAGAAATTTACAAACCGAACTGAACGGGAAGCCCATAATAATGAACTCAAATATAATGTAAGTTACACTACTCTCCAGCGATGGGAACTCTTAGCGGCACCCTGAATAGAAGAAGAGAAGCCAAAAGAACATCATCCATGCAGGTAAACCACCTTAACTCCGGCCATCAGCTTTTACCTGCATGGATAATTTTCTTTTGGCTTCTCTCCCTCTATTTAGGGTTCTGGATGCTCTCCTCCTGCACTGGGGGAAAGGACTGCTATAAGTATCCTCTCATTCCTCTCATAGCGAAGACCCTGCTGAAGCTCCAGACAGACAGGGATATGATTATCCTCATAGTGCCGTATTGGCCAAAGCAACTGTGGTTTCCCCTTCTGCTTCAACTCTCCCAGTGGAACCTCTGCAGTTGGGCTCTGCCCCAGACCTTACATCACAGGAGGACGAGAGGATGCTGCACCCCAATGTCAGATCCTTGATCCACATGCATGGATGTTGAGAGGCTAGTCATGTCGGAGCTTAAACTGCCTGATGGAGTAACAGATGTTCTGTTGGTCTCTAGGAGAGGGCCTTGATAAGAAGGTCTTCTGTTTTCATATGGAAGAGATTTGCTTCTTGCTGTTTGAAGTTCGTGACTTGGGAAGTCTTGTTTCTGCTGACAATTATGTCAGCACGCCAGATAAATGAGCCGCAAACTCTAGTGGTTCATCCGCTGTACACCAGGTTCCATCATAATACAGTGGTCCTGTGCACTCATCCTTGATTCTTCCCAAGGGTGGTATCGACTTTCCATCTTAGCCGTTCTGCTGACTTTCTTTCTGAGGCTTCACACCCATAGAGGGAAGCGACATTGCACATGCTGGACTGTAAATGAGCCTTAGTCTTCTACTTGGAGTGGACAAAGTCTTGCTGGAAGTCCTGCTTGCTGCTTTTGACGCCAGCAAGCTAGGGGTTGCCGTTTCCAAATGCACTCTTTCAATTTGTCTGGTAGACTCCATTTCTTTTGCTTTTGCCCAGGCTGGCCTGAGCCTTGATGGTCCTGTCACGGCTCACAATGTCAGAGCTATGGCTGCTTTGGTGGCCAACTTGCACTCACTCACTCTCTATGGAAGAGATCTGTAGGGCTGCATCATGGTCTTCTGTCCACACATTCACATCTCACTACTGTCTGGATTGGCATTCCCAGTGTGACAGCAACTTTGGTCAATCTGTGCTCTGGCATCTATTTGTGGATTCGAATCCAACTCCATCCCCCCAAGGCCCTACTGTTTGTCGCTAACCAAAAATAAAAAGGCAAGCCAGAGAGCATGAATGATAATGTATGCAATTGTATGGTGAAGAAGCTGAATCAGGTGAGATCTCCCTTGGGGACTATCAATGCTGTATATAGTGATTCTCCAGTTTCTTAGTTCAATTTGTACCTATTGGGCTTCTCAGCCTCCTTGGTGTTCAGTAGCCGGTAGCTTGGGAGTCCCATACATGAGGACTTCATTCCTGCTTGTCCATGGAGAAAAGGTATTTGCTCACCTGTAGCAGGTGTTCTCTGTGGACAGCAGGAATAAGTCCTCACAAATCTCCCACCTCCCTGAGGAGTTGTCTTCTGCTACAGCTTTATCATCATACTGGAGAAGATGGCACCATGGGGGGAAGACAAGTGCACAGGCGCCATGGAGCCTCCCAAAAGCTTCCAATAGAAGCTGGAGAGCATTCCCCCGTGGGGCTGCTTCGGTGATGTCACCCATATGTGAGGACTTATTCCTGCTGTCCATGGGGAACATCTGCTACAGGTGAGTAACTAACTTTGTTCTGTCTGTGGCAGAAATTTGAAGCTGTTGAAAATAGATTGTGGGACCACATTTATAGGGACAAAACTTATAATCTTATGATGTCATTTTTCCTTTAGAAAATCAGGCTGGAAATGTTGATGAAATATAATAAAAGCTCAGTTTTTTCTCTTTATTATTGTGCTCCATGGGCCTGATATTCATTTGCGACGGCTATGCACCTCTGAGGCACATAGCCGTTGCTGCCAAACCTTAACCCCGGATATTCAATCTGGGGCCATATCTGGCCACTGGCATTGTAATCCGGGGTCACTGCACCTGGCGCAGAAGCTGACCATTCAGCAGCAGCAATATTCAGCCATTACCTGGTTAGACCTGGCGGCGAACGTTAGGACAGCTTTTGTTGCGCCTAACTTTCACCGCTGAGTGACAACTAGGCAGCAGCTGAATATAGCCGCTGCATGATTATCCCCAGGTACCGCCCCTGATACACCCCGATGCTAAGTGGCTAGCATTGGGGCATATAGCGGCATTACTCGGAGATATTCAGCCGCTGGGTATCCTACTTAGGGGCATTCACACAATTTACAGCTCTGTAAACAGTGTAAATGCCTTTGAATATCGGACCCAAATATTCAGAGGTTCAGCATGTGATTGCATGCACAGCCCATGTTGCAAATCACAGTGAACTAAGGATATGTGACAGGTGAAGAAACTGTAGTGGGTGTCATCCTAACCCACGGCAGGTTGGGTCAGGAGGCATGTCTCTGCACTGCTCCAAGAAGATCCCATCCTTTCTCCTTATTTCCCCCTACTCCAGTGGATCTCCAAAGACGACGACTTCTTTTCCTGAAAAAGAATGGCCTACCACTTAGGCAAGGCCATCAGCGCAGCCCTCATGCCAAAATCTTTGCCCACCCCTGCTGTGAAAAAAAGATTTCATTCAATGTGGCCTTATTTCCTCTCCAACGTGGGTGGCACAGATTTACTTATCTGTCCCTAAAAAGATTGGGCCTGATAGTCAATAAAAGCTGAGTTCCTATATTTCTGCCCTGTTTTCAGCCAAAAAAAGCTTAAGTTTTAAGCTTCTAAATTTAAGATGAATTTTCAGCTGAAATGTTATGCTCATAAATTTAGGCCTGTCATTTATTTGCCTAGATTTATGAGCGTAATGCTGAAAATTAGTATTAAACTACTAACTCCTTCCTCCTCTTGCCACCCTAAATCCGTTCTTGTTGCCACCCACTTTTTATGCTCCTAAATTTAGGAGTTTCATTATAAATTTAGGCACTCAGCTGTAGTAAATTTTCAGAGAGACCAGTTTAGGAGCATAACTCTTAAATTTAGGAGCATAAATCTTTAAATATCAGCCTCATTATTTTTGATTAAAGCAGTACTGTCCTAGATAGATTCTTCAGTACATCAACTTGTCTATTTTTTGGCACCGTTGATTCTTAGTTTGCTCTTTTTCCTAAATTAGCTTTTCTTTATGTATAAGTAGCTTTCATTTCTTACAATTTCCTACTGTTTTGGTCTTTTATAGCCAGTTCTCCTGCCTTTCAGATTCTTCTGCATACGTGTTATAGTTGCTCGTGTTATAGTTTTGTTACTTATCAGCATGATGCCTTGCATGAAGTTTTGATGAGGACTGGTCTAGCAGTTCCCTGTTTTACTTAGGTTGATAATGGTGGAAGTGATTTAGATAGTAAAAGCATTTGAAATCTTTAAATATTAATATCTTGTCCGGAGAAATTCTGAAGCATAATGGGGGGGAGGGGGAGGGTTCCTTATTCATCTTGTTAGCTGTAAGTAGCAGTTGAATTATTTACAAATGGGCTTTACCAGTATTGCTGTTATTAACCGTGCTCTCCAGGCTTGTACAATTTGGGTCTGAGCACTGCAGATCGAAGCTAAGCATTTCTGGCCACAAGAAGTAAAGGTTACTTCACTTGTGCAGTCATCTCTGTTTTATACTGACTATCTATAATCTATTGTCACATAATTTGTAAGGACGTTCACAAAAATTTCAGATTAAAACTGAAAGAATTGCTTAATTTACTCTTAACTCATCTGCTAGTTTTCCTTGTCTGCTCAGTTTAAGAGTTCATGGAAACCGGGTGCATCAGATGACCGAATAGTTGCAGCTGAAAAAAAAAAGGATTAAACCAAAAAAAGGAGTAGGAGTAAACTGAAAAGCAATGTCAGGAAATATTTTTTCACTGAAAGAGTGGTGGATGCTTGGAATGCCCTCCCAATGGAAGTGGTGGGGGCAAATACAATGACAGAATAAAAAATGGCCTGGGACAGACACAGTAGATCCCTTTATAGCAACAGGATAAAATCAGAATAAACGTAATTATCTCTTATCTCAATAAATAGGGGTGACCTGCATGGAGCGGTGGGTACACCCCTAAACAAAGGCAGGGGAGGGGTGACCTGCATGGAGCAGCAGGTGAACCTTCTCTTGCCACCTTGCTGGGCAGACTAGAAGGAACATGCTGGGCTTTATCTGCCATCATATGCTATGTTACTATATTAATAAAAACAAAATCTGGTGAAAATCAAAAAATATAATTAAAGGATTTTTATTGCCTAATGAATATAAACAGAAGTGTGGTTAGTGATAGGCACATGATACCTATGTCCTGAATCCTGGCTGTGCCCTTCCAGAGCTTTGTATTAATTTATTTAACAGGCCTTTTATATCACTTTATCATTGTAGTCAAAGCAGTTTACATTGTAACTTAAACTTGGTAATGTACATTAAACAGGGACCTTGATAACTTGGATTTTTCTGAGGCAATAAAGTGTTAAGTGACTTGCGCAACGTGCTAGTGGGAATCGAACCTTGGTGCTCTAACCACTAACCACTGTATGTCCTTTCTCCTCTGGTTCCCATCCTTTCATTAGCCTCACTTAGATATTGGGCCCATTTTCTCCCTTGGCTGCTTATGTCCATGTCCAAAATGGCACTTGTAAAATCAGCCCTTCTACCTGTGGCATCCTGCATCCTCTGATTATTGGCTTTCCTGCTACACGGTTTATATAGCACCTTTGTGAACCATGTGGGGCCCCATAGAGACCAGGTTGCAGTTCAGAAGAGCTACTGTTTAAAGAGACTGTGTGCAAGAACAAATAACGAAAGAAGTTGTTGCGCTATGGGAAGAGAGACTGTTTTTTATTTATTTTTACAAGCTGTGGCCAGATCAGGGGTGTGGGTATAATAACGCAACATTTTTGTAGAGCAGTCCCTGGCCTTGCTGAGGCTGTGGCCAAACATTGTTCCCCATATTGCTGCGGTTCTGCCACTTTTACTACTCACAGATGTAGCCTTGCAAGTTCCTGTGACTTTGTCACTAGTTCAATACCTGCTCAGAGCATCTGGAGCTGCGCACAGCTGTCTTCTTTACTGACTGCCACTGCTTGCTTTACACCTTGGCTGGCTTCTCCTTTGCAACCCCACACACTGAAGTGGCAGAGCCCATGTTTTGGTTATTTACTTTGGGCCACACCTTCATTACCATCACGGCCCTCACAGCGCTGCCCTGGCCTTCACCCCATGACGTTCACAATCACAGCCTTGTTTCTGCTCCTCTAGGCTGTGAGCTTGAGATCCCTGTTCATTTTTGAATTTTCTACTGAATTTTCTTGTTTTCCGATTGCACTTTTTATATTTGAATAACTTGTTTCTCCATACCTAATACAGAAAAATGATGTGATAACATATCCTTCTAAGTTAGTAACGCCGTTCTTGTGCTTTTCTACTTCATTACAATATATGTTTTTCTTGGAGGGAAAAGGAATGTCCCAGGTGATCACAACTTCATTTTCCTCAATTGTCAGGGTCATGATACCAGTATTGTTTTAGACAGCAATATTATAATGCTTGCACAGTTTTGTTGGGTGAGATATAATACCTTATTGCATCTCTCTGCATGTAGGCCCTCTGATATCAGTACATGCCTTTTAGATTTGTTTAGTTTTAACTTTTGCCTTTTCAATGGTAGGTCAAGGCAAGTTCCTTGTCCTTGGAGGGCTTTACAGTCTGTCTGTACCTCAGGCAATGGCAGATTAAGTGACTTGCCCAAGGCCATAAAGAGCAGCAGTGGGATGAATCAGTGATAAGATCAATGACGACTTCACGTTTTGTGCTACAACATCTGCATTTGTCGTTTTTATCAAGTGTTTCCTATGCTGTCAAATATCTTGGCCATTGTCAAGGGAGGAGACAGGCTTTGTAGAAGAGGGACTGGGAAGGGAGAGAGACAGGCCTGGTCAGGGAAGTGGGAGCTGAAGGGTGAGAGTAGGCCTAGGCAGGGGCAGAAGCAGGAGCACACAAACTCCTGGAGAATAAAATCAGCACTCCACTTGAGTGAACACTGAATTGAGGATTAGACAGTGTATGTGTGTGGAGAGCTGGGGGAAGTGCGGAATCTCCAGGAACAAGCAGGAATGAGTCTTCACATATGGGTATCGTCGGTACCGACGGAGACTGTGCGGGAACGCTCCCCAGCGTCCAAAAGGAAAGCCTTTGGGAGCATCCCACAGCGCTTGCGCGCTGCCTTCCCACCTTTTCTAACCGCCTCTCTCCAGTTCTTCTTTTCCGCGGAGCCAGCAGGTCGTGTTCCTGTCACCGCTGAAGAATTTTCTTATTTTATTTTATTTCTTTGGTCGTGCGTCTGCCTTCTCGACGCTAGACCGGTACTGCCGGTCTTTTCTTTCTTTCTTATAAAAAAACCCCCAAAAACCCCTACTGTTTTCCCACTTCAGTGCATTTTCTTCTTTGGCCTTAGGCCTAGGAAATTTTTCCTCATGGAAAAGCCTGCTTCTGGGTTTAAAAAATGCACAAAGTGCAGCGGCACTATTTCTGTCACAGACACCCATGAATGGTGTCTAAAATGTTTAGGTCCTGACCACTCCATTGTGGATTGTGAGTCCTGCTCCATGATGTCTAAAAGAGGTCTACAGAATCGAGGAGCAAAGCTCAGTACCCTGTTTCCCTCGGATGCAGCTTCGGTTGCATCGACGTCTTCAAGGGCTTCTTCTTCCTCACATGGATCTCAGGTAACCAAACTTAAATCCAGCTGGTCCTCGAAGGGTAGATCTCCCTCTAAGTATCGAGATGCCTCCGGGCTTGCCCTCGAGGAATCCGCACCGGCAAAATTACCCCGGCGGGAGGCTCCGGCTTCCAAAGCTTTATCTATGGGGTCACAGGTTGGCATCGATGGCTCGGCCTCGACCGATCACCTGTTGCCATGTTCTGGGGTACCGGTGGTTCCCACTGGTACCGACATCCAGACATTGGTTGCGTCGATGGATCAGAATATTCTGACCATGCAGCGTGCCATCACGGCATTCATACAAGCTGCGACGCCCTCGGTACCGCAACAAACTCCATTGCCGGTACCGACTCCTGTCACCGCAGAAACTTTTCTCTTTAAAATTCTTATTTCTTGTTTTCTTGTGGTTGCGGCTGTTCTTCCCGCCGATACCGGTACCGCCGGTGCTTTTCTTTTCTAAAATTAGAAACATTTTTTCTCCTCAGTTGTTTGTCTTAACTTTTTGGGCCTACCAGTCCTCTCCAACATGGAGCCTTCTTCTCCTAAGAAGTGCCTTCATTGTGGAAACATAGTTTTCTTTTTAGACTCCAAGGCTTGGTGTCTAACCTGTTTGGGTCCTGACCCTTTTTCCCCTGAACCGTCAGGCTGTACAATTGGGAGAAGACCTTCCCTTTTTCGAGTTTCCCTCGATGCCATTTTTCCTCCTGAGGTGAGGACACCGTTTTTTTCTTCTCTCCAGGATCAGGTAACCCACAAACAGTCTGTTAAGACTAGCCAATTCTGGGGGGGCGGAGCCTGATGTCCAGTGGGTTAGACGCTTCGCGCTGAAGCTCCCGAGAGGCCTACTCAGAATCCTGACTTAATACCTACATAAACTCAATTTTTTGCTCCGAACTTACCGGAGTACCTCGGGGGGGATGGCGGCCCCATAAACCAGCGCGCTTGGACTTCGGGTCTCCTTCTTCTTCACACGGAAAACGCTCCAAAACAGAGGTGTCTTCCCCACAGAAGATGGTTCCACTTCGGGAAAACCCCGAAATGCATCAGGAGCTCTTAGAGGAAATACGCGGAGTGAAGGAACTAGTGCAGTCCAACGGAGAAGCGCTTCGAGCCATGCGAGAAGACTTCGGTGTGCTCCAGGACCGACTTGAAAGCCTTTCATTACGGCAGGACAACATGGCGGGGGTCCTCGACTCGCACGCGGTGCGCTTGGTCAAACTGGACAAGGCTGAGCGCCAGATACAGAATCTTCAAAAAGAGTTAGAAGATAGCAATAATCGCGCCCGTCGCAACAATGTGAGGCTCCTTGGAATACCGGAGGGGGCGGAAGCAGGAGATATCAGAGAATTCTTGCTCAAAACTCTTCCCTCCTTGTTGAAGATCACATTTCATAGAGACCTGGAAATTGATCGAGCACATCGTGTTCCTACCCATATGGTGCTCAACCGCACGACCCCCCGGCCTATTATCTTTCGATTACTACGATATCAACAAGTGGAACAAATTCTAAATGCTGCCCAGGCGAATCGTCATCTGGAGTTTGAAAGTCATAAAGTCTCCTTCTTCCCTGATTTGGCAAAGCCCACAGTTGACCGTCGGAAGAGGCTCCTTGCTTTTCGCCCTCGACTTCAACAGCTACAGGCTCGCTTTGGCCTGTTGTATCCAGCGAAGCTCCGAGTGACTCTCCACAACCAAACTAGGACATTCGAAGATCCTGATCTACTATTTTTAGACTCCAAAGAAGCAGAGCAGATGCGTTAACCCAACAACTTGGACTTATTATCTGCCGGCTCTGTCCGCCATTTTGAAGGGCCCGACGTGGTGGTCATCGCCAAGCACAGAGACTGCCTGGACTTTTCTTTCTGTCTTTATATGACTTACTTGGTCTTCTATCCCTCCATGATGTGTGCCTCGGTTGGATTCGGAGCACGCACAGTTATACAGGTTATATGTTTTCAATTTCGGCATTCTCTGGGGTTTCTCCCCGCAGACACATGGTCGCCAGTAATTTCTGGGGTTCTGCTTCTTCTCTACCGCGCTGCGGTTCTTATTTTTTAATGTGGGGCGCTTCATTGTATTACATTAGCTTATTTTCTATCATGTCATGTGTACAGCCAGATACAGTTACTATGAGGGACATTGTGAACTTATGTGCGCTATCATGTTCTCTTTCAGAATTTTTAACCTTGCTCAATGGCCTTATGTAAGATCTTATCACTTAATGTAAAAGGCATCAATAGTCCAATCAAAAGAAAGAAAATTCTTAGCTATCTTAATCATGAGCATGCTGATTTAGTGTTTCTTCAGGAAACGCATCTAAATTCCGCTGAAACACTGAAACTCAATGCTAAACCTTATCTGGTGGCTGCCTATTCTCCCGCCGTTTCCAAACGGTGTGGGGTGGCCATTCTGGTTAAGAGGTCTTTGCAAGCTACTGTAATAGATACTAGCTCTGATAAGGAGGGTAGATGGACCCGTGCACATTTTAAGGTCGGAGATAGTGAATTCACGTGTATTTGTATTTATGCTCCGAATGTGGATAACCCTGCTTACTATGCAAGTATTGCGCAGTTGGCACAGGCCTCTGCCAATACTCCATTAATACTAATACTTGGTGGCGATTTTAATCAAGTGCTAGACCCTTTGATAGATAGACAACCGCCCGAACGAGTAGTCCACCCAAGAGTCTTGCTACCCTTACAGCTCTAATGCAAGACCTTGCGCTAGTAGATATATGGAGGCTGCTTCACCCCTCCGACTTAGAGTACACCTTTTTTTCTGCCCCCCATCACTCACAATCTAGAATAGATTTTTTTTCTCATTTCCAAAGCACTGATTTCTCAAGTGGACACGGCTAGGACTCATCCTCTTCATATTTCTGACCATGCTGCCATATCTTTTTCATTGCATGTCACTACGCGAGATGATCATCCCCGTGCTTGGTTTTTTGATAGATCCCTACTGGATCAAAAGGATTTTCAGGTTGACATAAAGGCCGCTATCCAAGATTATTTTCATTTTAACTCACCCCATGACACAGCGAGCTGGGCTTGGTGGGAGGGTTTTAAGGCATCTATCCGTGCTACTATAACCAGCTACCAAATTCGACAGGGGAAACAAAGAAAGCAGCACTTACTGATTCTAGAGCAACAGATACAAGCTGGGGAGCGTCTCCTTACGTCCCGTACTGACCCATGTATTTTACTCCGTTTTACAACGCCTTCGCTTTCAATACAATCAGCTTTTATATACTGCTGCTGCTAAAAATATTGAATCACAACAAGGGTTGTATTACCGGGAAAATAACCGTGCTGGCAAACTATTAGCGAATGCCCTGAAAGGTCAAAAAGAAGCCAAGCGTGTTACCGCTCTCCGTAATCCGTCGGGGGGGGGCCTGGTCACTAACGATACAGAAATTTTAGAACTCTTTCGTGATTTTATACTCGGCTTTATCAATCTGAATGTGATTTTGAGCCAGAAGTATTTGAACGATTGCTCTCAGGGGTACAACGACCGACCCTATCTGACGAAGATAGAGAGGCCATGGACAAACCATTCACTTTATCAGAAATTCACTCTGCTCTCAAGAGATGTGCCACAGGTCGAGCTGCCGGCCCGGACGGTCTCCCTGCTGAATTCTACAAAACCTTTAACGCTGACTTAGCTCCAGTTTTGAAACTTTATTTTTCTGCTCTGGCCGAGGAGGGATCTCCTGCTGGGTCCTTTCTATGGCAAATGTAGTAGTTTTTGAGAAAGAGGGGAGAGATCCGCAACTAACAGCCATTATCGTCCAATTTCCCTCCTAAATGCGGACTATAAAATATTTGCCACCATTCTCTCCACCCGGCTCTCTGATAGGATGTCTACTTTGATACACCCAGATCAATGCGGTTTCATTCCCGGTAGATCAACCGCTGACAATGCTCGGACTCTATGTCATGTACTGACTACCGCAGTTAATCTTGATCGACCATTTGTCGGCCTCTCACTTGATGCTGAGAAGGCCTTTGATCGCTTAGAATGACCTTTCCTGTTTGCAACTCTCCGCTGGTACGGATTCGGAGAAGGTTTTCTCCGTTGTCTCCACACCATGTACGCACAGCCTACAGCCAGTATCTGTGCTAATGCTTTAAAGTCTCAGCCATTTCCCCTTCAACGCGGTACTCGTCAGGGATGCCCACTGTCTCCACTTCTTTTCAATCTTGCACTCGAACCCTTAGCCTTACTAATCCGGCAATCGGAGGAGATTCATGGAGTCCCCTTCTCTCATAGGGAAATTAAAATTTCAGCATATGCTGATGACCTTATGCTCTTTGTCTCTTTAGACTCGGTGCCGGCTGTCCTAGAGCAAATCGGTAAATATTCACAACTCTCGGGGTATAAGATAAATTGGACCAAATCGGTAGCCTTCCCATTAAACTCTCTAATTCATCAAGCAGATATGCAATCCTTCCCTTGTTATGGCAACCTCGCATGGTCAAATACCTTGGGGTCCACTATTGCTCTCCTTTGGAAGATGCTATCTCCTTTAATGCCAAAGACTTAACCTCTAAAGTCCGGGCGCTTACTCACCGTTGGACTCCTTTAACACTTACCTGGTGGGGTCGCCTAGAAAACCATAAAAATGATGATTGTTCCTAAAGTGAATTACATTTTAGAAATGTTGCCCTGTCTCCTACCTCGACGTACATATAAAGATTTAGAGGGCCTTCTGACTAGATACTTATGGCAAAAACAAGACACCTAGGATAGCGAAGCATAAGTTGCAAGCTGATAAGGACAATGGGGGTGTCCGATTCCCTGATTTCCTGAAATATCACCACTCTTTTCTTCTCAAAACAAGGCGCTCGTTGGCTGGAAGATCTAGCACCGAGTAGACCTGTGTGGCTAGATATAGAGGAGAACCTTTGCAAACCGTTTCCTCTTACTTCTCTCCCTGGTATGACTCTCCCATCAGACTCCCACTATCCACCAATGCTTTTAGACACTTTAGGTGCCTTTAATACTCTTATTCAATCTCTAGACTCCCGATTCTGTCCGTTAGACAGACTCCCGCTCTGGTACATACTCGATTTCAAATACAAAATAAACCGATGGCGTGGAGCCCCTGGTACACTAGGGGCATTTGGACCCCTACCCAGTTGTTCCATGATGGTCGCTGGAAAACTTTTAGTGAATTGCAAATTGAATTTGGTCTCCCAGCGAAACACTACTTTCAGTTGGTGCAACTACAGCATTGTCTTCGGAGTGCTAAGGTGCTCCCGCCATCGGAATCCCCTACCCAAGACTTATCGGAGACTATCCGATCTATCGGGAGCTCATCGGGTGTAGCATCTAACTTTTACAAAACCTTAAGTACTGCTGTAAATAGAGGTACCCCTATTGCACAGAAAGCATGGGAGCGGGAACTGCATGTAACTTTGACCCCGGAGCAATGGAGCCTTGTCTGGAGTAGAGTGACACGGGTCTCCAGATCCGCCTCACTCACTCAGACACTCTTCTTTCTAGCCCACCGGTGTTTCTATACTCCTGACAGATTAGCCAAATGGAACACCTCCCAGGGCAATAAATGCTGGACATGCCATGCGGCCATTGGTTCACTAACTCATGTTATGTATGAATGTCCCGCACTACAGTATTACTGGCGTCGGGTCTGGGGTCGTATCCAATCTATTTTGCACTTTCAAGAGCCCCTGTCTTGGAGGATAGTGGGACTCCGCTCAGCTGCGGGGATCCCTCTCTTCCAAAATCGGCTTACTTCCTTTTAGACTTTATGTTGGGCATTGCTATTTCCCTAATTACGAAATACTGGAAAAATAGCTCCCATCTGAGCCCCAATGAATGGTGGAATCATGTCTGTCTTTACAGTAAATATGAACAAATACCTCGTATGTTTGCTTCTTCGTTCAGACCCCCCATCATCTGTCTAAATGGAAGATGCTCAATGACTATGTTCACACCGCTAAATGCTCTCATCTGACTGTTTAAATCTGTATAAATCTCTGTCACATGATTATTCTGTATCGCAGATGCTATTTCTGTTCGTTCTGATGTACAATCACTGTTGTTTGGAAGCGCTCACATGCTGATACTGTCGACTTAGAGAAGAAGCAGGGGGGTGGGGGGTAATAGGGTTTGTTTTTCCTTATTGTATACTTGTTTTGTCTCCTTTGGTGTGTTGTTTTTTTTTTGTTTGTTGCAAAATGAAAATAAAAGTTTAAAAAAAAAAAGACTAGCCAATTCTTGAAGGGTAAGTCTCATGCACAGCATGATGACGGCTCCGGCCTTGCCCTCAAGATCCCATTGGCAATAAAACCCCGGCGGGAGTCTTCGGGCTCCAAAGCATACACAGGGTTTCACCCCTTACAGAACATACCTGAGCCGTGCCAGAGGGTGGTATCCGCTTCGAGCGGTACCGATAACCCGGCACCGGTGTCGAGTGCTGCACTCTTCACCAGGGATCGTCATCTGGTGTCCTCGGTACCTTCGGGGCCGATTGATGCGACCCAGATTGACTTTCCTGTATCTCCGCCATGCTCGGGGTTGGTACCGGCTTCGAGCGCTACTGATACCCCGGCATTGGCATCGGTGTCGAGTGTTCCACTCTTCACCAGGGATCGTCATCTGCTATCCTCGGTGCCTTCGGGACCGATCGATACCACCCAGATTGACTTTCCTCTATCTTCGCCATGTTCGGGGTTGGTATCGGCTTCGAGCGGTACCGATACCCTGGCATCGGCATCGGTGTTGAGTATTCCTCTATTCACCTGGAATTGTCATCAGACATCCTCGGTACCTTTGGTACCGACCGATAACACTCTGATTGACTTTCCTGTATCGGCATCGCCGATACCACCACCGATGTCGGTACCTTCTAGGCATGCATCGATAGACCTGCTCCCCTCGATGCCCAGTCTGGAATCGCTATCCAGTCTAGATGACCTGGTACCAACGCGTTTGGGAACCGACCCATATCGTTCCCCATTATGCAGTACCGAGGATATTTACCAAGCCTCTCGGGTTACCTCGTTACCGCTTCAGCAGCCTCCGATACCTGCTTCGAGGGCATTACCGTGTCTGATACCGCTATCGGTATCGATGTCGATTCCTGCAGTTCCATGGGTGCCATCGATCCTTTCTATGCCTAGTTTGGAATCGATACCGGGAACCGATGATGCAGTACTAACTGCCTCGAATCAGAACTGTCAGTATCGTTCTCCATCTAGCAGGATTTTTTTTCTGCACCAGTCCAGTATGTCTTCTGGTGCTCAAGCTGCTCTTTCAACCTCAGCCTACCCAGGAATAGTTCCTATTGGAGATCCTTCTTTTCAGAAATGTCTCCTTGACATGGCAACCTTTCTTGCCATTCCTATTCCTGGCTCTACTCTTAACCAAGATCCTGCAGAAAAGGAAAATATAATGCTTCCTTTACATCATTCTTTGCAGGACCTTCTTCTGAGGATTTGGGAATCACCTTTAAGGGTTCCTTCGCCTTCTACAGCCATGAATGTTCTGTATCAGGTGCCTCCCTCTCCGGGCTTTCAAAAAAACCAACTTCCACATCATTCCCTTGTAGTGGAATCAGCAATGAGGAAGGTAAGAAGCAAAAAAGAAGCATTCTTCTTATCCGCCAGGTCGTGCATCTAAAGCACTTGATGCCTTTGGACGTCAAACCTTCCAAACTTCTATGCTGGCTTCAAGAATTATTTCATATATTTTTTATATGAGTCTGACACTTCAGGAGGTCACAGAGAAATTATCTCTTTTGTCCCCTTTTTTGTCAGAGCCTAAGGCCACTGACTATTCCTTGCTTCTTAATTATAGCAGGAATATCTCTTGGTTTCTTTCTCGTGCTTCTCTAGACTCTTTTGAGTCTGTTAGCAGAGCCTCTGCTATTGTCATTGGAGCACGTCGTACAGCCTGGCTGCAAGCTTCAGACTTGAGCAGATGGGCACAACATACACTGGGTAACTCTCCTTGTACTGGAGAAAATCTCTTCAATAAAGAGGCTTTACGTCAGGTTGCTCATTGCTCCACTGACTTCCCTGGTTCTGGAAACCATCCTAAGCCTTCTTTTTCCCCAGGACTTAGGAAATGTCCTACCAAACCTTCTTTCCCTAAGAAAAGAAGGTTTCACCCTTTTCCTGCCCATCCTCCAGATTGTACCCAAGCAAGGGACATCTCAACCTAGTCTGAAGTCTCCAGACTCTAACCAGTCTAATCATAACCAGCAACCATAGGTTCCTGTATGTTGCAATCTACAGTTAACTTCTTCTTAGCAGAAGTTTATTCTTCAAACTCTACACTGGTTTCAGTATGCTAAGCTGTTAGGATTCTTTTGTCCATGGGTTACAGACTTCTCCCCTTCTTACTACTACGAAGGGAGGTTACAACTATCCCATGATAGTTTCTGTCCCCACATGGACATCTTTTCCTTCAGCTGACGTACCATATGGTAAGTCACCTTCCAACCCCCTCTCTTCCAGGGTTTTTCCCCTGCTTGAGTTGGTACCATACTGAAACACTTCTCTTTCTTTACAGTGTAGATTTTTTCTTATCCTTCAATGCATGCTCTGAACAACTCATCAGACAGGGACGGGAATATCTCCGCTCCCTTTGTCTGTTTTCTCTCTGTTTTTATACAGGAGAATCCCCTCTGCTGTTTTGTTCAGTTGCTGTGTATGCAGGAGTTCCATGATTGCTTTAATGCTCATTGCAAGCTACTTTCAACTATCTTGCATAATACTACTCACTGCAGGTTATCTTTTTCTAGCCATAATCTAGGATGTGGCAACACACCTGACTTCTGTCAGTTTTATCTTATCATTCTCCTGCACAATGCTCTCTGCAATCTTCAGAGAAGCTTTCTACTATGGGCCCTTGCTACAGAGCATTGAACTTTGTCTCTGAGGGTTTTTTCCATATAGTAGAAAAAGCTTATATAATCATTCCATGACTATATGGGTTTTTTATACCCTCTTGTCTCCTGTTGTGATACAGAAGACAAGCTTTTTTTTGCATCCAATGTCCAAGGAGTTCCCAATCTTGCAGGAATCTACCCCTTTTTTCCTTACAACTTGGCATTATGCTTTTCTGTTCCACTTGGACAACGCATACTCTTTTAATGTACATGATACCCCTGTGTCCCTTGGCTGGGTCATCCTGGTGTCTTAGTCTATGCGTTTTTTTGTCCTTTGGACATGTCAGAGTCCTAAAGTACTCCTGACGTGCTCTATCCAGACTGCTATTATCCTCTGTTTTTTCATGCAACCATACTGGTTATTCCACTGAACTACATTCCTGCACCGCAGAAATAGATTCTCTGTATATCTTCAGGTGTTTTTTTACCCCCTCCTTATTAGATGAATCTTTTCCCATCACATTCCCCATGTGAATGTTTTTGTGGGGCTCATTTGCAGGCATGTATCCTCAGACTTATATTCATGTATGTATATGTCCTATACATACATATTTCTGTAGTCTGTGTGGGCATAAGTCATGCCCATCTATATGTGTGTATATATTTATACATATATCGCACATATCTAGACATATATGCACATATATATGGATATGTATGTATCTCCCTATATATATATATATATCCCCCCATTGGGAGATGTCCATAGGACGCTATGTATTACCTACTATCTCCCTAACTGTCTGTGCTATAAAGCTTTACCTTCTTAAGAGGTCCAGACAGTCAACTTGCCTATTCTCATATGGCTCAGTAAGTGGGAGCGGTTATACACACAATTACTGCTGTGAGGTCAACAGCTTCTATTTTTGTTATAGATCTCCCTGTCTGTGAAGTATCAAACTTCAATGTCTTCCTATCTCTTACCAGCTAGGAAAGACAATGTACATCTTCAATATTTCTGAGTACATTTCTGTTCTTCTTGGGAATAGGGGCTTTTTTCCATACCCCCTCTTCCCTTCAGGACTGGGCTAGTTCTCCAGATCGGTCAGTCTTCTTCTTTTAGTCCTCAATGTTTATAACTCTGTACCTAAAAGAGTTGTCAGCTTTTTCCCATAAAGCTTTCCATTGAAGACCTGCCGTTCTTCTCCTACCCCAGTTGACACCTGGGTCACCTGCCCATTCCAGATTTGGAACTTCATCCTCACTGCTGTGAAGTTACCTTGAGGATTCCGCTACTGCATCTACAGTACACTACATCACAGTTCTACTTCCTACATTCCAGTAGGTAAGCTCTATATTGTACTAGTTCATTAAATATTTTAATGATACTTGACATACCTTCTAAAGACTCTTTTTCTCTGTAGTCTTTAGATTCGCTGTCCTCTACAGCTCTTCTCTATTCAACTCCTACCCCCCCATCCCTCAGGGGAGGCCGGGGATCCAGGTTTGGGAAATGCTGTCCTGTTCCAGGGATACGCATTTTATGGGATCTCCCCTGGCACCCACAGCTAGGGAGTCCCCATATGTGAAGACTCATTCCTGCTTGTTCCTGGAGATAGCACAGTTACTTACCTGTAACAGGTGATCTCTGGGAACAGCAGGAATTCACAACCCACCCACCTCCCCTAGGAGTTGTATCTATTTATCTCCTTCTGTCTCAGCTATGAAACTCAACTGAGGAGAGGCAGTGGGAAAGGCGGGAAGTCAGCGCGCAGGCGCGAGGGATGCTCCCAAAAGCTTTCTGATTGGATGCTGGGGAGCATTCCCGTGCAGGCTCCGTCGGTACCGACGTACCCATATGTGAAGACTAATTCCTGCTGTTCCCAGAGATCACCTGTTACAGGTAAGTAACTGTGCTTTCTCTGGAAGGCCATGTCACAGCTCACAATGTGAGGGCCATGGCAGCCTCTATGTCTCATCTAAACTCTGTGTCCATCGACCAAATCTGTCGAGCGGCCACCTGGGCCTCGGTTCATACCTTTACAGCCCATTACTGCTTGGACAAGGACTCCCGCCGGGATGCCTTGTTTGGTCAGGCTGTTCTCAAACACCTGTTCCATACCTAATCAACTCCTACCTCCCATCCCTGGTTGGATGCCCGAGATCCATGGGGGTGAGGTGGAGCCCTTATCAGGGACTCACAACCTTTGGGATCTCCCTGGCATCTCTAGCTGGGGAGTCCCCATATGTGAAGACTCATTTCTGCTTGTTCCTGGAGATAGCACAGTTACTTACCTGTAACAGGTGATCTCTGGGAACAGCAGGAATAAGTCTTCACAACCCACCCACCTCCCCTAGGAGTTGTATCTCTCTATCTATCTTTCCTTTCCTTTCTCTCTCTCTCTTTGTCTCAGCTTAAAACTCGAACTGGAGAGAGGCGGTTAGGAAAGGCGGGAAGGCAGCGCGCAGGCGCTGTGGGATGCTCCCAAAGGCTTTCCTTTTGGACGCTGGGGAGCGTTCCTGCACAGGCTCCGTCAGTACCGACGATACCCATATGTGAAGACTTATTCCTGCTGTTCCCAGAGATCACCTGTTACAGGTAAGTAACTGTGCTATCTGAGATTTGGAGAGGGGAGTGAGTGTGGATGGATATAGAGAGTCCCAGATTGTCAGATAAGGGAAGAAAAGAGTGAGCATCCCCAAATTGGTGAGGAAAGTGGGGACTCCTAAATTGAATGAGGCAGAGTGGAGACTCGGGAAAAGATTGGGAGATTATGGGCACTTAGATACTGAACAGGGATGGAGTGGACAATAGGTGTGGGGGCAGGACTATAGATGACCTGGCGGTATGAAATTGGGATATGGGTGAGATGAGGAGTAGGTGAATGAGAGCAGGATCAGGGCTGGGGAGTGGGCAAAAGGCAGGTGGAAGAAACAAAGGCAAGGAATGTGCCTATGAAATGGCTGAGAGGGTAGAAAGGGGGCCAGAGAGGAGGTGAAAGAAGGGTAATGAGAGGCTGGTAAGGAGGAAAGACGGAAGAATGACTAAAGAACGAGGAGAGAATGAGAGAAACAGAGTTGTGGCTAGATGAGAAATAAGAAACTGGCGAGTTGAGGCGAGATTGCATACAGGGTGGAGGGGGGTAGGAGTGTGTAAAAGACAGGAAATAGGCTGAGGAGGAATGGGATAACAGGAGAATATGAGAGATGATGAGCTGGGAAGTAAGTAGGAGATGGAAGGCTGGTAAGAATAGGTAAAAAGGGAGCTTGAAGACTACAACAAGAGGGGGAGGAGAATGGGTGAAAACTGAGTGGACAGAGGCAGGAAACAGAGAAATGAAAAGGGAAAGATCAATTTCAGAAAAATAGGTGGGGGGGGGAGGAGTGAAAAAGACAGAAAGCGGCAAATAAAAATGAAAAGATGTTAGGAGAAGGTAGACGAGAGGAAAGTGGAAGAGAGAGACTGGGAATAATGTGATTAGAACATTAAAATGCCCAGACAATAAAGGTAGAAAATCCCCCACCGTATTTTAAGTCTAGTGAATGTCAGCTTTGGGAATGTGCCATCTCTTATAATTTTTACTTTACTCACTAGCAGAATATAAATATTATTAATAAATAGGAAGAATTCATATCTGTTTCTTCTTCTCCTGTGTTGCACTGCATGCAGAGTCTGATCTCAAAGTTTCCTTTTTAGTTTTTATCTGTAAATTTCTAGGGCTTGATATTTAAAGGCATTTACACGGTTTGCAGACAAGCAAACCGTGTAAATGCCGCTAAGCGTAATATTCAGTGGCACTAAAATGGTTACTATCGCTACATGCCCCAATGCTAAGCGGTTAGTATCAGGGCATTCCGCGGTATAATAAAGACCTGTTTGACCGTCAGTGTTGTGTACCATCTCCCTTGTCTCCTAGTACTGGGCTGCAGGTACCTGTGTTCTGTTTTTGTTGCCAGGTATTCTGTATTTGACAATATTCTTTGTGTGTGAGTAGTGGAGGAATAGTCTGGTGACAAA
The DNA here is from genome assembly GCA_033557465.1 of Ichthyophis bannanicus. Taxonomy (NCBI): domain Eukaryota; kingdom Metazoa; phylum Chordata; class Amphibia; order Gymnophiona; family Ichthyophiidae; genus Ichthyophis; species Ichthyophis bannanicus. Next base: position 40,024,292 of record CM066044.1, on the reverse strand, counting down.
GTGATCAGGGTTCAGTTCCCACCAGCACTCTTTGCGGCCTTGGGCAAGTCACTTCACTCTCCATTGCCTTGAAAGAAAGGCCCCTCACACCTTGCCAAGAAAGGCCAGGAGCTGCGGCATCGGCAAGAGTCAGCACTGACTCGACGGCACACATTTCATTTAGGTGAGGAATTCTGGTTGCGTTCCTTGTGATCTTGGGCAAATCATTTTAATGCTCCATTGCCTCAGGTACAAACTTATGGGTCAATGCAGAAAAGCTTAGCCCAGCATTTTTTAGTGCTTTTCTTATGCTATGCTTTCTCTCCGATGCAGAAAGCAGGTTTTGCGCTGGAAACCCCCAAAAAACAACTGTGCTAAACTGCAGTGCACTTAGCATGCAAATCGCTGCATAAGGAATTGCACCCAATGTAAAAAAAACCTGCTGATACTTAGTGCAGTATTTTAGTCTTTTAATGCTGGAATTTTCATGCCAGCTTCATCCAGCCAGGAGCAAACGTATCATCTGAGATGAGGTCTGACACTTCACCTCAGATGATCCAGGCATCGGGGAAAGGTCCCGATGCCATTGGAATACTGTCAGGGGGCCAGTGCCCCCGCCCCCCGACAGACATCAAATCCCCAATGACCCAGTGGCCCTGCCTTATATGGCAGTCTGACCCTGCCTGGTGCATCCTAGGATGAACCACATGGAGCCACGTACTGCCATTTTTCAAGACGGCTGCGCAGGGGCGAGAGCTTGTGGCAACGACCTGCTCCAGGTTAGAGGTACTGGGAGGGCGGTTGGGAAATTCAGGGGCCACCAAGCCCTGAGGATTATTTTTTTTATTGGATGGGTTGGGGGAGGATTGGGGTCAGTGGGCCCCCAGGGATTTTTTTTACCGGATGGATGGACGGGGGATCAGGGCCACTGGGGACTTTGTTTCTGTTGGGGGGCCGTTGTTTGGGGGGAGCACAGGACCCCTGACAGTATGCTGATGACACTGGGGGCTTTCCTCAATGCCTAGGTCATCTGAGATGAAGTGTCAAACTTCACCTCAGATGACCTTGTTTCTGCGCGACACCATGTCAAACTTGCACCGACTTTGGCTTGCTCTCCCAGTTTAGCGCTGACTTTTTGCACACTGGGTAATGTGAATATTGCATTCTAGTGCAAAGAGTCAGCATTAAAGTCCCGCTATGAAACCCTGCTCTAGAGCTTTAAGCACTGGGCTGTAGCGCAGGGTTTCTGCATCGGCCTGTTAGATTGTAAACCCTCCAGGGACAGGAAAATACCTACAGTATCTGAATGTAATCTCCTTGAACTTCTGAGAAAGTTCTGAGCTAAATCCAGTGTACTGTTTTTGTGGAAGCCTTTGCGGTTCCAGTAGGAGGAATATTGCTGGTCTAGGGCCTGTTGTATTCTTTGTCATGTGCCTTTTCATTGCTAAGCTTCTTGAGTCTGGCAGCTAATGCTGTTAAAATATGGCAGGTTTGTGTTATAGCAACTTCTGATTGTGCTTTTGCAGTTTTGTATTACTTACAATGTACCTGATACGAGAGGGAATTTGTGTTGCTCTTGCTGAGGTGATACTAGAATTTGAATAGCTTAAACTTTTTAAGTGTGCTAGCCAGTTGGTATTTCTACAGAATTGTTTTCTTTCCTTTTTTTTTGGGAGGGGGGGGGGGAGGGAGTGAGCAGAAGATAATCATGAATAACTTTAATTATCAAAATCTTGGGAGGAAAGGGCCGAGGGCTTATGGGCACTGGCTCTGGATCTTTTAGGTCCATAGCAACATTTCTGGATACAGGAGTTTTATGTGCAACCAACTACTGTGATGAAAGTGAAGGAATGCCTCTGTTCGTGAGTCTTCATCTGCAAATGAAGAGACACTGTCCTTGAAACTAAGGTGCTTTTAGTGTGTGTTTGATGATAGAAGATGTGTTTCTAGCCTCCAGGAGGCAATCGACTAGGAAAACCTATGCATTTAAGTGGCATAGATTTGAGGTGTGGTGCGTTCAGCAGAGTGAGAACCCATTCTCCTGCCAGGTGTCAGTGGTATTGCAGTACCTGCTTCACCTTTCAGATTCAAGCCTTAAGTCAAACTCTGTCCGAGTTCACCTTAGTGCCTTATCAGCACACCACTCTCCAGTGGAAGGACAACCTCTTTCTGTACACCCCTTGGTGTCCAGGTTCCTGAGAGGTTTGCTTCTGCTGATGCCCCCGGTCCATCTCCCGGCGACCGAATGGGATTTGAATATGGTCTTAGAGCAGCTTACTCGCCCACCTTTTGAGCCAATGGCTACCTGCCATCTCCGCTTCCTCTCTTGGAAGGTGCTTTTCTTAGTGACACTCACATCGGCTAGACGAGTGAGTGAGCTGCAGGCTCTGGTGTCCGATAGGCCGTACACATGGTTCTATAGGAACAGGATGGTGCTTCGCACGCACCCCAAGTTCCTTCCGAAAGTGGTCTCCTCATTCCACCTTAACCAGGAGATGGTTCTTCCGACCTTCTTTCCCAGGCCCCATGCCAGCCAGGCAGAAGCAGTTCTGCATACCCCGGACTGTAAGAGGACTTTGGCCTTCTACATGGAGCGTACGCGGGGGCATCGAAGGGCTCCTCAGTTCTTCATCTCTTATGATCCCAGTAAGCTGGGGATGCCAGTCTCCAAGCGTACGTTGTCCACTTGGGTGGCGGATTGCATTACCTGGGCATACAGGGCGGCCAACCTCCCGTTGCAGGGTTGAGTTACGGCCCACCGGGTCAGGGCTAAGGCTGCATCAGTGGCTCACTTCCGCTCTGTTCTGATGGCAGACATCTGCCGGGCCGCAACCTGGTCTTCAAGCCAGACTTTTGTGGCCCATTACTGCCTGGATAGGGAGTCCCAACGGGACAGTGCTTTCGGCCAGGCTGTACTCCATAATCTGTTTGAGGTTTAGGCAACTCGTACCCTCCCACCCTTTGGTGTCAGGCTACCGGAGTGTTACGTCCTCGGTTGAACTCCTGTCATGGCTGCTGAGGCTCTTCTAGAGGGAACCTATTCTTCAGTTATGAGTTCTCGCTAGCCTATAGCTAGGGAGTCCCATAAATGAGGACTGACTTCCTGCTTGTTCCTGGAGAAAGCGTAGTTACTCACCTGTAGCAGGTGTTCTCCAGGGAGAGCAGGAATCAGTCCTCATAACTCTCCCTCTTCCCCTGGAGTTAATTTTTGTTCTTTTGCTGTCTTAGTTATGTCATTTGACTGAGCAAGATGGCACCCTTGGGCGTGAAGGGGACCGAGCATGCGCGATGCAGTCCCAAAGGCTTTCTTTGAAAGCTGGGGATTTGCACCACATGGGGGCTCCGTCGGCGCCGACATCACCCATATGTGAGGACTGATTCCTGCTGTCCCTGGAGAACACCTGTTACAGGTGAGTAACTATGCTATCTTGTGCAACCCAAAAAACTGATTAGCACTTGTATGCATGTTCTGTAATGCTATTTGGCACATAAACAGCAATATTATTCTGTGCAGAAGTTTTGCTGAGAATAATGTCGGTGTTCATAAACACTGATGATCTGCACAGAACGTCTGCGCAGGATAATGTTGAGGTTTATGCACCAGATAGCATTCCACCACATGCACGTCACACTATTCCAGCACATGCACTTCACGCTATTCCACCAAAGGCACTTCACACTATTCCAGCACTTCACACTATTCCACCACATGCACTTCACACTATTCCACCACATGCACTTCACACTATTCCAGCACAGGCACTTCACACTATTCCCCACATGCACGTCACACTATTCCAGCACATGCACTTCACACTCTTCCAGCACGTCACACTATTCCACCACAGGTACGTCACACTATTCCAGCACATGCACTTCACACTCTTCCAGCACGTCACACTATTCCAGCACAGGTACGTCACACTATTCCAGCACAGGCACTTCACACTATTCCAGCACAGGCACTTCACACTATTCCAGCAGATGCACTAAACACTATTCCCCACATGCATGTCACACTATTCCACCACAGGCACTTCACGCTATTCCAGCACATGCACTAAACACTATTCCACCACAGGCACTTCACGCTATTCCAGCACTTCACGCTATTCCAGCACAAACACGTCACACTATTCCACCACAGGCACGTCACATTATTCCAGCACTCCCTTCAGCAAAGCCAGAAAAAAGGTTTTGGTGCTGTATTCTCAAGACAAAGAGGAAACAGGCATAAATTCCTCACTGGCACTGACTGCAGACCTGTGAGAACTCCATATGCCTCCTCAGAGCTTGTTTTAAAATCCCAGTGTTGAGCTTAGCCTTCACTTCTCTGCATTGGCGCTGAATAGCTAATTGCTTCATTACCATGGATTTAAATGTGCTGAGTGCTGCTGTCTGCTCGAGAGTGCACCCAGTTAGCTTGTGCTCAAAACTTCTTTCTGCTTTCGTAATGCACAAAATTGTGTAAAAACTGAGCGAACCTTTGCGCCAAGCCTAGCACACTTTACTGCATCGACTCCTAAGTTCTTCCCTGAAGCAGTGGAAGGCTAAGTGATTTGACTAAGCCACAAGAAGCATTGGGGGCATTTGAACACGGTCTTCCCTGGTTCCATCCTGCTGCTGTAACCAGCAGGCGACTCCTCCACTTCGTTGCAATTGATGCTTTAGGTAGCCTGAAATCATGGTGAAAATCATTTCAAACTGATTTAGTTTTGCACCTTCACTCAAAGTTCAGTATTTATGGGTGAAAATCACTTTAAACTGGTATGAAAGGACCCTAGTTATGGCCACGATGCTGCTCTTTAGGGTGGGTTCTAGTTAAAACTATTTGAATTTGCTGTGAAAATATGATACAGGTAGTGATTATCACCTTCCCCTTAGCGGTTACCAAATAATTTCTTGTCATATAGACGTGCTGAACCAATCCTGGTTCTACCCCAGTGCATTTACAGACTTGTTTAGTTTGTTCAAATTTTTTATATACTGCCTTTAGGTCCAAATGATGCCTCAAAGTGGTGTTTATTATGTAAACAGGAAGAAACAAGTAAAAGTACAATCATAAATAAGTGTGAAAACCGAGAAAAGAAATAAGAGTAAAAGGAAAGTTGGTATCGGTCTGTGGGCTAGTTCTAATGATTCTCCATAGGCAATGGTAAAAAAAACTAAATCTTCAGCATAATTTTAATTTTGCAGACATGCAAACTGTGGAATTTTAAATTGACATCCTGCTTTTTTGAAAAATGGTACCACTCAGCCATCTGTCTGTCCAGATGCCATGGGCCAGTTGGTAACTCTTCCTTCTTTTGAGAGCCCTGCGTTCCTTAGCCTGATGCCTAATCCTCAGTGGTGTTGCTAAAACAATGAGACAGCTCTGTGGTATTTTTGTGACATCCTTCACCATTTGAAGACTTTTTTCTTCTCTCATCTCCCATTTACTGAAATAACAACTTGCAGATGCTACTGCTTTCAAAATGTGCTGTAAAATGTTTCAGCTATTTCTTAGTTTGAAAGTAGCATGCCTCTACAAAAAGAAAATGTTTCCGCCTACCCCTCCTGACCTTTTTCTATGGCATGACAAATAAAGCCAGAACTGATCACTTGTACGCACAGTTAATGGTTAATGAAGCTGTCATATGGGTTGACAGCGTTTCAGTATTTGTTCCTTGTAGAAGTGGCAGACCTGGCCATAGACATGCTCCATCTTCTTTAATTTTGATGCTCTAAAAATAAGAAAGTGAATGGTTATCAGTTTGAGCGACGTCTTTATTAACTTGTACAGGCTTCTGAAGTAATTCAGCAGGCGCATGTGAAGCATTGGAGGGCCCTTGGCAATATCTTTCTTTCAGCTTGAAAAGTGCCTCTTGCATTTGGTCAATATGTTGGTGACCACCTGATTTCCTTGTTTTAAGGGCTATATTCTATAGCTAATGAGCAACAATACCTGGGAAATGTTCTAATTTTTTTTTTTAATTTATAGTGGGAAACATCAAACGGGGAAGGTAATAGTATTTCATTTTATGAAAAATTTGTGTTTCACTGATGATAGGTTTATGTGGTTATTTTCATTTTAACTTTTTAATAACGCATTCAATAATAAGCACAAACATCTTGTTACACAACTAATTACATTTTTCACACCAGTTATACATGCCATCTTACTTTATCCCCTCCTTGCTTATACAACCTTACATAGTATTTAACTTGCTATCACCCCACTCCTCCTCCCCCTCCCGTCCTTCCCCCTCCCCTCTAAACCTCGGCGTTTATTCATTCAACTACCTCTCATCCTTCCACTCTTATGTATCACCAATCCTTACCCACCTTCCCCATTTAGCTCTTTACCTATGTTGCATGCCCTACGCTTGCTTACTTAGTATGCTTGTCCTGCCTTCCTCTCCTCACACCCTCCTTCCATGTTTCCAACCATCTCCACACACCCTTCCACTGTTCCGCACATTTCTCTCCTTTCCTTTGTCGCAACCCCGTCAACCGTTGCATCAAGCTCACTTCAGCCACCCTTCTAGCAAACCCCGCATTGTGGTGTACCCGATCCCATCCATTGCTGTGCTATCTCACATCTTGCAGCCACTATACAATGATGTAGCACCCCCCTATCCCTTTTTGAAATCTCCTCCCCAATTTGATGCAATAAGCATACCTCCGGTTTCTGTTGTAATCAATATCCTGTCATTTCTGCAATCATTTATTTATTTATTTTGCTGTATTTATATCCCGCTTTTCACCGGGTCAAAGCGGTCAATTGGGGGATACATTTAACACGAGGGGATATGAGACACATACACTAATACTTACAGGGAACATGGGCAGTGGAGGGTTAAGTGGCTTGCCCAAGACCACAAGGAGTGCCTATAGGACTAGAAATCCCAGTCCCTCCGGCCTGAGATTGCTGTCCCCAGGTGGGACTTGAACCCCCGGCCCTCCGGCCTGAAGTACCTTGTCCTAACCACTAGACCACTCCTCCCTCCAATATATATACATCCAATACCTCCCTCCAATATATATACACCCAATACCAATATATATATATCCAATACCTTCACCCAGTATGCTTGAATCTGTCCACACCTCCACCACATATTTATTTATTTTATTTATTTATTTATTTATTTAGTAAACACTTGTATACCGCTGCTTCCTACGATCAGCAGCGGTTTACTTTACAGAATCATAATGCATTGTACAGTGCATTGAGATTTTCAGTTTTACATTTGATTAGTCAATGATTTACGTAACACGGGATAAACAGTTGGATACAATATACAGTTGATTATAGCACACAGATTAGGGTATACATTTGATTTCAATAGGTTGGGAGGGGCCCCATATATACAATTTATACAGAGTTGATTTCCAAAGAGTACAGGCTATACATGACTATATGCTATTAGATTTTATTCTGCCGATCCCCTCTCTCCTGGCATCCCCTCCAGTACTGATCAGTTTGTCCCATTCCAGCTCGTCTTTGATGGGCTGGTGTCCAATACCATCTATATAGCACTTTATATGTGTTTTCTTTTACTTGTGTGGCTATTGATATTCTTGCTACTGTCTGTATTATCTTATCCCACACCTCGTCATTCCATTGCACCCCCAAATCTTCCTCCCATTTTATCATATACCCAAATTTGCTCTCCCCTCTCTCCATTAGTTCCTTGTAAATTTTGGACAAAGTCCCCTTATGACCTAGGTTCCCTGAACAGAGTGCCTTGAACCACCCCCTATGTCCCCCTAAATCCTTCCATATCTTCTGCTGTCTCAGAAAATGACTAATCAGTAGATAAGAATAATAATCGCCCTCCCTCAACCCATATAGGTCCTTAATGCCCTCAAACTCTCAAACTCCCTCTGTATTCACTATTTGGGAGGTGTGTGTGAATCCCACCTTTGCAGGATACTCACCCCTGGCCCCTCTGAAAACATGCCTCCAGTGTCATTCCCCTCCTTCCCCTCCAATCTATACAAAATCACGCTGCTCGACTAATCTTCTGCCAGCCTCGCCATGCCCACATTACTCCTCTTTTCAAGTCGCTTCACTAGCTCCCTGTCCAACTCCGCATCCAATTCAAGCTTCTCCTGCTGACCTATAAATGCATTCACTCTATGGTCCCTCAATACCTCCTATCTCTTATCTCTCCCTACGTCCCCTCTCAAAATTTGCGCTCTGCTAACAAACTACTTTTATCAATGCCTTTCACACGCACTGCGAACTCCCGACTGTGCTCCTTTCACCTTGCTGCACTTTATGCCTGGAACAGCCTACCTGCGTCTGTGCGCCAAGCATCCTCCCTGGCCCTCTTCAAATCCAAGTTGAAGACCCACCTCTTCACCGTCGCATTCAGATCCTGACTCCTTCCTCATCTTACCCTAACCCCGTCAACGTTTATGACCAAACTGACTAATGCTCTATACTGTTCTAATTAATGTACTGTTTTAACTAGATTGTAAGCTCCGATGAGCATGACTCTGATGGGCAGGGACTGTCTCTTGTATTTTGGCTACCTCCTATAGGTTAGCTGTGCAGCGCTGCGTGCGTAGCGCTTTATAAGTGCTGAATAGTAGTAGTAGTAGTACAATAACCTTTGACTTGTACTAATTGTTTTCTATTGCGTTTCCAAACACTCAGAATGTGTGCAATGATGGGGTTCAGGGGTTTACCTCCTGGGACTTTACTTCCCCTCCACACTAGCTTTTCCAGTCCCCCTCCCCTTACCGAGTCTTCTTCCATTTGGACCCACTGTTTCTGTTTACTGCTTTGCCACTCATATATTGTTTTCAATTGTGCCGCCTCATAGTATTTTCTAAAATTGGGCACCCCTAGCCCTCGCTCTCCTTTGGCTCCCTGCATAACTGCCATGGCCACTCTAGGCCGTCTGTTCTGCCATATGAATCTATTAACAGTTCTTTGCAATAGCTATAACTTTCTGTTCGGCACCTATCTCCAGGAACAAGCAGGAATGAGTCTTCACATATGGGTATCGTCGGTACTGACGGAGCCCGCGCGGGAACGCTCCCCAGCATCCAATAGGAACGCTTTTGGGAGCATGCATCCACGTTGCCTTCCTGCCTATCTACCTCCCTTTCTTCAGTTTTTCGTTTTCCGCGGAGCCGACAGGACGTGAACCCTGTCACCGCAGAAAATTCTACTTTTATTTCTTTTTTTTTTTCGTGGTCGCGCCTGCCTTCGTTCGACTCCTACCAGTACCACCGGTGCTTTTTCTTTCTTTCTTTAAAAAAAAACAAACAAAAAAACCCCCACAGAACTTGTGCTTTTTCAGTCAGGGGTTTGCCCCTGCTTACTGCTTGGCGCCATTTTGGCCACTAGGCCTCTTCTTTCAGCATGGAGAAACCAACCACTGGTTTCAAAAGGTGTTCGAAGTGTGCCAGCACAATTTCTGTCACAGACACCCATGACTGGTGTCTTAAATGTTTAGGTCCTGACCATTGCCCAGCGGAGTGTCTCTCTTGCAGGAAGCTGACTAAAAGAAGCCTTCAGAATCAAGCAAATCAACTCGGTGCCCTGTTTGCATCGGACACAATGTCAGTAACATCAGTGTCCTCCAGGACCTCTACTTCTTCCCAGGGATCTCAGGTAACTAAACATAAGTCTAAATCAAGCCGGTCCTCGAGAGGTAGATCTCCCTCTAAGTATCGAGATGCCTCTGGCGTTGCCCTCGAGGATCCTGCACCGGCAAAACAGCCCCGGCGGGAGTCTTCGGGCTCCAAAGCACTATTGGAGCTCCAGGATGTTCTCGAGACTTCGGCCTCGATGGACGTTCCTGTTTCATGCTCGGGGGTTGTGGCCGCTTCCATTGGTACCGACACCCCGGCATCGGAAATGGTAATGGATAAAAGACTCCTTGCCATTGAACGTAGTCTAGAGAATCTTTTGGCTACTTCGGTACCACTAAAGTCGCTGCAGACCGTTCTACAGGCACCGGTATCGCTCTCGGTACCGGTGCCGGTACCTGCTTCGGCAGGCTTTCTTCCCCCGATGCCGAGTTTGGAATCACTCTCAAGCATGGGGGATCAGGTACCGACTCGCTGCAGTACCGACATCGAGCGGTACCAAAGACAACTTCTGAAGGAGAACCCGGTGCTTCTTCCCTTTGAGTTTTCTGATTCCAATGACTCAGATGACTCCACCGGTACCAGAGCTGAACTTTTACAAGATTCAACTCTTTCTCCTCAACGTAGGATGTCTCCTCCTGAGGACATGTCTTTTCACAATTTTGTGCATGATATGGCAAGGGCTCTTGCCATTACAGTGGTTCCTGAAAAGGAGCCTACGGCAGAAGAATTAAGAATTCTACAATACCCCTTGGCTCCAAAGGAAGCAGCTGTGCTCCCTATATATCAGATCTTGCATGATCTAATGTTACGGATGTGGGAAACTCCTTTAACAGTAACCCCACATTCTAAACGCCTTGACACTATGTATAGAGTGCCACCTTGTCCAGGGTTTCAAAAGACTCAACTACCACACCACTCTATGGTGGTGGAGTCTGCCATGAGACGGATTAAGAGTACAAAGAGACACTCTTCTAATCCACCAGGTCGTGAATCTAGAACACTGGATGCTTTTGGGCGTAGATGTTTTCAGGCCTCCATGCATTCAGCAAGAATTAGTTCCTATATTTTATACATGGAAATCTTTCTTGAGGAGGTTACAAAACCTTAGAGCTTTTGAACCCTTTCCTTCAAGATGATAAAAGAGCAGACCATTTATCACCAGTCAAACATGCTCAGAATGTCTCTAAGTTCATGAATCATGCTACCTTTGACTGTTTTGAATGCCTTAGCAGGACTTTTGCTATAGCTATAGGAGCATGACGAATTGCCTGGCTCCAAGCTTCTGACTTGGAGGAATGGGTGCAGGAAAAGCTGGGAAATATTCCTTGCACTGGAGAAAATCTTTTTGGCAAGGATTGGCAATCTAAGGCTAATCAGTTGGACACTGATAATGCCACTTTGAATAGATTGTCAAAGATTTCTGCTAACCCAGCTAAGAAAAAGACCTTTAAGAAAACTTTTTTCTCTAAGAAGAAAAAGTTCTATCCATCTTCCACCCAACAGGCATATGTTCCCCAAAAAGGGCAACAACAGATAAGACAAAGAAAACCCAAACCCCAACTGGCTCAGCAGACTCAGCCTCCTCAGGGTTTTTGACTTTTGTCCAGAGAACTTACTCATTCTTCCTGTGTTAGGCCCAGAACCTCTAAACATTCCAGGCCGTATCTGCCACTTTGCCAACAGATGGCAACAAATCACATCAGAGGCCTGGACTTTGTCCATAGTGAGTCTGGGGTACAAGCTTCGTTTCCTCAGCTTACCACCACCCACACTGGTAAAACAGTTCAACTCTCAACCTCTAGGCATAGACCTCTTGCTACAAGAAGTCTCTACTCTTCTAGCTCAAGGAGCTATAGAAGAGGTTCCTTTATGCCAACAAGGTACAGGGTTATATTCCCCCTATTTTCTCATTCCAAAAAAAACAGGGGGTTTAAGACCAATCCTAGATCTCAGAGAGCTGAACAAATTTCTAGTCCGAGAGAAGTTCAAAATGCTTTCCCTCGGCTCTCTTCTGCCATACCTTCACAGGCAAGATTGGCTATGTTCTCTAGATTTAAAAGACACCTACATGCATATCCTTATTCATGTAGATCACAGGAAATTCCTTCGGTTCCTGGTCCAGGGAAGACATTTCCAGTACAGAGTCCTTCCCTTTGGGCTGGCCTCGGCTCCAAGGGTCTTCACAAAATGCATGTCAGTAATAGCAACGTTCATGAAGACCCTGGGGATTTTTGTCTTCCCTTACTTGGACGATTGGCTCATCCGAGCACAGTCATCTCAAGAAGCTCATCAGGCCCTGTTACGAGCAAAACAAATACTCCAGTATTTGGGATTGGTCATAAATCCTCCAAAGTCTCAGCTCGCCCCATCTCAGACCCTCAAGTTTATAGGTACTCGCTTGGACACACAGCTTGCAAGGGCTTTCCTGCCCCAACCGCGCTGTCTGCGAATCATCGAGCTAGCATCTCAAGCAGCACTGCAGACCTTCCTCACTGCTCGACATGCTTCGCCTACTAGGTCACATGGCATCGACCGTCCATGTAATACCTTATGCTCATCTTCACATGAGAGCGGCCCAGTGGACCTTGGCTTCCCAGTGGTCCCAGGCCTCAGGAAGCCTTTCAGACAAGATCAGGGTTACCACACGCCTGATTCTGTCTCTCCATTGGTGGCAATCTCTGAAAAACCTTTTAATAGGCGCTCCTTTCCAGCAGCCACAACCTCAGGCTATCCTCACAACAGATGCCTCCAAGATGGGTTGGGGAGTCCACTTGGACAGTCTATCAATGCAGGGCCTTTGGTCTTCACAGGAGGCTCTTCTTCATATAAACCTTCTAGAACTCAGAGCCATCTCCAATGCTATTCGAGTCTTTTGCACCCAGCTCGTAAACAAAACAGTTCTGGTGCAAACAGACAATCAAGTAGCCATGTTTTACCTAAACAAACAAGGCGGAACAGGCTCTCTGCATCTATGCAATGAAGCTCTGCAACTATGGGCCTTTGCCAGAGAGCATCGGATTCATCTGTGGGCAGTCTATCTTCCAGGCATTCAAAACGTTTGGGCAGACAGACTCAGTCGAGTACTCATACCACACGAGTGGTCACTCCACTCTTATCATCTTGCTTGAGTTTTTCGTGTCTGAGGAACACCAGACATAGACCTCTTTGTAAGTCCACAGAATGCCAGACTTCCCCGGTTTTGTTCCAGACTTCCAGCACAGAAATGTCAAGCCAGGGATGCATTCCTGCTTCACTGGGGTCAGGATTACCTATATGCTTTTCCGCCAATCCCTCTAATCCCCAAAACCTTATTCAAACTCCAGAGGGACAAGGGACACATGATACTCATAGCGCCTTCCTGGCCGAGGCAAACATGGTATCCTCTTCTCTTGCAACTCTCTCAAGCCACCCCTCTGGAGTTAGGGAGTGCTCCAGATCTGTCCCAGGACAACGGATCTCTACTTGCACCCCAGTCCCTACATCTCAAGGCCTGGTTACTCAAGGCCTAGATTTTCAAGATCTAGACCTGTCTCAACAAGTGAAGGACATTCTTCTGGCCTCCAGGAAACTTTCCACAAGACATTCTTACGCTTTTAAGTGGAAAAGGTTTTCGTCCTGGTGTAATCAGAGAGGACTTAATCCCTCTTTGGTACCAGTAGACTCTCTTCTAGAGTATCTCCTTCATTTGTCGGCTTCTGGTCTTCAGACCAATTCTGTTAGAGTCCATCTTAGCGCTTTTGCTGCATCTCATAAGCTCTTAGATGGACAACCAATTTCCTCTCATCCACTTATTTCTAGATTTATGAAAGGACTTCTTCTAACAAAACCTCCCATTAAACCACCTCCGGTGGCATGGGATCTCAACCTTGTTCTAGGTGTGCTCATGGAGCCAACTTTTGAGCCTTTGGCTACTTCGGATCTAAAGTTTCTTTCATGGAAAGTTGTTTTCCTGATTGCCATCACTTCTGCTAGACGCATTAGTGAACTTCAGGCTTTAATGGCTGATCTGCCTTATACAAGGTTTCATCATGATAAGGTGGTTCTTAGGACCCATCCTCATTTTCTTCCAAAGGTGGTTTCACCTTTTCATCTAAACCAGTCAGTTTATCTTCCCGTTTTCTTTCCTAGGCCTCATTCCTCCTCTGCGGAAAGGAAACTTCATACTTTGGACTGTAAAAGAGCTCTAGCTTTTTATCTCCAAAGGACCCAGCCTCACAGAAAGTCTTCTCAGCTTTTTGTGGCTTTTGACTCTAGCCATTTAGGACTTCCTGTCACTAAAAGAACCCTCTCTAAATGGATTGCAGATTGTATTTCCTATACATATCAAAGTAAAGGAATACCTCTTGAAGGCCATGTCACAGCTCATAATGTCAGAGCCATGGCAGCCTCAACAGCTAACCTTCGTTCTGTGGCTATTGATGAAATCTGCAAAGCAGCAACTTGGGCCTCAGTACATACTTTCACTGCCCATTATTGTCTAGACAAGGACTCCCGCTGGGATGCCTTGCTTGGTCAAGCTGTTCTACAACACCTTTTCCACTCATAGTTCAACTTCTGCCCTCCATCCATTTGGATGCCTGAGGTCCCTGGGGGAAGCATGGCCCATCTACATAGATTTGCTACATGCTGGGTCTTCCCTAGGCATCTTTCAGCTCGGGAGTCCCCATATGTGAAGACTCATTCCTGCTTGTTCCTGGAGATAGCGTAGTTACTCACCTGTAACAGGTGATCTCCGGGAACAGCAGGAATAAGTCTTCACAACCCACCCGCCTCCCCTAGGAGTTGTCTTTCTCTCTCTTTCTCTATTTTTATCTACTTCTCTCCTTCGGTCTCAGCTTTAAACTCAACTGAAGAGAGGGAGATAGATAGGCGGGAAGGCAGCGCGCATGCGTGGATGCACGTTCCCAAAAGCGTTCCTATTGGATGCTGGGGAGCGTTCCCGTGCGGGCTCCGTTGGTACCGACGATACCCATGTGTGAAGACTTATTCCTGCTGTTCCCGGAGATCACCTGTTACAGGTGAGTAACTACACTTTATCGGCAGCGCCTGAAATAAGAACAGAAAACGTGGCAATAGCATCATTTTAATTGTTGCTATACGTCTGAACCAGGATAAATAACCCTGCCCCCACTCATGCAACGTGCTCTCAAATAATTTCATATAATTTAGCCTATAGAGGGATTTGATCCTATTACTTATTTGAATGCCAAGGTATCTAATATTCTCCCGGGCCCATTTAAAGGGGTATTTCTTTTGTAATATACCCTGTGCCTCCCTGCTTAAGGAGAGGTTCAATATTTCCGATTTTGTCCAGTTTATAGTAAAGCCCGACAGCCTTCCGAATTCTTCTAATTCCCACATTAGTATTGGAATCGAGACTCTAGGCCTAGCGACGCCCAACACGATATCATCTGCAAGCAAAGATATTCTATAATTCGGTCTTCCGTACTTTTATTCCCTTTAAATCTGCCCCTTCTCTCACCCGTGCCTTGAACGCCTCCACAGACAAAGCAAACAGTAGCGGCGAAAAGGGGCATCCCTTTCTTGTTCCCCTCCCTTGCTCAAAATATTTAGAGTAAGCCCCATTGACCCGAACACATGCTTTTGGATTTTGGTGTAACACTCTTACCCACCCTATAAATTCTTCCCCCAAGCCCACTCTCTCCATTACCTGGAAAAGAAAAAGGCCAAGACACTTGGTCAAAAGCCTTTTCCGTGTCCAAGGACAACAGCAATGCCTCTTCCTTACTTTGTTCAATTGACCGTATCATATTTAAAATCTTTCTAACATTGTCTACTACCTGTCTACCTGGGATAAATCCCGCCTGGTCCTGGTGAATCAGTTTCCCTATTATCTTATTTAGACGTGTAGCTAATAATTTAGCCAATAATTTGGCGTCTAAATTAAAAAGACTTATGGGCCTGTACGATGCACATTCTTATGGGTCTTTTCCCTCTTTATGTATTAGTTATTCCCGCCCACCCCATAGTGGCTGCTAATGCGCCTCCTTCTCTTGGCAGATTAAACAACCGCACTACTGGTGAGGTTAATAGTGCTCCAAAGCTTTTATAGAATCTCACTGTGAACCCATCTAACCCCGGCGCCTTATCCACTTTCAACTGTTATATAGCGCTCTGTACCCTCTCTGCCGTGATGGCCTTATTTAACTCTTTTTGGTCCCCGTCTTCTAATTTTGGCATCTTTAGGGAGTCCAGATTGCTCTGTACTCGCTCTGTCAGAGGGGAAACTCTTGCTTTATATAACCCCTGGTAAAATCCCCTAAATGCTTCCCTAATCTCCCCATCTTTATAGACTAATTCCCCTCCCTGGTTCCAGACCTTCATTATATGCGCTCTCAGTTTCATTTGCTTCAATTTCTGTGCCATATATCTCCCAGCTTTGTTGCCTCCCTCAAAAAATTCCCGTTTCAGTAACTGCATATGGTACCTTATCCTTTCTGCCTGCATTTCGTTGAGCTGCGCTCTTACTGCCAGCACCTGACCTCTATATAACCCTTGTTTTCCTTGTGCGTCCAATTTTTCCAGTTTCAATAATCTTTCTCTCAAGTCCCTCTCCCTTCCCTCCCATTCTTTCTTTTTACGCGCCCCCCATTTAATTAAAATTCCTCTCACTACTGCTTTGTATCCATCCCATACACCTCCCCACGCTACCTCCCCATTATCGTTCCACTGAAAATATTCCCGTGTTCCTCTCTCAATATCTTCTCGTACCCGCCCATCTTCTAGTAGAGTTTCATTTAACCTCCAGAACTGTGCACCTTTTCCCTACCCCTCTATTGTCATTCTGACCTCCACTAATGCATGGTCTGACCATGTTATTGAGTCCATTTCTGCCCCCTTAATTCTACCCCCCACCTCCTTTGATATCCAAATAGCGTCTGTTCTGGAATATGATCCATGTACTGGTGAGAAGTACGAGAATTGTTTTTTTTTCCGTGGGTTTTGGAATTGCCATGCATCTATCAGGCAGTGTTGTGTTACAAAATTGCAATATCTACTCCGATCCACCCTCTTACCCTTTCTTTTCCCTGTTGCATCTCTTGCTGGATTCTAAGTTATATTAAAGTCTCCCCTACAAATAATAATACTCTCCCCTAATTTCCTCACCTCCTCATTCAGCTTTGTCCAAAAGTCACCTTGTACCCCGGTTGGCGCATATACATTCATTATACAATACACTTCATTCCCCACCTTTAAACACAATAACACATATCTCCCCTCTTTGTCCCTCACCACTTTGCATTTCCATCTTTAACTTTGTATCTATCATTATGGCAACCCCTCCTTTTTTCTTTTCCACTGTGTTGGATGCATGCACGCATGTTCCATAACCCTTTGGCTTAACCAGATGTTCTGTTGCCCTCATCAAATGTGTTTCCTGTAATAGTACTAACGCTGCCTTTTGGCATGCTATTTCTTTATACAATTTCTGTTGTTTAAATGGTGAGTTCAATCCTTTGACATTTAGTGATACTATTTTCAACTCACCTTTAATCTTGGTTCCCCCCTACCTCTCTGAACCTTAACCTCCCCCTCCCTCCTCCTCCCACCCTATCTCCCTTCCCTTCCCCCTTCCCCCTCCCTCCCCCTCCTCCCACCCTGCCTCCCTTCCCCTTCCCCCGTCTCCTCAAGGGAGACCCCCTCATTGGAGACTCATCTTCCCTAATTAGTGACGTACTATTGAGCCAACACCTGTCCTTACCCTTCTATTCCACATCCCCCCCTAATCCCTATTCCCTCCTCCAAATCTTGCTCCGTCCCTCCTCTCTCTCACCCCCATCTATGTCCTCCCCCATTCCGTTCCCTAACTCTCTATTCCCTCCTAACCATCACCTTATCTCAAGCTCCTCTCACCCTGCCCCCTCCTCCCTTCCTCCCTTCCCCAAATGACTGTGAAGACACCTCATTAATATACCCAGCACCCTCCTCTCCCCATCTCCTCCTACCCCATCTCCACCTCCTTCCCCCCCCTCCCTTACCCTTCAAACAACTTTTCATTCAAGTCACTTATCAATGTCCCACAATTCTATTTAACTGTAGATTCTTCTTGTGCCCAGCTGCCTGGGGTCGTCCGACTCAGCCAATGTCCTTCGCTGCAGCTTTCTCTCCCTGGCTTCCCTTGGTCAACCTCGCTGGCCTCTGACCATTTGCTGGTGCTCTGTGCCATCTCATACTGGCCGTCCTAGCCCCAACAGATGTAGGAGTCTTAGTTCTGTCTTGGCCCCCGTGTCCCACTTGAAGATTAGTCAGTCCCAAGTCTCTGAGTGCTCCCCATGCTTCCTCGCTGGTCTTCGCCCTTCTCGACATTCCATTCACAGTCATGTGTAAGCCGAAGGGGTACAGCCATTTATATCGCGCCCCCTCCCTCCTCAAGTAGGCTGTCACCTCCTTCATCTCTCTCCGACGCTGCAGTGTGGCCAGGGACAGATCTTGACGAAGTTCCACCACATGTCCTTCCCACTGAAAATGTCCCTGTTTCTGTGCAGCCTTCAGGAGGTTTTCTTTAGTTCTGAATGTTTTCAAACACACCACAATGTCTCTTGGTCGATTGTCTCTTATGGGCCCCAGCACCCTATGGGCTCTCTCCAGTTGAAGGGACTCGCCCCCCCCCCCCCTCCGCTCTCTTCCATGGCCGCCGCTTGTAGCAATGCTCCAAACACTTTTGTAATAACTTCTTTGCAATTTTTATATTGGGGACCCTCTGGTATACCTCTCACTCTTATATTACTTCTCCTTGGTCTATCTTCCAGATCCTCACCTTCTCTTTCAATTCTTCTTGCGCTTGCTTTAACTCATCCCATCCTTTTTGTAGCTCCTCCATTGCTTCCCCCTGCTGTTCCAACTGATTTTCTGCTTCTTCGACCTGGGTTCCTAGGTCCACTATATCCTGTCTCAGGGATTGCAATGTCTCTCTTGTGACTCTACTAATTTCCACTTTAAATTCTTCTTTCAGCTCATTCAGCCACATCTTAATCATGTCGGCTACCCCCAGACTCCAGGAACCCCCCATCTCCTCCATTGGATCAGTATCCTGCTACGCCGTCTGTTTCCCTTCTTTCTCCCCCCCTTCCCTCATTTCGATGGGGCGTAGGAGGATCTAAATTCTGCCAATTTTTTCTTCGCGGACCGTCCACCTTTGGATTTTTCCATCTTCTCCTGTTCCCACCCCCTTTGATACCCCAAGGCCTCTTTGTGTATTCTGTCCCCTGGGGCCACCTCTTGTGCCTCCTGGTGTGACTACCTGCTTTTCAGACTACTGGTGTTATTTCTTCCCTTTGTTACACTGCTACAGGGCTCACAGTTATTTTACAAAAGAGGTGAGTTAGCCAGTACTTAGCTTCTGTAGCTTTATTATGGTGTGGCCTACTGTTGTGCTCTGAATCTTCCTCCCACTCCCTGGCTTGCCTGCATCAACTTCTTCCTTCCAAGTGCACCGTTCGCACCTCCGTCCCCCAGATTCAGCTCCTCCTCTGCTGCCTCGCCGATCCTGCTCCGCTTTTCTCCACTGGCCTTTTTGCCGGGTTCGTAGTACCCCGCAGTGCCCAGCCTTCCTCTCCACACCGCCACGTGCTCCCCTCCCCAGGCCACTTGGCTGCACTCTCTCTCCTCACTGCCTGCAGTCTTCACCTCTCTCAACTCCTCTCGCTGTTCGCCGGCTGAACTCTTCACTGCTGCCACTTCAGTATCGCCTTCATTCTCCAGCCCATCTGCCACTGCTTCGCTCTCCACAGATCCCCTGACAAACGCTCCTTCCACATATTTCCTCCATCGGCCTCCTCACTCTGCTTTCACTTATTGTTTCGGTGAGAGGAGAGTCGATCCCAACCCGCTCTGCCTTCCCGCTCTCTTGCCGGCGTGTCTCCGTGAAATCCCTTGTTCTGCCTGCTCCCCTTTGCAGTTCCTCCTGCTCTCACCGGCTCTCCTGCCGGGATCATTCGCTCCGGGATTCCCTCATCCGCTGCTTGGATCTGCACAGGCCACCCCTATCGGCTTTCCACTCCGCCTGTGTTTGCGGCCCCCGAGGGCTCCTCGGCTCGCTCTGACTGTCTCTGTTCCTTGGGGGTTACTTTATTTATTTATTTATTGCCCCTTCATTCTGCCTCTATCTCCCTCCATCTAGGGGTATTTTCCCCTATTTTTCCAGGTGTTGTTGGCGGATCTCAATCACTTTGCCGCCATGCGGCCCGATGACGTCACCGGAAGTCTCTGTGGTTATTTCAAAAGTTATGGGTTCCTCTTGGATGTAATGTCTCCAAAAGGGTTCATTTTATGCATACCATGACAGTAATGAAACCTCACTTCCAAGCCAGGGTATGTGGAATATGGTCTCTGTCTCTCAAATTTATAATTAATACTTGCTATAGTACTTGCATTGTGCCAAAGAGAGCTTCCTTTTGGAGTTCATAGGACATAATATATATAAGCAACCTGTCAAAAGTGTTTAGAAATTCCTCTTAATCAGGCCTGTGGATCCAATAGAATGGGAAATATTTCTGTATTTTTCTGCCACATTTTCTTGGTCTCCGGCTCCATTTCTTGATACTTGCAATTCTCTGGGAACAAGCAAGAAGTCAGCCCTCACTTATGGGTGACATTGATGCCGACAGAGCCCTGCACGGAAGCATCTCCCCAGCTTTCAAAGAAAGCCTTTGGGAGATGCATCACACATGTGTGGTCCTGTTCCTGCCCAAGGATGCCATCTTGCTCAGACTCCTTTTTACCGCAGAGCTTACTAGATGCCTCAGAGTTTGCTTGCCTCGGCATCACATCTCGGACCATCCTGTTTTCCCTAGGCCCGGCTCCAGCTGGAGCAGCGCATCACAGTGCATGACATCCAGACCATGGCGACCTCCTTGGCAAACTCACGCTCTGTCCTGATGGCAGACATCTGCTGGCCGCCATCTGGTCTTCAGTCCACACCTTTGCAGCTCGCTACTGCCTGGAGAGGGATTCCTGATGGGACAGCGTCTTTAGCCAGGCTGTACTCCATAATTTCTTCCAGGTCTAGGCAACTCCTACTCTCCGACCCTTCTGTGTTCAGGCTACCGTAATGAGTGTTCTCCATGGGCACTGGAGTCCTTCTAGAATCTATCCTTCGGACTCACTTGCTATTGCTTATGGCTTGCTGTGTTTTTCCACAAGTTTTCAGTTGCCTGTAGCTAAGGAGTCCTATATTGAGGACTGACTTCCTGCCTGTTCCTGGAGAAAGCATAGTTACTCACCTGGGAGTCTGACAGTCAATTCAGTTGACCATTCAGATGCTCGAGCTGTTGGGGTTTGTGGTCAACTAACCCAAGTCCCACCTTCAGCCCACCCAATGACTGGAGTTCATAGGGGCTCTCCTTGATACAACTCAGGCTCGAGGACCTTTCTCTTGCAGGACCATCTGCTGCCGCCGAAGGCCTTTGTCCACGATACCCAACAGAGATGTCAGGTAAGTGCTCGCGGAATACTGACTGTCCTCTGTCATATGGCCTCATTGGTGTGCATCACTCCCCTAACGCATCTGTCAATGAGACAAGCTCAATGGAAGCAAGCCACTGGCTACCTCCGGGATTGGGTGGCGATCACTGGACCTCTAGTCCAGTTTCTACACTGGCGGTTGGACCCTCAGAACCTACTCAAGAGCCTTGCCTTTCAAATTCTGGCCCCTCGGTGGACCCTGATGACGGACATGTCCAAGTTGAGTTGGGGAGTGCATCTGGATGGCCTCCACACGCAAGGTGTTTGGTCTAAACAGGAGAGCCTCCACCAAATCAATTTCTTGGAGATACAGGCCATAGCAAATGCCCTCAAGGTCTCCGGAATTGCCTTGCCAACTAAGTTGTTCTGATTGAAATTGACAATCAGGTAGACATGCACTATGTAAACAAGCAGGGAAGCACAGGGTCCTATCTCCTTTGCTGGAAAGTGGTTCACTTGTGGAAGTTTGCCATTGCTCATGTTATGGAATTGAGAGCTACCTATCTGCCTGGAAAGCTGAGCTCCCTGGCAGACTTGATGAGTCATGTTATCCAGCTGCACGAGTGGCTCCAGTACAGGGAAGTCGCAGCCCAGATCTTTCAGGAGTGGGGTATCCCCTCAATAGATCTATTCGCTACTTCACGCAATGCCCAAGTTTAGTGTTCTGCTCCAGGGTCACTTTGAGCGGCAGGCTGGTGCCAGGATGCTTTCCTCCTGCACTGGGGAATGGGCCTGTTATACGTGTATCCTCCCATTCCTCTCATAGCGAAGGCCCTGTTGAAACTTCAGGCGGACAGGGGCACGATGATCCTCGTTGCATCATATTGACCCAGACAGCTGTGGTTTCCCCTTCTGCTTCAGCTCTACAGGAAGGAGCTCCTGTAGTAGTTGGGCTTTGCTCCAGACCTTATCTTCCAGGAGGGTGGGAGCCTACTCCACCCCAATGTCTGGTCCTTGGCTCTCCCTGCGTGGATGTTGAGCTCTTAGTTCTGTCAGAGCTTAACCTGCCCGAGGGGGTGGCCTCTAGGAGGACTTTGACAAGAAAGTCTTAAGTTTATGGTTATATTTTATTTGATATGCCGCAACATTGCATAGCAGTCTATGCAGTGTACAATAATTAAGAAGAAAAGAAGTGAAAGGAACTCCAGAGTGTAGACAGGAATAGCATAGAAAAGATAGGCAAACGGAATAAGACATAAAGATAAATACACTCAATTCCCTTAGACTATATGGCTGTCCTTGCCATGCCCAAAGGATGCCAAAAGTACCACAATAGCTACTCAGGAAGGTTAAAAGCCGTCCTAATAAGGAAGGTTTTCAGAGATTTTTTGAAGCACTTGAAATTTAATTCTGTGTGGAGGTGGTCCAGCAAGCCATTCCAATGTGCCGGAGCTGCAGCAGAAAGAGCTAATTTTCTTGTAGATTCATACTTTATTTCCTCAAGGCGGGGGAGGTGTAAACTAAAATCATGGAGCAAGCGAAGAAATCTTGCTGGAGCATATAGGGAGACAATAGCAGACAAGTAATCCAGAAGTGTGTCACGAATAATTTTGTGTGTCAGGGTAAGAAGCTTGAAAATGATCCGAGAATTTATAGGTAACCAATGATATTAACGAATAGTGGTGTAATATGATCAGATTTGTTTGCGTGAGCTAATATGCGAAGAGCTATATTTTGGATGGTCTGGAGGCGGTGTTGATAGACCTGTGGAAGGCCTAGATAAACAATATTGTATAGTGAAGTCTCTGTATCACGGTGTGTAAAAGCAGTTATCTGGGCCGGGTGATCCAAAAATGAACGAATGCTATGAAAACATCATAAGGACAGGAAAGCCAATTTAGTTACCTGGGCCAGTTGAGAGGAGAAAGTAAGGGCCGATATTAGTACATTAATAGCAGGGTAGAGTGACACAAGTAGCCAGCACAAACTAGCAGCATGCTTATAATACTAATGCTGTGAGTCAAATTCTCCTGGTTGTGTATTTAGTTCCCTGCCTAAGGGCCCTCTGTCTGTTTGATTTCAGTTTTTTGCTTAAAGCTAGGACATGATTGTAATTAGATTTCTTGCTGTATCTATTTTTCTGGCACCTCCTTCCTTTTCTTTTCTTCACTTATAATCAGGCAATTAACTGTGTTCTGCGCCTGATGACGCTGTTTAGAAGTGAGGGAACTTGAATAGGCACAGCTGATGGATCAGTGCTTTCAAATGGAGGAGATTCACCTCCTGGTTCGCTGATCCAGGCTCTGGATCCCTTTTCTTGCTCTGTTGACAGGCTGCTTGAGTACCTCTAGCCACCTCTCAGAGTCAGGTTTCAAGTCCAACTCTGTCAGAGTCCACCTTGGCATGATTGGGGCCTACCATCATGGTTCGGAGGGGAAGTCCATATCAGCTTAGCCTTTGGTGGTTCGATTCATGCGGGATTTGCTTCTCTCCAAACCTCCTTTCAAGCCTCTGGTGGTGGCTTGAAACCTTAATGTGCTTTTGGCACAACTCATGTTAGCTCCCTTTGAGACACTCGCTTCCTGCCCTCTGAAGTGCTTGACCAAGGTCTTGTTTCTGGTGATGGTTATTTTGGCACGCCGTGTCAGTGAGCTCCAGGCCCTGCTGGCTCACCTGCCATATACCTGGTTCCACCACAATAAAGTGGTTTTACACACTCATCTGCGTTTCCTTCCAAAGGTGGTATCTGCTTTCCATCTTAATCAGTTGTGCTGCTTACTTTCTTTCCCAGGCCTCATGCCCATAGGGGGAGGCAGTGCTGCACACGCTGGACTGCAAGTGAGCCTTGGCCTTCTACCTTGAATGAATGAAGGCCCACCAAATGTCCAACCAGCTGTTTGTCTCTTTTGACCCTAGCAAGCTAGAGGCTGCTGTTTCTAAATGCACCTTATCAATTTGGCTAGCAGACTGCATCTCTTTCGCTTATGCCCAGGCTGGCCTGAGCCTTGATGATCATGTCGCAGTTCACACTGTCAGAGCCATGGCTGTATCGGTGAACAACTTGCGCTCGGTCTCCATGAAGGAGATTTTCATGGCTGCAATGTGGTCTTCGGTCCACACATTCACATCGCATTATTGTTTGGATGGGGATTCCCGACACGATAGCAACTTCAGCCATTCTGTGCTCCGGCGTCTCTTTGGGGATTAGTATCCAACTCCTTCCCACCAAGGCCCTTCTGTCTGTCCAGGCTACCAAAAAATAAATTTTACGAGTACATAGAACAGTTGTGATGGTGAATGCTACTGTGTGTGAAGATACTGAATCAGATGAGTTCCCCCCGGGGACTACCATTGCTGTACATAGCTAATTCTTCAGTTCTCATTTTCTTGCCCCTGTTGAGCTTCTCAGCCTCCTCGATTTTTGTAGCCTGTAGTTTGGGAGTCCCATACATGGAGACTTACCTTTGTTTGTCCATGGAGAAAGCATAGTTACTCTCCTGTAGCAGGTGTTCTCTGTGGACAGCAGAAATAAGCCCTCACAACTCCCCGAGGAGTTGTCTTCTGCTACATCTTTGATATCATACTAGAGAAGATGGCACCACGACAGGTGGGAAGACAGGCGCAGGTGCGATGGATCTTCCTAAAAGCTTCCAACAGAAACTGGGGAGTGTTCCCACGTGGGGCTCTGTCAGTGATGTCACCTGTACATGAGGGTTTATTCCTGCTTGTCCACAGAGAACACCTGCTACAAGTGAGTAACTATGCTATCTTCTTCTCTCCACATGATTCAGAGAATATTTGCTTGGAACTGGTAGCTCCATTATCAATACTGTTCAGGCATTTTTCTCCTTCACTGCTGTCTTATTTCCTTGCATCCAGCTTTTATTGATTGGAATGGAAATGTCCCAAGTGATTGTAACCACTTCATTTTCCATAATTCTCTTAAGGTCACTTTCCTAGTTCCTTTTTGGGTACAGCTATGTTGTACTGCTTGCAAAGTTCCCATTGAATGATGCTTGCCACTTTATTGTGCCTTTCTGTATAGAAATTTTTGCCATCATAACTTCACATCCAGTTTGTTTTGATGCTTTAGCTTTCTCTGAATTTGCTATCTCTTTGGTTTCAGTTAAGTGTAATCACGCCCCGACTGAATTCTCAGCAGTAACCATTTGTGGCTCTCGCCGTTATCCTTTTTTTAAATTTCTCGAGTAATCGTACAGTTATAGCAGTTTCAGCATAGTGTTTCCCTCGGGCAAAATATGATTGCCACGGGTTTATTTATTTGTTTATCTATTTTGTCTTTTATATTATCTATTTGTCTTTTATACTGCTTTATCACATAATCAAAGCGGTTTAGTCTTATGCTCAATATGTTTATTTAAGGCATTTGAGCATCCATGAAAATAAACCTGCTATCTCAACATATTCTGTGATCATGTGTGCCGCGGATTTAGTCTTATGCGCGAAACAGTTATTTAAGATGTTTTGGGCATCTATGTAATTTAAAACAGTTTCAATATTTCCTGTGATTTTTAGAAGAGGTTTTAGACTATATCTCCTTATCTTGTTTGTGTTGTAAAACTAGAGTGAAGATTCTGTCACTTTACAACTCCCCTCTCTTGTATATTTTAAAAGTGCTTTTGGAATATTTGGTTTATTGGATGAATCATTGATTGATGTGTACACATACTTGAAATTAACCCCTTTTGTGCAAGAATTTAAGATTATAATTCTCTTTTTTCACATAAGACCATGGGATTCATTGTAATGAGAGACTTATGTATTCAGTTGACTAATCATTTTCTAAAGGGCTGTTCACTATCTTGTTCATTGTTTTAGTGAGTTATATTTATTTATTTATTTATTTGCATTTCTTATATTACCGCGCTATTTCAATCAGTGCGGTTTACATTTGAACAAAATATACAGCAATGTAACCGGTTACATTGAGTTTACAATAAACAAGGGATACAAACTTGGATGAACAGGGAGAAAACTATGTACATTGTTATGTTAAATAGATTGAACATCAAATTAGGCATTGTAGTATGAAAAAATGGATAGGTAACAGGAGGAGTGTCAGGCTAACGAATTTTCTAGTTGAGGTGTGTTAAGTGTGAATCTTGGTGAAGATGTGTATTATGTGGGATTGATGGGGGGGGAGGAGATTGGATAGTATTTTAATGAACAGATGATGTTTGATAGCCCTTCTGAAGGAAATGATATTGGTGATGGAACGAATTTCTGGGGGGAGAGAGTTCCATGCTCCTGGTACAAATAGTGAGAAGGCTCTATATTAGTGTTGTTAATGCATGATCTCACATGGGCAACTATTATATTTATAAAAAAATGTATATACCCTTTAGATTTATTGAGCTTATTGCAATTCTTTTAATCTGATTAATCAGTTGAATTTGTCTTTTATATGCATAGTACTTTGCTATGATGTGGGTATATATATTTTTTTCTTTTTTGAAATACATTCCCTATATATATTTTGAACTTAAACCACACACAATTTCAATGTATAAGTTGTTTTATTTACTGTTTTCTTAATAAATATTTTTTTTATCTTTTGATTATTTATATATTACTTATTTATAATGATTTGTTTGAGAACATAAGAACTAAGAAAAGTCATACTGGGTCAGACCAAAGGCCATCAAGCCCAGTATTCTGTTTCCAACAGTGGCCAGTCCAAGTCGAAAACACCTGGCAGGTTCCCAAAAAGGCACAAGGTTTCACAGTGCTCGTCCTGGGCTAAGCAGTGGATTTCCCAGGTCCTTTTTAATAATGGCTTATGGACCTTTCCTCCAGGAACTTGTCCAAACCTTTTTTAAAGCCAGCTACAGTAACTGCTTTTACTGCACCCTCTGGTAACGAATTCCAGAGTTTGATTATGCGTTGAGTAAAATATATTTCTCTTATTAGTCTTAAATGGGTTACATTGCAGCTTCATTGTGTGTCCTCTAGTCTTTCTATATTTTGATGGCATAAACAACCGATCTACGTTTACCAATTCCACTCCATTCATTAATTTATAGACTTCTATCATATCCTCTTTCAGCCGCCTCTTTTCCAAGTTGAAAAGCCCTAACCTTTTAAGCCTCTGCTCATAGGGGTATCCTTCCATTCCTTTTGCCATTTTGGTTGCTCTTCTCTGTACCTTTCTAATTCCGTTATACCTTTTTAAGATATGGCAACCAGAATGCAGCAATATTCATGGTGCGATCGTACCAAGGACGATACAGAGGCATTATATCCTTTGTTTTATTCTCTGTTCTTTTCCTTATGATTCATAGTATTCTGTTTGTTTTCTTGGCTGCTGCTGCACACTGGGCGGAGGATTTCAAGTATTATCCATGATGATGTCTAAATCTTTTTCTGGGCGCTAGTTCTAAAGTGGTTCCCTTACATTATGTAACCATAGTTGGAGTTGTTCTTTCCTAGGTGCATAACTTTGCAATTGTCCACATTAAATTTCATCTGCCGTTTGGATGCCCAGTCTTTCAATTTATCAAGATCCTTTTGCAATTTTTCACAGTTCTCTTGTGAAAGTTAATGCTAGCCTCTATTTATACCTTTTTGAATATTATTACCTTTATTTATTGTGTATGCTTTTTTACCCTGATGGTTCCTTTTCTTTTCTTTTATGTAATGTTTATTGCTTTAACAATTTATATTTGATATTTGTCTCTGAAAGATCTATTATATTTTGAAGTCTGGGATGTTTCACTTACAATCTATTTTTATCTCTGGCTTTCCTGTTTTAAATATATTTGTCCAATTGTTTTTTGTTTGCCTTAATTATAGACTCCTGACAAATTCTATAATCAAAACTTGGCCAAGCCAGGCTTTACTTCAATAAAGAATTATCTTCTATGGTCTCCCTATGCTCCTTGGTTATGCACGGGTTTATTTTTCTACATCAATTGACTGCATGAAGGCAGTCGTGTGCAACACAAATGCATCCTTTAATTTAGAATTTGCATGTGGTTTAAGGAAGGCTTGGAAAGAGGTACAAAACAATACGTAGTAAGAGGAGGTATGGTAGACAGTATGAGTTTTCCTGTCTCGGGATGACATTAGGCAGGAGGTTGAGAACGTCTCCTTTTTTTATGTACTTTGGATTTTAAACTGCCTAACTTCCTAACAAAATCTGGTTTTGTCCAGTTTTGTGTCTTTTCTTTAGGTTTGACAATGGAAGATCAGATTTTAAAGTTCTCCTTATTTCTGTATTGAGCCAATCTTTTTAAACTTTGATTTATTTGCCAATTGCAACACAAACTCTGGTGTAATAGCGTGGTTCTTCTAAAACAAATATAACTAATTGTATTCTTATGTTCTTATGTATGCATCTCATTTACTAGGATCCCATATTTTCTCCCCTTAAATGTTGGAAGGCTTCGATTAGCTTGGAAGCCAGTCTCTAATGCATCTTGTAATAAGTGCTCCCAAGTCAGGAAGGGGAGTGTTCAACACACTGTGGCTTGCTTTCCTGACTCAATAACTTTTCCAACTTAGGTGGTAAGATTTTTGCAAAACTGGAGACAGTTCTTATTGAGATGAATTATCTTCCGCTTCCCAACTCGAGGTAACCCTATAGATTTTGGATTTGAAATTGCAAACCAAAACCTCATCACTTCTGATGTTTTTATTACCCCCGTCCCCTCCCCTGGTTATAAATGGAATAGAGTCAGGTCATTGTGTCATTTATAATGGAGTTCTGAGCAGAAGGAATGAGGGAGCTTAATGAATAATTCCCTCCAGGTATTTGTTACATTCGTCAATTCTGTTGGAAACCACTGATCCTGGTACAGTAGGGAGTTTTGATGGGCGGGTTGGGTGGTGGGGTGAAAAGAGAAAAGGGAGATAAGCTGGGAATGTCCTTTAGTTGCAAAGCCGGACAATCTTTATGAACCTGAGGGTTTTAGATTGATATGAAGAGGAAGAGCGTAGAAGATGATGTTCTCCCAGACTTAAGTACCAGGGTATTAACGGTAAAAGGGGTGGGGAAAAGGGGAGAGCAGAGTTGTGCTAAAGTAACAACATTGCCATTGCCACTAGTAGTCTGGTGTATACATATATAAACACTATTTTGGAAACTGAGTGAATGACTCTATTGAAGACTGGACTAATCAAATGAATACTGCAAAATTAGCCTTTTATTTCTGGAAAGTTAAATCAGATTTGCCTACAGCATAATGTAGTGTCTGGTTTATTGATAAAACGCATAATGAGCTCGTAAGCACCATTCAGTTGTGAGGAGCATAGAATTATGACAGCACATAAGGACTGTAATGCCAATCCAGCCGCTCGGTTTATTTTCTGGTACATGCTATAGATACTGCGTTCCCTTCACTTATCACAAGAAATCCATGCGGCATTAAAAATCTGGTACTGTGTTTGCCTCTGTCACATCCCCTGGGCAAAACCATTCTATTCATCCACCATGAAATATTTTCTGCTGATGTTCCTGAGGCCTTACCCACCTTGGAACCTTATCTTATGACCTTTATTATATAATTTATTCTGCTAAAAAAAAAGTTGGCTTGGTGTGCATTGTTTACACTTTTCAGATCTTGATTGTCTATTACCTAGTCTCTCCTATCCTCTAGGCTCTACCTTTTTAGGTTATCAAGAGTCAAATCATATAGCTATGGTCTTTGGTGCAGGAACGCATTACCATTTTGGTAACCTTTTTAGTTTGATAGTCAACCGTGCATGGCTATCCGAAATCCGTTGTTGCAGCCCTTTAGAAGTTGGCTGAAATGCTAATTTCTATGTGTGGGAACGCCTCAAAACATACATTTCAGCTTAATTACTACTGGCCCGACCCGGATTAGTACCACATGGTAAATTTATGAAAAGATGGATGTAAAATTATGCTAACCGCATATACAGACAAAGACATTTAATTGGCAGGCATAGTCCTTTGGCATTCCATTAGTTATTTTGAGCCTTACATCAACTACAACATTGTTGGTAGTTTCCAGCTCTTATGCAGGTATAGTGAATTGTAGTATTGTGAAGAGTATAGGGGTGTAATTGTATGGTTCCTTAGCAAAGGGAGTTTCATTCAGTGTTATAATTTAAAAGCCTATGGACATGATCGTGTTCAGATGATTGTGTAAGCCATGTTAAAATGTTGTGAAAATGTAGAAACACTCCAGGAGAGAAATCAACAGTGAATGCGACCCCCAATGAGTATTCAATCTTAGTCGCAACAAACGGGATCTGTCTACTCTGTTGAGAAATTTTGATTTTCAAATCATGCAGTTTG
>CM066044.1:39856399-39993512 GCA_033557465.1 Ichthyophis bannanicus | reverse complement strand
CGATGCACATTCTTAGGGTCTTTTACCTTCTTTTATGTATGGTATTAGTGCTTCCCACGACCCACCATCCACCCCATAGTGGCTGCCTATAATGCCGCATCCTTCCTCTTGGCAGATTAAACAAAGCCGCACTACTGTGGTGAGGTTAATAGTGCTCCAATAGCTCTTTAGGAATCTCACTGGGAACCAATCTACACCCGGCGCCCTATGCCACTTTCAAACTGTTATATAGCGCTCTGTACCCTCTCTGCCCCGTTGATTGGCCTTATGTAACTTCTTTTTGGTCCCGGTCTTCTAATTTTGGGCATCTTATCGGGAAGTCCAGATTGCTCGGTACTCGCTCTGTTCAGAGGGGAAACTCTTGCTTTATATTAACACCTGGTAAAAATCCCCTTAACCCTCTACTGCTTCCCTAATCGCAACCAATCTTGATAGGACTAATTCCCCTCCCTGGTCCGAACGACCTTCAATTAATATGCGCTCTCAGTTCATTGGCTTCAATTTCTGTGCCATTATATCTCCCAGCTTTGTTTGCCTCCCTCAAAAAAATTCCCGTTTCAGTAACTGCGATGGTTACCTTATCCTTTCTGCATGCATTTCGTTTGAGCTGCGCTCTTACTGCCAGCACCGGACCTTATATAACCCTTGTTTTCCTGTTGCGTCCAATTTTTCCAGTTTCAATAATCTTTCTCTCAAAGTCCCTCTCCCTTCACTGACCCATTTCTTTGCTTTATTACGCGCCCCCCATTTAAATTTTAAAATTCCTCGCACTAATGCTTTGTATCCATCCCATTACACCTCCCCACGCTTACCTCCCCATTACGTTCCACTGAAAATATTCCCGGGTTCCTCTCTCAATATCTTCTCGTACACCGCCCATCTTCTAGTTAGAGTTGTTCATTTAACCTCCAGAACCTGTGCACCTTTTACCTAACCCTCTATTGTCATTCTGACCTCCACTAATGCCATGGTCTGACCATGTTATTGAGTCCATTTGCTGCCCCCTTATTTTAATTCTTACCCCCCACCTCCTTTTGATATCCAAATAGCGTCTGTTTCTGGAACTATGATCAATTGTACTGGTGAGAAAGTACGAGAATGGGTTTTTTTCCGTGGGTTTTGGAATTGCCATGCATCATAATCAGGCAGGTGTTGTTGTTACAAAATGTGCCCATATCTACTCCGATCCAACCTCTTACCCTTTCTCTGTCCCTGTTGCATCTCTTGCTGGATTCTAAGTTATAGTAAAGTCTCACCTACACAAATAATAATACAAAGACTCCCCTAAATTTCCTCACATCCCTCATTCAGCTTTGTCCAAAGAAGTCAACTTGTTACCCGGTTGGCGCATATACATTCACCATTATACCAATACACTTCATTCCCCACCTTTAAAACACAATAACACATATCTCCCCCTCTTTGTTCCCTCACCACCCTTTCTGGCATTTTCCATCTTTAAATTTGTAAATCTATCATTATTGGCAACCCCTCCGTTTTTCTTTTCCACTGTTGTTGGATGCATGCACGCATGTTTCCATAACCCCTTTTGGCTTCTAGATCCAGAGATGTTCTGTTGCCTCCATCAAATGTGTTTTCCATGTAATAGTACTAACGCTGCCTTTTGGCAGTGCTATTTCTTTATACAACATTCTCGTTGTTTAAGAATGGTGGAGTTCAATGCCTTTGACATTTAGTGCATACTATTTTCAAACT
Source organism: Ichthyophis bannanicus (assembly GCA_033557465.1). Lineage (NCBI taxonomy): Eukaryota > Metazoa > Chordata > Amphibia > Gymnophiona > Ichthyophiidae > Ichthyophis > Ichthyophis bannanicus. Next base: position 39,991,796 of record CM066044.1, on the reverse strand, counting down.
CTAACTTTAATCTTGGTCCACCAAGAACCTATCTGACATCTTAACATCCCCCAATCCCTACCGTCCCTACCCACGCCATATCTCCCTTCCCTTCCTCCCTTCGCCCCCTTACACACTACCTCCACCTCATTCCCTCCTCCCACCCTGGACTCACTTCATTCCCCTTCCCCGTATCTTAAAGGGAGACCCCCCTCATTGGAGGACTAATCTTCCCTAATTAGTGGACGTACTAATTGAGAAAAGAACCTGTCCATTACCCTTCCTATGCATACATTCACCCCACCTAATCCCTATTCCCTCCTCCAAATCTGTGCTCCGTCCCTTCCTCTCTCTCACCCCTCAATTATTTCCTTCCCCATTTCCGTTTCCCCTAACTCTCTAATTCCCTCCTACAACCATCACCTATCTCAAGCTCCTATCACCCATGCCCCTCGCCCTTCCCCCCTTCCCCCTCGTGACCTCCTTCCCCAAATGACTGTGAAGGACACCTCCATCTAATATAACCCAGACACCCTTCCCTCTGCCTACATCACCTCCTCCTACCCCATCTCACACCTCCTTCCCCCCCCTTCCTTACCCTTCAAATACAAACATTTGTCATTCAAGTCACTTATCAATGTCCCACAATTCTATTTTAACTTGTAGATTCTTCTTCGTGCCCAGCTGCATGGGGTCGTACGAACTCAGCCAATGTCCTTCGCTGAAGCTTTCTCTCCCTGGCTTCCCTTGGTGCAACCTCGCTGGCCTTGACCATTTGCTGGGGCTCTGTGCCATCTCATACTGGCCGTCCTAGCCCCAAACAGATGTAGGAGTCTTAGTTCTGTCTTGGCCCCCCGTGTCCCACTTGAAGATTAGTCAGTCCCAAGTCTCTGAGTGCTCCCCATGCTTCCTCGCTGGTCTTCGCACTTCTCGACATTCCATTCACAGTCTGTGTAAGCCGAAGGGGTACAGCCATTTATATCGCGCCCCCTCCCTCCTCAAGTAGGCTGTCAGCTCCTTCATCTCTCCGACGCTGCAGTGTGGCCAGGGACAGATCTTGACGAAGTTCCACCACATGTCCTTCCCACTGAAAATGTCCCTGTTCTGTGCAGCCTTCAGGAGGTTTTCTTTAGTTTTGAAGTTTCAAACACACCACAAGGTCTCTTGGTCGATTGTCTCTTATGGGCCCCAGCACCCTATGGGCTCTCTCCAGTTGAAGGGGACTCGCCCCCCCCCCCCTCCGCTCTCTTCCATGGCCGCCGCTTGTAGCAATGCTCCAAACACTTTGTAATAATCTTTGCAATTTTTATATTGGGGACACTCTGGTATACCTATCACTCTTTTATTACTTCTACTTGGTCTATCTTCCAGATCATCACCTTCTCTTTAAATTCTTCTTGCGCTTGCTTTAACTCATCCCATCCTTTTTGTAGCTCCTCCATTGCTTCCCCCTGCTGTTCCAACTGATTTTCTGCTTCTTCGACCTGGGTTCCTAGGTCCACTATCTCTGTCTCAGGGATTGCAATGTCTCTCTTGTGACTCTACTACTTTCCCCTTTAAATTCTTCTTTCAGCTCATTCAGCCACATCTTAATCATGTCGGCTACCCCCAGACTCCAGGAACCCCCCATCTCCTCCATTGGATCAGTATCCTGCTACGCCGTCTGTTTCCCTTCTTTCTCCCCCCCTGCCCTCATTTCGATGTGGGGCGTAGGAGGATCTAAAATTATGCCAATTTTTTCTTCGCGGGACCGTCCACCTTTGGATTTTTCCATCTTCTCCTGTTCCCACCCCCTTTGATACCCCAAGGCCTCTTTGTGTATTCTGTCCCTGGGGCCACCTCTTGTGCCTCCTGGTGTGACTACCTGCTTTTCAGACTACTGGTGTTATTTCTTCCCTTTGTTACACTGCTACAGGGCTCACAGTTATTTTACAAAAGAGGTGAGTTAGCCAGTACTTAGCTTCTGTAGCTTTATTATGGTGTGGCCTACTGTTGTGCTCTGAATCTTCCTCCCACTCCCTGGCTTGCCTGCATCAACTTCTTCCTTCCAAGTGCACCGTTCGCACCTCCGTCCCCCAGATTCAGCTCCTCCTCTGCTGCCTCGCAGATCCTGATCCGCTTTTCTCCAATGGCCTTTTTGCCGGGTTCGTAGTACCCCGTAGTGCCCAGCCTTCCTCTCCACACCGCCACGTGCTCCCCTCCCCAGGCCACTTGGCTGCACTCTCTCCGCACTGCCTGCAGTCTTCACCTCTCTCAACTCCTCTCGCTGTTCGCCGGCTGAACTCTTCACTGCTGCCACTTCAGTATCGCCTTCATTCTCCAGCCCATCTGCCACTGCTTCGCTCTCCACAGATCCCCCGACAAACGCTCATTCCACATATTTCCTCCATCGGCCTCATCACTCTGCTTTCAATTATTGTTTCGGTGAGAGGAGAGTCGATCCCAACCCGCTCTGCCTTCCCGCTCTCTTGCCGGCGTGTCTCCGTGAAATCCCTTGTTCTGCCTGCTCCCCTTTGCAGTTCCTCCTGCTCTCACCGGCTCTCCTGCCGGGATCATTCGCTCCGGGATTCCCTCATCCGCTGCTGGATCTGCACAGGCCACCCCTATCGGCTTTCCACTCCGCCTGTGTTTGCGGCCCCCGAGGGCTCCTCGGCTCGCTCTGACTGTCTCTGTTCCTTGGGGGTTACTTATTTATTTATTTATTGCCCCTTCATTCTGCCTCGATCTCCCCTCCATCTAGGGGTATTTTCCCCTATTTTTCCAGGTGTTGTTGGCGGATCTCAATCACTTTGCCGCCATGCGGCCCGATGACGTCACCGGAAGTCTCTGTGGTTATTTCAAAAGTTATGGGTTCCTCTTGGATGTAATGTCTCCAAAAGGGTTCAATTATGCATACCATGACAGTAATGAAACCTCACTTCCAAGCCAGGGTATGTGGAATATGGTCTCTGTCTCTCAAATTTACAATTAATACTTGCTATAGTACTTGCATTGTGCCAAAGAGAGCTTCCTTTTGGAGTTCATAGGACATAATATATATAAGCAACCTGTCAAAAGTGTTTAGAAATTCCTCTTAATCAGGCCTGTGGATCCAATAGAATGGGAAATATTTCTGTATTTTTCTGCCACATGTTCTTGGTCTCCGGCTCCATTTCTTGATACTTGCAAATTCTCTGGGAACAAGCAAGGAAGTCAGCCCTCACGTATGGGTGACATTGATGCCGACAGAGCCCTGCACGGGAAGCATCTCCCAGCTTTCAAAGAAAGCCTTTGGGAGATGCATCACACATGTGTGGTCCTGTTCCTGCCCAAGGATGCCATCTTGCTCAGACTCCTTTGTACCGCAGAGCTTACTAGGATGCCTCAGAGTTTGCTTGCCTCGGCATCACATCTCGGACCATCCTGTTTTCCCTAGGCCCTGGCTCCAGCGGGACAGCTGGAGCAGCGCATCACAGTGCATGACATCCAGACCATGGCGAACCTCCTTGGCAAACTCACGCTCTGTCCTGATGGCAGACATCTGCTGGCCGCCATCTGGTCTTCAGTCCACACCTTTGCAGCTCGCTACTGCCTGGAGAGGGATTCCTGATGGGACAGCGTCTTTAGCCAGGCTGTACTCCATAATTTCTTCCAGGTCTAGGCAACTCCTACACTCCGACCCTTCTGTGTTCAGGCTACCGTAATGAGTGTTCTCCATGGGCACTGGAGTCCTTCTAGAATCTATCCTTCGGACTCACGTGCTATTGCTTATGGCTTGCTGTGTTTTTCCACAAGTTTTCAGTTGCCTGTAGCTAAGGAGTCCTATATTGAGGACTGACTTCCTGCCTGTTCCTGGAGGAAAGCATAGTTACTCACCTGGGAGTCTGACAGTCAATTCAGTTGACCATTCAGATGCTCGAGCTGTTGGGGTTTGTGGTCAACTAACCCAAGTCCCACCTTCAGCCCACCCAATGACTGGAGTTCATAGGGGCTCTCCTTGATACAACTCAGGCTCGAGGACCTTTCTCTTGCAGGACCATCTGCTGCCGCCGAAGGCCTTTGTCCACGATACCCAACAGAGATGTCAGGTAAGTGCTCGCGGAATACTGACTGTCCTCTGTCATATGGCCTCATTGGTGTGCATCACTCCCCTAACGCATCTGTCAATGAGACAAGCTCAATGGAAGCAAGCCACTGGCTACCTCCGGGATTGGGTGGCGATCACTGGACCTCTAGTCCAGTTTCTACACTGGCGGTTGGACCATCAGAAACCTACTCAAGAGCCTTGCCTTTCAAATTCTGGCCCCTCGGTGGACCCTGATGACGGACATGTCCAAAGTTGAGTTGGGGAGTGCATCTGGATGGCCTCCACACGCAAGGTGTTTGGTCTAAACAGGAGAGCCTCCACCAAATCAATTTCTTGGAGATACAGGCCATAGCAAATGCCCTCAAGGTCTCCGGAATTGCCTTGCCAACTAAGTTGTTCTGATTGAAATTGACAATCAGGTAGACATGCACTATGTAAACAAGCAGGGAAGCACAGGGTCCTATCTCCTTTGCTGGAAAGTGGTTCACTTGTGGAAGTTTGCCATTGCTCATGTTATGGAATTGAGAGCTACCTATCTGCCTGGAAAGCTGAGCTCCCTGGCAGACTTGATGAGTCATGTTATCCAGCTGCACGAGTGGCTCCAGTACAGGGAAGTCGCAGCCCAGATCTTTCAGGAGTGGGGTATCCCCTCAATAGATCTATTCGCTACTTCACGCAATGCCCAAGTTTAGTGTTCTGCTCCAGGGTCACTTTGAGCGGCAGGCTGGTGCCAGGATGCTTTCCTCCTGCACTGGGGAATGGGCCTGTTATACGTGTATCCTCCCATTCCTCTCATAGCGAAGGCCCTGTTGAAACTTCAGGCGGGACAGGGGCACGATGATCCTCGTTGCATCAGATTGACCCAGACAGCTGTGGTTTCCCCTTCTGCTTCAGCTCTACAGGAAGGAGCTCCTGTAGTAGTTGGGCTTTGCTCCAGACCTTATCTTCCAGGAGGGTGGGAGCCTACTCCACCCCAATGTCTGGTCCTTGGCTCTCCCTGCGTGGATGTTGAGCTCTTAGTTCTGTCAGAGCTTAACCTGCCCGAGGGGGTGGCCTCTAGGAGGACTTTGACAAGAAAGTCTTAAGTTTATGGTTATATTTTATTTGATATGCCGCAACATTGCATAGCAGTCTATGCAGTGTACAATAATTAAGAAGAAAAGAAGTGAAAGGAACTCCAGAGTGTAGACAGGAATAGCATAGAAAAGATAGGCAAACGGAATAAGACATAAAGATAAATACACTCAATTCCCTTAGACTATAGGGCTGTCCTTGCCATGCCCAAAGGATGCCAAAGTACCACAATAGCTACTCAGGAAGGTTAAAAGCCGTCCTAATAAGGAAGGTTTTCAGAGATTTTTTGAAGCACTTGAAATTTAATTCTGTGTGGAGGTGGTCCAGCAAGCCATTCCAATGTGCCGGAGCTGCAGCAGAAAGAGCTAATTTTCTTGTAGATTCATACTTTATTTCCTCAAGGCGGGGGAGGTGTAAACTAAAATCATGGAGCAAGCGAAGAAATCTTGCTGGAGCATATAGGGAGACAATAGCAGACAAGTAATCCAGAAGTGTGTCACGAATAATTTTGTGTGTCAGGGTAAGAAGCTTGAAAATGATCCGAGAATTTATAGGTAACCAATGATATTTAACGAATAGTGGTGTAATATGATCAGATTTGTTTGCGTGAGCTAATATGCGAAGAGCTATATTTTGGATGGTCTGGAGGCGGTGTTGATAGACCTGTGGAAGGCCTAGATAAACAATATTGTATAGTGAAGTCTCTGTATCACGGTGTGTAAAAGCAGTTATCTGGGCCGGGTGATCCAAAAATGAACGAATGCTATGAAAACATCATAAGGACAGGAAAGCCAATTTAGTTACCTGGGCCAGTTGAGAGGAGAAAGTAAGGGCCGATATTAGTACATTAATAGCAGGGTAGAGTGACACAAGTAGCCAGCACAAACTAGCAGCATGCTTATAATACTAATGCTGTGAGTCAAATTCTCCTGGTTGTGTATTTAGTTCCCTGCCTAAGGGCCCTCTGTCTGTTTGATTTCAGTTTTTTGCTTAAAGCTAGGACATGATTGTAATTAGATTTCTTGCTGTATCTATTTTTCTGGCACCTCCTTCCTTTTCTTTTCTTCACTTATAATCAGGCAATTAACTGTGTTCTGCGCCTGATGACGCTGTTTAGAAGTGAGGGAACTTGAATAGGCACAGCTGATGGATCAGTGCTTTCAAATGGAGGAGATTCACCTCCTGGTTCGCTGATCCAGGCTCTGGATCCCTTTTCTTGCTCTGTTGACAGGCTGCTTGAGTACCTCTAGCCACCTCTCAGAGTCAGGTTTCAAGTCCAACTCTGTCAGAGTCCACCTTGGCATGATTGGGGCCTACCATCATGGTTCGGAGGGGAAGTCCATATCAGCTTAGCCTTTGGTGGTTCGATTCATGCGGGATTTGCTTCTCTCCAAACCTCCTTTCAAGCCTCTGGTGGTGGCTTGAAACCTTAATGTGCTTTTGGCACAACTCATGTTAGCTCCCTTTGAGACACTCGCTTCCTGCCCTCTGAAGTGCTTGACCAAGGTCTTGTTTCTGGTGATGGTTATTTTGGCACGCCGTGTCAGTGAGCTCCAGGCCCTGCTGGCTCACCTGCCATATACCTGGTTCCACCACAATAAAGTGGTTTTACACACTCATCTGCGTTTCCTTCCAAAGGTGGTATCTGCTTTCCATCTTAATCAGTTGTGCTGCTTACTTTCTTTCCCAGGCCTCATGCCCATAGGGGGAGGCAGTGCTGCACACGCTGGACTGCAAGTGAGCCTTGGCCTTCTACCTTGAATGAATGAAGGCCCACCAAATGTCCAACCAGCTGTTTGTCTCTTTTGACCCTAGCAAGCTAGAGGCTGCTGTTTCTAAATGCACCTTATCAATTTGGCTAGCAGACTGCATCTCTTTCGCTTATGCCCAGGCTGGCCTGAGCCTTGATGATCATGTCGCAGTTCACACTGTCAGAGCCATGGCTGTATCGGTGAACAACTTGCGCTCGGTCTCCATGAAGGAGATTTTCATGGCTGCAATGTGGTCTTCGGTCCACACATTCACATCGCATTATTGTTTGGATGGGGATTCCCGACACGATAGCAACTTCAGCCATTCTGTGCTCCGGCGTCTCTTTGGGGATTAGTATCCAACTCCTTCCCACCAAGGCCCTTCTGTCTGTCCAGGCTACCAAAAAATAAATTTTACGAGTACATAGAACAGTTGTGATGGTGAATGCTACTGTGTGTGAAGATACTGAATCAGATGAGTTCCCCCCCGGGGACTACCATTGCTGTACATAGCTAATTCTTCAGTTCTCATTTTCTTGCCCTGTTGAGCTTCTCAGCCTCCTCGATTTTTGTAGCCTGTAGTTTGGGAGTCCCATACATGGAGACTTACCTTTGTTTGTCCATGGAGAAAGCATAGTTACTCTCCTGTAGCAGGTGTTCTCTGTGGACAGCAGAAATAAGCCCTCACAACTCCCCGAGGAGTTGTCTTCTGCTACATCTTTGATATCATACTAGAGAAGATGGCACCACGACAGGTGGGAAGACAGGCGCAGGTGCGATGGATCTTCCTAAAAGCTTCCAACAGAAACTGGGGAGTGTTCCCACGTGGGGCTCTGTCAGTGATGTCACCTGTACATGAGGGTTTATTCCTGCTTGTCCACAGAGAACACCTGCTACAAGTGAGTAACTATGCTATCTTCTTCCTCTCCACATGATTCAGAGAATATTTGCTTGGAACTGGTAGCTCCATTATCAATACTGTTCAGGCATTTTTCTCCTTCACTGCTGTCTTATTTCCTGCATCCAGCTTTTTATTGATTGGAATGGAAATGTCCCAAGTGATTGTAACCACTTCATTTTCCATAATTCTCTTAAGGTCACTTTCCTAGTTCCTTTTGGGTACAGCTATGTTGTACTGCTTGCAAAGTTCCCATTGAATGATGCTTGCCACTTTATTGTGCCTTTCTGTATAGAAATTTTTGCCATCATAACTTCACATCCAGTTTGTTTTGATGCTTTAGCTTTCTCTGAATTTGCTATCTCTTTGGTTTCAGTTAAGTGTAATCACGCCCCGACTGAATTCTCAGCAGTAACCATTTGTGGCTCTCGCCGTTATCCTTTTTTTAAATTTCTCGAGTAATCGTACAGTTATAGCAGTTTCAGCATAGTGTTTCCCTCGGGCAAAATATGATTGCCACGGGTTTATTTATTTGTTTATCTATTTTGTCTTTTATATTATCTATTTGTCTTTTATACTGCTTTATCACATAATCAAAGCGGTTTAGTCTTATGCTCAATATGTTTATTTAAGGCATTTGAGCATCCATGAAAATAACCTGCTATCTCAACATATTCTGTGATCATGTGTGCCGCGGATTTAGTCTTATGCGCGAAACAGTTATTTAAGATGTTTTGGGCATCTATGTAATTTAAAACAGTTTCAATATTTCCTGTGATTTGGAGAAGAGGTTTTAGACTATATCTCCTTTATCTTGTTTGTGTTGTAAAACTAGAGTGAAGATTCTGTCACTTTACAACTCCCCTCTCTTGTATATTTTAAAAGTGCTTTTGGAATATTTGGTTTATTGGATGAATCATTGATTGATGTGTACACATACTTGAAATTAACCCCTTTTGTGCAAGAATTTAAGATATAATTCTCTTTTTTCACATAAGACCATGGGATTCATTGTAATGAGAGACTTATGTATTCAGTTGACTAATCATTTTCTAAAGGGCTGTTCACTATCTTGTTCATTGTTTTAGTGAGTTATATTTATTTATTTATTTATTTGCATTTCTTATATACCGCGCTATTTCAATCAGTGCGGTTTACATTTGAACAAAATATACAGCAATGTAACCGGTTACATTGAGTTTACAATAAACAAGGGATACAAACTTGGATGAACAGGGAGAAAACTATGTACATTGTTATGTAAATAGATTGAACATCAAATTAGGCATTGTAGTATGAAAAAATGGATAGGTAACAGGAGGAGTGTCAGGCTAACGAATTTTCTAGTTGAGGTTGTGTTAAGTGTGAATCTTGGTGAAGATGTGTATTATGTTGGGATTGACTGGGGGGGAGGAGATTGGAATAGTATTTTATGAACAGATGATGTTTGATAGCCCTTCTGAAGGAAATGATATTGGTGATGGAACGAATTTCGGGGGGGAGAGAGTTCCATGCTCCTGGTACAAATAGTGAGAAGGCTCTATATTAGTGTTGTTAATGCATGATCTCACATGGGCAACTATTATATTTATAAAAAAATGTATATACCCTTTAGATTTATTGAGCTTATTGCAATTCTTTTAATCTGATTAATCAGTTGAATTTGTCTTTTATATGCATATTACTTTGCTATGATGTGGGTATATATATTTTTTTCTTTTTTGAAATACATTCCCTATATATATTTTGAACTTAAACCACACACAATTTCAATGTATAAGTTGTTTTATTTACTGTTTTCTTAATAAATATTTTTTTTATCTTTTGATTATTTATATATTACTTATTTATAATGATTTGTTTGAGAACATAAGAACATAAGAAAAGTCATACTGGGTCAGACCAAAGTCCATCAAGCCCAGTATTCTGTTTCCAACAGTGGCCAGTCCAAGTCGAAAACACCTGGCAGGTTCCCAAAAAGGCACAAGGTTTCACAGTGCTCGTCCTGGGCTAAGCAGTGGATTTCCCAGGTCCTTTTTAATAATGGCTTATGGACCTTTCCTCCAGGAACTTGTCCAAACCTTTTTTTAAAGCCAGCTACAGTAACTGCTTTTACTGCACCCTCTGGTAACGAATTCCAGAGTTTGATTATGCGTTGAGTAAAATATATTTTCTCTTATTAGTCTTAAATGGGTTACATTGCAGCTTCATTGTGTGTCCTCTAGTCTTTCTATATTTTGATGGCATAAACAACCGATCTACGTTTACCAATTCCACTCCATTCATTAATTTATAGACTTCTATCATATCCTCTTTCAGCCGCCTCTTTTCCAAGTTGAAAAGCCCTAACCTTTTAAGCCTCTGCTCATAGGGGTATCCTTCCATTCCTTTTGCCATTTTGGTTGCTCTTCTCTGTACCTTTCTAATTCCGTTATACCTTTTTAAGATATGGCAACCAGAATTGCATGCAATATTCATGGTGCGATCGTACCAAGGAACGATACAGAGGCATTATATCCTTTGTTTTATTCTCTGTTCTTTTCCTTATGATTCCTAGTATTCTGTTTGTTTTCTTGGCTGCTGCTGCACACTGGGCGGAGGATTTCAACGTATTATCCATGATGATGTCTAAATCTTTTTTCTGGGCGCTAGTTTCTAAAGTGGTTCCCTTACATTATGTAACCATAGTTGGAGTTGTTCTTTCCTAGGTGCATAACTTTGCAATTGTCCACATTAAATTTCATCTGCCGTTTGGATGCCCAGTCTTTCAATTTATCAAGATCCTTTTGCAATTTTTCACAGTTCTCTTGTGAAAGTTAATGCTAGCCTCTATTTATACCTTTTTGAATATTATTACCTTTATTTATTGTGTATGCTTTTTTAACCTGATGGTTCCTTTTCTTTTCTTTTATGTAATGTTTATTGCTTTAACAATTTATATTTGATATTTGTCTCTGAAAGATCTATTATATTTTGAAGTCTGGGATGTTTCACTTACAATCTATTTTTTATCTATGGCTTTCCTGTTTTAAATATATTTGTCCAATTGTTTTTGTTTGCCTTAAATTATAGACTCCTGACAAATTCTATAATCAAAACTTGGCCAAGCCAGGCTTTACTTCAATAAAGAATTATCTTCTATGGTCTCCCTATGCTCCTTGGTTATGCACGGGTTTATTTTTCTACATCAATTGATGCATGAAGGCAGTAGTGTGCAACACAAATGCATCCTTTAATTTAGAATTTGCATGTGGTTTAAGGAAGCTTGGAAAGAGGTACAAAACAATACTAGTAGATGAGGTATGGTACAGTATGAGTTTCCTGTCTCGGGATGACATTAGGCAGGAGGTTGAGAACGTCTCTTTTTATGTACTTTGGATTTTAAACTGCCTAACTTCTACAAAATCTGGTTTTGTCCAGTTTTCTTTCTTTAGGTTTGACAATGGAAGATCAGGATTTTAAAGTTCTCCTTATTTCTGTATTGAGCCAATCTTTTTAAACTTTGATTTTATTTGCCATTGCACACAACTCTGTGTAATAGCAGTGGTCTTCTAAACAATATAATATTGTATCTTATGTTCTTATGTATGCATCTCATTTTACTAGGATCCCATATTTTCTCCCCTTAAATGTTGGAAGGCTTGATTAGCTTGGAGCCAGTTCTAATGCATCTTGTCATAAGTGCTCAAAGTCAGAAGGGAGTGTTCACACATGTGGCTTGCTTTCCTGACTCAATACTTTCCACTTAGTGAAAGATTTTTGCAAAACTGAGACAGTTCTTATGAGATGAATTATCTCTCCTCTTCCAACTCGAGTAACCTTATAGATTTGATTTGAAATTGCAAACAAACCTCTCACTTCTGATGTTTTTATTACCCCCTCCCCTCCCCTGGTATAAATGGAATAGATCAGGTCATTGTGTCATTTATAATGGATTTCTGAGCCAGAGGAATGAGGGAGCTAATGAATAATTCCCTCCAGGTATTTGTTACATTCTCATTCTGTTGGAACCACTGATCCTGGTACAGTAGGGAGTTTTGATGGGCGGTGGGGGTGGGGTGAAAGAGAAAAGGAGATAAGCTGGGAATGTCCTTTAGTTGCAAAGACGACAATCTTTATGAACCTGAGGTGTTTAGATTGATATGAAGAGGAAGAGGTAGAAGATGATGTTCTCCCAGACTTAAGTACCAGGTTACTGAACGTAAAGGGGTGGGGAAAAGGGGAGAGCAGAGTTGTGCTAAAGTAACAACTTGCCATTGACACTAGTAGTATGGTGTATAAATATATAAACACTATTTTGGAAACTGAGTGAATGAATATATTGAAGCCTGACCTAATCAATGAATACTTCAAATTAGCCTTTTATTTCTGGAAAATTAAATCAATTTTGCCTACAGCATAATGTAGTGTCTGGTTTATTGATAAAACCCTAATGAGCTCCTGTAAGCACAATTCAGTTGTGAGGAGCATAGAATATGACAGCAAATAAGGACTGTAATGCCCATCCAGCCTGCTCGGTTTATTTTCTGGTACATGCTATAGATCTGCGTTCCCCTTCACTTCTTCACAAGAAATCCATGCTGCCTTAAAATCTGTTACTGTGTTTGCCTCTGTCACATCCCCTGGAAAACCATTCTATTCATCCACCATGAAATATTTTCTGCTGATGTTCCTGAGGCCTTACCCCCCTTGGAACCTTATCTTATGACCTTTATTATATAATTTCCTTCTGCTAAAAAAAAGTTTGCTTGTTGTGCATTGTTTACACTTTTCAGATATTTTATTGTCTATTCCCTAGTCTCTCCTATCCTCTAGGATATACCTTTTTAGGTTCTCAAGCGTCAAATCATATAGCTATGGTCTTTGGTGCAGACCGCATACCATTTTGGTAACCTTTTTTAGTTTGATAGTCAACAGTGCATGGCCTCCGAAATCCTTTGTTGCAGCCCTTTAGAAGTTGGCTGAAATGCTAATTTCTATGTGTGGGAATGCCTCAAAACATAAATTTCAGCTTAATTACTACTGGCCCGATTAGTACACATGTTAAATTTATGAAAAATGGATGTAAAATTATGCTAACAGCATATACAGAATAAGACATTAATTGGCAGGCATATGCCTTTGGCATACAATTAGTTATTTTGACGCTTACATCACCTACAACATTGTTGGTAGTTTCCAGCTCTTATGCAGGTCTATTGAATTGTAGTATTGTGAAGATTATAGGGGTGTAATTTTATTGTTCTTAGCAAATGTAGTTCATTCAGTTTTATAATTTAAAAGCCTATGGAATGATCGTGTTCAGATGATTGTGTAAGCCATGTAAAAATGTTGTGAAAATGTAGAACACTCCAGGAGAAGAATCAACAGTGAATGCGAACCCAAATGCTTCTTCATTCTTAGTCGCAACAAAGTGATCTGTCTACTCTGTTGAGAAATTTTGATTTTCAAATCATGCAGTTTGAGCTGGCATTACACAAGACATCCAAATCATTCAAAATACTTTTGACTGTGTGGTGAAAGAAAAGTTATTGGAGCTTAAGAAGAATTTAACTTGAGCAAAATATTTTGAAGGTACTCAGAAAATGTTCTGTTGGAGCTACTGTGACCTTGTTTAGACGTCCATGAGGTTTTTTTCAAACAAAAAAGCATTTACTGATGGTTCATTTGTTAAAGGATGTTAGCAGGCCTACTTTTCAAGATCTTTTTCATGAAGATTCAGCGTGCAAATACAGTTGTACAGAAATAAAGAATGCCATTGACAAAATTCAGTCGGCCCTGAGCACTGTTCCCAGATGGTGTGAAAGCCTTATTTTTTTTTTTGTAACTTTATCTTTATTAGTTTTTTCATATTTTTATGTTCCACACATTTTCAAGTAAAAACAAAAACGACAGGCATAGTAACCTGATACATAGACAATGTTTGTTCTAAACAGTTCCATACACTGAAAACTTCAAAGGAGCTCTAAATCGTGCCACCTTATCAATTCTAGGCCCTCTCCCCACCTCCCTCCCGCCCAACCTATCAGTTTTTGTAATCTTAATTTTTTATTGATAATACAACCAATTTACATCACATGTAACGAACACTCCTTATTACATCCCCCCATTCTACACATTGCATGTTATACCCAGCCACAAAAGTCTTTAGCCATTCCCCCCCCCCTTCCATCTCCTCCACCCTTCTTCCCACCACTCCTCATAGGCTTGCCATATATCCCTGTACTGCCCTTTCTGGTTCCTTCTATGTGCACCGACCTCACTCATGTGCCATAAATACTCTATTTTACCCAGCACCTCCCCCACCGTTGGTCCCTCCTTCGCCTTCCACCTCTGCAGTGTTGCCAGTCTGCACGTCACCACACAATAATGCCAGAACCTAAGATGCCCCATATCCCCCCCAACTTCCCCATCCAACAACACAATACTGCCCCTATCAGGTTGTATCCACACCCCGTCACCTCCTGGTAGAACTTACCCACTTCCACCCACACCTTCTGTATTATTGGGCAGTCCCAAATCATGTGCCCCAAATCCCCCCAGTGCCCACACCCCCTCCAACACTTTCCCTCACTCTCTTTACTCATAGCCATGAGTCGTGCTGGTGTCCACACCATTCTCAGGCGTAGCTTCAAACAGTTCTCCACCAGGTTAGTCCTCCACCCTATCCTTCTTTCATTGTTGTAAATAGCCTTCCATCTTCCCTCATCCCATGGCCCTTCAATTTCCGATTCCCACTTCTCTTGCCATCCCACCTTGCCCCCCCCCCCTTTACTATTGAGGATTTTATACAACCTTGAAACCAAACCTTTGAGTCCCTCCTTTTTTGCCATGAGCTCCTCAAATTCCGTCTCCCCCAGTTTAGAACCCAATGGACTGAACCAAGAAATAGACTTATCAGTGTTTTTGTGACCATATCTATATTGTCTATGTTATTCCTACGCACATTTAACTGAAACACCTTGCCTTTCTTTGGAGTTATTAATAGAGTGGCACCATTAGTTTGTTTTATTATCCTTTGTCTGAATACAGTTGGTGCAAACTGTTCTTTTTCACCCTTCTCAAAACACTGTTTTTTCAAAAAACATGATGGATATTTGTGACAACTTTAGGCAACATGACATCTTGCTAGCCTCTGCAGATATCGTTAAAGGTTTTTCCAACTTCACAGACACTGTCCCTAAGAATCCTCCATTGCTGTGTAATTCGATCCAAGCCACGCCCCCTGCCTTTTGGTGCGCTTTTCAGCGTCTACATAACTCTAGTTTCATTATGAGCCAAGCTTTTACAAACTGCATTGGAGTTCGTGCTTCTTTGACGTATATTATGTTAGGTAACATCAAGATTCACTATTATTTGATTTTCTTTCTTAACACACAGGTTTTTAATTGGTCAGTCTTTTACTTTTGGTGGTCTTCAAACCAATCCCCAGTGAGACATATATTCTCTAACAAAACTTGTAGTTAACTTGGTCAGTTTTAGAACACAGTTTTTGATACACGGCTCGTTTTCGTTAAGCAATTCAAGTTCCACTGTCACATTTGTGATCCTTTTTGGAGGTCTTCAAATAAGTTAGTTTAATACAGTCGTGGGAACATGCTTGTTTCGCCGAGGTTCAGCAAGTGATTTCTCTTTACCTGCAATTTTGAGGAGTGCCTTGATCTATTGTATACATGTTTGGCTCTGCCGAGGCTCAGCAAATAATTTCCTCTCACTTGCAAAATTCAGCGAAGCCCTGATTTATTGCATATATGTCTGGTTCTCTGGATGGCTTCTCCTCTCTTTCTATATAAATGTGTGCCCCAGCAGCAAATTTTGAAACTTAATATTTCAATTTTTAACTAATGCATTCATACATTTTTTTGCTACTCTTTTCTTTAGTTATTTAGCTACAACGGTGCTATAAATCTTACCAGAGGATCGCGTCTACATTTTAAAGATCCTCCGTGCTTCAGTAAGTAACTTCCGTTCTGTACGGGAATTTTTGTTGGTACATTAGCACTCTCGATTTAATAACCATTAGGCTTAAGATGAGAGATTTTACCTCGTGTACCCTGTTTTTGTACTCGGTTCTTAAACATCGCATTGATGGGTCTGCGTCAATTTACCACTGCACTAATCCCTTTATATGGTATAGAATGAACACTCATTGACGCCCCTGGAAATTAGTAGTTAAATAATCAATTCTGTTTTGAGACGTGTCACCCCTCTTGATAATGTCCTACTTTGTTTTGTAACTACCTACATATACAATTCCATTAGGATCTTCTACCTTTGAAGCTCTGGCTATTCGCCAGTTTAATTTTACTGCATGGAAACTTTCCTATGGTACCTGCTTAGTGAGTACCGATTATTTATATTACTCTTTACATGTTTGCTAATATGGCTTAACCATGAGTTTTATTTATTTATCATACTTTATAGTTTTAACCCCTTGAGTAAAGCGTTGTAGTTATTATTTTTTAGCTCTATTTTTTAGCTCTCTTTCTGCCCTGCGTCTGATGCTTTTCTAGTGCTGTTTGATTGGCCTTTTCACTGTCTTCGTATTTGTTGTCATGTTTTTTATGCCATGATGGTGTATTAGTCGAACAATATAGATAAGTATATATAATTTTGCTATGTAATAGTTTGTGAGTACTTATTTATATATGTTTTTAATTATTTATTTATTTATTTGATTTGAGTGTTATGAGATGTAGATATAGTATTATATATTTTTTTAACGTCATGCCCGGTTAGCTTAAAAAGCTTCTTTTGATTGTTTTATGTTATGTTCTTTTAAATGATTTTGGTATGCTTTTAACATATGTTTTAATATATTTTTATTATATGTTTGTAAGTGATTTTAACCCCCTGAGGAAGGCGTCCTGCCGAAACGCGTTGGGGAATACCAATAAAGCCATTGTGTCATCACTATTCTTGCTCCTTGTGTTACCATCCCTCTATTATCCACCACCTGACCCACCCTAATTAGCCCCCTCACCACCCAGGCCTTAAATGTCCCCCCTCCCCTCCCAGGCACAAACCCAGGCATATACTGTAGGTGCATTTCGCGGGACCATCTTTTATCCTGTGTCAAGAATCTCTTTCATTCTCCCCATACTTCCCACGACACCCCCTTTTGTGGATTCCCTCCTCTTTTCCCCCCTACAACTCCCAAACTACACCAAACCTCCGCCTCTAAGTTCTCCCCCCTCTCCCTTTCCATGTATACCCACTGTGGTATCTTCCCCCCAACCCCTCCAAGCAAACACCGCCCTCAGCTGTGCCGCCGCATAATAATACTCTACATTCGGGACCCCCAGCCCCCCTTCCTCCCGTGCTCTAAACATCATTGCCCAGCTCACCCTCGGGGCTCTTCCTGCCCAGATAAATCCCATAATCATATCCTGAAGGTTCTTAAGAACCCTTCTCGGTGCTCTACTCGGTAGCGCCATAAAGATGAACAAAATCCGCGGCAGGACATTCATCTTGATTGTAGCTATCCTACCTAACCATGACAAATGTATCCCCTGCCATCTAGCCAAGTCCTGCCGAAGATTCCTGATGAGGGGCCCATAATTCCATTCATTAATATTCGTCAGAGAATTTCCCAGCTGGATCCCCAAGTACCGAAAACGCCCCTTTACCCACTTTAACGGGAACGCCTCCCTCAACCGCTGCTCTAACCCCCACCTCTAAATTGAACCCCAATATTTCTGTTTTACTTACATTCATCTTGTACCCCGCCACCGCACTATATCTCTCAATAGCTTTTGTTAAGTTGGGCAGACTCCAGAAAGGTCTACTAAGCGTAGAGATAACATCATCCGCAAACAGTGCCACCTTACTAAGTTGATCTCCCACCCATATCCCCTCAATATCAACCTGTTGACAAATAAACGCTGCCAGGGGCTCGATGACTAGCGCAAACAGCAGAGGCGACAATGGACATCCCTGCCGCGTCCCCCTACCCAAACCAAAACTCTCTGAATATCCCCCGTTTATTCTAATCCAGGCATTTGGACTCCTATACAGTGCCCTTACCCATCCCATAAAACTACCTCCCAACCCCATTTTCTCCAGAACCTGCCACATAAAACCCCACTCCACCCTATCAAACGTCTTTTCGGCATCTACCGTTAGCAAGACCCCTTTCTTCCCCGTCCCTTCCAAACTCCAAATCACATTTAGCAGCTTTCGAATGTTGTCTCCCCCGTACCTCCCCATAATGAACCCGGACTGATCCTGATGAACTAACTTCTGCATTAGTTTTTGAAGCCTAGCTGCCAGTATTTTAGCTAGTAACTTTGCGTCCACATTGATAAGGGATATCGGTCTGTAGGCCCCACATGTAGTAAGGTCCTTCCCGGGCTTAGGAAGGACCGTAATGCCCGCCTCCACCATGGAGCGGGTAGCTCCTCTCCCCTTAACACCCCATTAAACACCCTAACTAACAAACCCTGAACACTCTCTCCTTCAGTACCTTGTAAAATTTCCCGGTTAACCCGTCTAATCCGGGTGACTTCCCTTCTTTAAGGGTTTTAATAGCCCTTCCCACCACCTCCATCCCCACCGGTCGTCCCAGTTCTTCCGCCTCCTCTACCGATAACCTGGGTAACTGACACTCTGCTAAAAACTCTGCTCCCTTCTCCCCCCCACCCCGCACCTCACTGCTATACTGCCGCTCATAATACTCCACAAAAACCTTCCGTATTTCCTGGGGTTTATATACCATGTTCCCCTGCCCGTTCCGAATTCCAATATTAGCTCTCTCCTGTCGCGCCTTTAAGCGCCGTGCTAATCGCTTCCCTATTGTGTTCCCCCCTTCAAACCACCCTTGTTTTAACCTAAATTTATATGCACTTCCACCGCCTCTAACTGGCACAGTTCCCCCCTCACCTTTTGCAACTTTGCCCAAATTGTGGGATCCGCCCGTGCCTGGTGCTGGCGCTCCCCAGGACCCCTATTTGTTTTACTAACTCATTTTCCACCTTTTTCCGCTTTCTCTTTTCCTGCGCTGCTATGCTTATAAGATGCCCCCGCACCACCGCCTTCATACCATCCCACACCATCCCCATGGGCACTTCCCCATCCAGATTGAACTCCGCATACTCCTTTATGACTCTCCGCAAACTATCCACAAAGTTCGGCTCCTCCAAGAGCCCCTCATTCAACCTCCAGAACCTAACACCTGGGTTCCTTTCCCCCAGCTCAAACTTAACATGCACTGGAGCATGGTCTGACCACGTAATGTGCTCTTTTTCCACTTCCTGTACCCTAGCTTGCCAGTCCCCACTTACCCACACCATGTCCAACCTACTATATGTCCCGTGAGCTGTAGAAAAGAATGTGTACCCCTTTTCCCCGTGATGCCTACCTCTCCACATATCCACCAGCCCTAACCTTTCTCGTAAGCGCAATAGACTCCGCCTATCTTTCCCGCAACCCTCCCCCCTCCCCCCGTATTATCTACCCTGGGGTTAACCGTGATGTTAAAGTCCCCTCCTATAATCAAAGGCATTGCTCCTCAGCCCTCCATCTCCCTCAGTAATTTGTCAAAAAACTCTCCCCGTTGGACATTAGGAGCATACAGGCTAATTATCCACACTTGCTCCTCCTTGATCATAACCCTTGCTGCCACCCACCTTCCCTGCTTATCCCTCCTCTCCTCCAACACTGCATCTTTATATTCCGCCCCTATCAAGAGCCCCACCCCCCCTCTCCTAGGCTGTGCCCTTTGTCCTGCCAACACCACCCTAGGGTACCTCTCCGAACACATCAATCCCTCTTGACTCACCCTCAAATGAGTCGCCTGGAGGCACAAAAAATCCGCCTTCATTCTCCTCCCCGCCCTTTCCACCAAACGCCTCTTCCTCCATGTTTGCAACCCCTTAACATTCAGGGTACTCACCACTAATTTGTCCTTATCTTCCTTCCGCCCCCTACCAGCTCCTTGATCCCCTCCCCCCCTCCCTCCCCCCCACTCCCTCACTTCCTCGCTCCTTCGCGAGGCTATCTCAGAGTTGTGCCCCACCCGCCACCCCCAGATCCCCACTCTCACCAAACTCCCCAACCCGCCCTTCTCCTTCAGCCCCTCCCGCCAACGTCCTGCTCACCCCCTACTCCCCTAAACCCTCACCCACCCCTCCTCTCACCCATCACCTCACATTCCCTCACATACCATTAAAACCACATCCATCATCTTACCTCCCTCCTCCCCTCCCCACATACAAGCATATACTCTCCACTTATTATCTTTAGTCCATTCGTCCTTTTCTTGCCACATAACATTCTGTTCGCGCTATCTCAGTGTTGCTGCTCAGCACTTGGCTCCTCTCCGTTGTGGTCTCCTCTGGTCTCGCTCCATCTCCATCGGCCGCTCCTCTGTATCCCACTCCCATAGCTGCCTCTGCCCGACCTCCTGTTTCTGTCGGGAACCCTCCGCCGGCGGCTCCCCCTCAGTTCTCTGCACCCCAGCTGCTTTCAGTGCCACCAACGCCTCCTCCAGAGACTGCACTCTTCAAGTCCTTTCCTCTTTTGTAAACGCAAGTCCAAAGGGGTATAACCACCGATACCTCAAATCCAACTTTCGCAGTTGACTGGTGATAGGTGCCATAGCCCTCCTCCTCTGTAGCGTCCCAATGAACAGGTCTGCGTATATTGCTACAGAATACCCCTGCCATAAGAAGTTGCGTAGCCCCCTCATCCATGCTGCAATCCTCTCCTTTACCTTGTAGTCCCACAGGCAGACTACTATATCTCTGGGCCGGTTATTACGCATAGGTCCCAGGGCCCGATGAGCTTGGTCCAGCTGTATTTCTCCCACCTCCACTTCCTCCCCTCCTTGCTTCAAGGCCTCTTGACACACGGCCTCAGCCACTTTAGCACAGTCCCGGAACTCCGGCTCCTCAGGCACTCCTTTAATGCGCAAATTGTTCCTCCTGGAGCGATTTTCCAAATCCTCTAACTTCATCTTTATTTGCTCCTTCCACTCCTCCTCACCTTTGTGATGCGCCTCCCACTCCTCCTGCTGCTGTTCCAACGTTTGCAGCTGATTCTTGTGGTCCCCCATCGTGTGCGTGACTTCCTCCACCTCCTCTCGCAGGCTGCTCACGATTTCCCCCAGCGCTGTCTTAGCAGATTTCACCACCACCTTCAGCTCATCAAACCACTCCTTGAGCTCTTCCCTCGTAACCATGTGCGCCACCGGCTCTCCTCTCCCTCCCGAGCCTCTGTCCAGGTCCACTCCATGCTGCTCGGCCTGCGCGACACGCACTCTCTCCTCTCCCGCCATTTTAGCTTCGGCCACCTGCCCGCTCACAGTCGCTGCACCAAAGGCATAATCTCTCAAATCGGCGGTTTTCTTTCGGGTCGCCATGCGCCCCCCCTCTTGCGGCACCCCCTGCCACTACTTTCGCCGCCGTTTACTCCCGGTAAGGGCCCTCTTCACACGTTTTCGCTTGGTGGGGTCTGGAACTATCTCCTCACGCGCCCATACTGACGGGTGACGTCACTTCCCCCCGTGAAAGCCTTATTAATGAAGATCTTTTTGAGCAACTCATGCCAGATTTGTATGAGTGGGACTGATTTTGACTGGCTTTAGATGAGTCCATGGACGTTGTTGACATCTCTCAATTGGTTATCTTTGTACGTTTTAGCAAACGTTTTGTTGCAAAGAGAAGATACTGACATTGACACCGCTCTTAAATACAATTAGAAGTATAGACTGCTTTAGTGTTTTCAGTTTTTGATTGAAAAAAATGTGACACGATCGGTTATGTTGTGTCACAACTGATGGTGCAGCTGCTATGACTGGGATGCATTCAAGATTGGTGGGCTTGATGAGGAAGTGACTTAAATTTCCCAAAATCCTGAAATTTCATTGCATCATTCATCAGATTTGTTATGTGGTAAGCATCTGCAGCTTGATTCAGTGATGAGTGTTATCATAAAAACCATTAACTTGATGTGTGAAAAGGTGTTAAATAATCGCCAGTTTTTTGCTCTTCTCGATGCTCTGGATGCAGAGTATCTTGTTCTTCATAAAGATGTCAGGTGGCTGAGCAAAGAGAAGGTTTTGAAGTGTTTTCTTTGTGCCGCTGCCTCACATTAGAGAATTTCTTGCTTTTTAAAAATCAACAGTTTGAATTATCAAGTTCTGCATGGTTGCTGGTCGTGGCCTTTTTAACTGACATTACAGATCATCTCAACCAACTCAATTTGAAATTACATGTTTCTCATTTCATTACTGAACTCTACAGCCCTTTGAGGGCATTTGTAAAAAAGGTGGATTTGTTTTGGTCAGCTTTAGGCGAAGGAGAGATGAAGTACTTTCCCAATTTAAAGCAAATGGCCTTGGATTTATTACTTTCTCTGAAGGAAGATGAAGCAAAAAATGCTGCTGAATGATTCTCTGCTGTGCTTGGAAAACTATAATAGGAATTTAAAGACGTATTTATAGATTTTTCACAACCTGAACCCATGCTGGACTTGGTCCTGAATCCATTTGTTGGAGATCCTGGGCTAATTTCTAAAGCAGCAGTTGACTGTGGGTTAGCAGACAGTCACTTTGAGCTGGAAATAATTAACGTAAGAACATATGGAATTTAATCAACACCATAAAAGTTGTGACACTTTTTGTGATTTCTGAAAGATTATTCCTAATCAGAATTATCCAGTATGTTCGATGATTGTAGGCAAAGTTTTATCATTATTTAGCTTCACATGTGCAAAGAGGCTTCAACTATGAACATTTTAAAGTCAAAATTGAGGAATAGATCAACTATAGACAGACAATCTCTTGAGCCTGTTAAGAATGTGCACAATGAATTACGAGTTACAATATGGTACGCTGGGTTACTTTTGCACACATCATTACAGTCATGAACCTCACTGCTAAGCCCAGGGTATGTGGAGTATGATCTTGGCTCTCAAATTTACTGGTGAGCAATATGCAGACCCTGGTGACTCATTAATAATATTTGCTACTGTTGATAAGGCCACAATGAAGTGATTTTAATTTAACTGTGTTATAGAATTAATATTTATATTTAAAACATTATGTGTAGGTTTAAACATGTTTTGAAATTTGAAAACCATTGGGTGGCCCTCCCCGAGTTTTTTATTATTTACACTGTGGCCCTTTAACTGCTTCAGATCATCTCTACTCTCTCTATATCATTTTGGAGGGATAGTCTTCCAAAATGGCACAATACTCCAGGGGCCCGATATTGAATTGGACAGGCTATACACTGCTATGGCACATAGCCCTGCCTGCCAACCCTTAACCCCAGATATACAATGCCATGGCATGGCATTAAATTATTGGGATTGCCACACATGCCCCAGAGACGCCAAAGCTAACTGGGTAGCGGCGATATTGCACCACTAGCTTCTGTGGGTAAAACTAGGTAGCAGTGCAATATCGTCGCTATCTGGTTAGTGACAGTCTCCACGCCCGCTATGCCCCGGAACGCCCCAAACAGGCGTGTGTAGCGGAGTTAGAAGGGGATATTCAACGGCACTAATTGTGTAAGTGCCATTGAATATCTCAAGTTAAGGCAATTACATGGTTTATTGGGCTGTAAACTGTGTAAATGCCTTTCGAATATCAAGCCCTAGTTGTACAAATGGCATTGCCAACACCTTTTTAAAAAAAAAGGTTTTCCATAGATACCAGCATTTCTCTGGTTCTGGCTATTGTCTTGATTAGGTTTATTCACTTATTAAACCACCTTGCACAACAACATCAAAATTAATATTTCATTAGACTAATATAGGATATAAATTCACACACAGTGAACCGAAAAATCCTATATACAAGTGTTCCACACTATAGTATTATAATAAAGAGATTTTTTGGTCGGAATTTAAAAGGGAGGATGCTCCTTCACTTTTTAAGTCTGATATAAAAACAAATCTCTTTATTATATTATACAGTGGAACACTTGTATATAGGATTTGTCGAAACAAACATAAAATACAATTTATTTTTTTTAGTGCCATCAAGTCAATGTTGACTCATAGCGACCCAGCTGTTGTTGTTGTTGTTAAGTGCCGTCGAGTCGGAGTCGACTCATGGCGACCCTCTGGATAGCTATCCTAAATTGTGTTCGGTCTTCAGTCAGGCGGCTCATTGTTGACAGGCTGGTACCCGTAGCTGCTGTTATTGTAGCGATCCATCTCATTGCTGGCCTTCCTCTTTTGCGTTGACCTTCTATCTTGCCAAGCATGATGTCTTTCTCTAATGATCTCTCTCTTCGCATGATGTGTCCGAAGTATGAAAGTCGAAGTCTTGTCATCTGAGCTTCTAAAGAAAGCTTAGGTTTGATCTCCTCTAGTACCGACTGGTTTGTTCTTCGGGCAGTCCATGGTATACACAGTATTCGCCGCCAGCACCATAATTCAAAGGCATCAATTTTCTTCCTGTCTGTCTTTTTCACTGTCCAGCTTTCACATCCATATGATGTTATTGAAAATACCATGGCTTGAACAAGTCGAATCTTTGTATGGAGAGAGACATCTCTGCTCTTGAGAATCTTATCTAGGTCTTTCATAGCCATTCTGCCAAGAGCAATGCGTCGTCTGATTTCTTGACTGCTTGTTGCTTCTTTATTGATAGTTGATCCAAGTAGGTTAAAGTTGTTCACGATTTCAATTTCTTCTCCTTCAACGATGAACCTGTTGATTTTGCCAGTTGTCATGATCTTTGTCTTCTTTACATTAAGGTGCAGGCCCATTTTGAGACTATGTTCTTTGATTGTAAGAAGCAAATGTTTCAGATCATCTTCACTTTCAGCCAGTAATGTGGTATCATCAGCATAGCGAAGGTTGTTGATGAGTCTTCCACCAATCTTCACACCTCTGTTGTCTTCATACAGTCCTGCTTCTCTGATGATTTGTTCTGCATATAAATTAAACAGGCAGGGGGAAAGTATGCAGCCTTGTCTTACACCCTTGCTTATTTTAAACCATTCTTTTTCTCCTTGTTCCGTTCGAACTATTGCTTCTTGATCAATGTACAGATTGCGCAAGAGAACGATCAGGTGTTCTGGTATACCCATTCTTCTTAATGTGGTCCAGAGTTTCTCATGGTTTACACAGTCAAAAGCCTTGCTATAGTCGATAAAGCACAAATAGATATCCTTTTGGTATTCTTTAGTCTTTTCAAGGATCCATCTCACATCCGCAATGATGTCTCTCGTTCCTCGCCCTTTCCTGAACCCTGCTTGCACTTCAGGTAGTTCTTGTTCTAGGTATGGCTGTAGTCTCTTTTGAATAATCTTCAGTAGAATCTTGCTGGCATGTGGGATCAGAGCGATTGTGCGATAATTTCCACAGTCAGTTGGATCACCTTTCTTTAGTATTGGTATAAACACAGATCTTTTCCAGTCAGTTGGCCATGATGTTGTCTTCCATATTCTTGGCAGAGCCGTGTAAGTACGGTAACAGCTGCATCAGATTGCTGCAATACTTCTATGGGAATGCTATCAATGCCTGGTGCTTTGTTCTTTGATAAGGCTTTCAATGCTGCTTCAACTTCTTCTTTCATCACCAATGGTTCCTGATCATAAGGTATAGGTTGAAACGGCTGTTGGTCCACTTGATCTTTATCATATAAAAACTCTGTATACTCCTTCCACCTTTTCTTGATCTTCTCAGCATCATTCAACATAGAACCTTGAGCATCTTGTAACATTCCAATTCGAGGCTGGAACTTTTTCTTTAACTCTCGCAGCTTTAGGAAAGCCGATCTTGTTCTTCCTCTAATAGTTTCTGCTTCTATTTCCTTGCAAGTGTCATTGTAGTACTTTTCCTTGTCCTGTCTTGCTGCACGTTGGAAATCTCTGTTGAGTTCTGCAATTGTCTTTCTTTCTCCTCTGGCTTTAGCTTCTCTGCGTTTCTGGGCAATTTTCAGAGTTTCTTCCGTCATCCATTTGGCTGTTTTTGCTTTTTCACACCTTTTGTAGAGACTTCTCGCTTTCTTCTAGCACAACCTTCTTGATGTCATTCCATAACTCTTCCGGAGCTCTGTCATTTGTATCTAAAGCAGCAAATCGATTTTGCAGGCAGTCTTTAAATTCCAGTGGTATATTCTCAAGGTCATATTTTGCTGCATTCATGAGTGGTTTGCTCTTTTTCAACTTTAGCTTGAGTTTGCATACTAGTAGTTGATGATCTGTACCACAGTCAGCTCCAGGTTTTGTTTTGGTTGATGTTACAGAGCTTTTCCATCGTTGACTTCCACAGATGTAGTCAATTTGATTTTTATACAATCCATTGGGTGAAGTCCATGTGTACAGTCGCCGCTTGTGTTGCTGGAAGAAGGTGTTTGAGATGAATAGATCATTGGTCTTGCAGAATTCTATCAGTCTTTCTCCAGCTTCATTTCTGTTGCCAAGTCCATATTTTCCAACTACTTTGCCTTCTTCTTTGTTGCCAACTTTTGCGTTCCAGTCACCCATGACTATCAGGATATCCTGTTTGCATGTTCTGTCAATTTCAGCTTGTACTTGTTCATAGAACTCTTCAATTTCATTCTCTTCTGCAGCTGTTGTTGGGGCATATACTTGAATTATAGTTGTGTTGATAGGCAATCCTCGTAGACGAATAGAGATTAAGCGTTCGCTGACTGCATTGTATTTCATTACAGTTCTTGCAAGTTTCTTCTTTATTATAAACGCAACACCATTTCTTCTTTGTCTTTCATTTCCAGCATAGTAGACCATGTGATCATCTGATGCAAAGTGCCCGATGCCAGTCCATTTCAGTTCGCTGACACCCAACAGGTCAAGTTGTACACGTTCCATTTCATTCTTGACCACCTCCAACTTCCCTTGGTTCATGCTTCGTACGTTCCATGTTCCAATGTGTAAGACATCTTTACAGCTTCTGACTCTCATTTCATGCGCAGCTACATCAGCAGTCAGACTTCCCGAGGGCTTTGATCCAACCACATCATAAATGCTGGCTTTACTCTGAAAAGTCTTCAGCTCTTCCCCAGTAGCTAGTTGAGTGCCTTCCGACCTGGGAGTCTCATCTTCCAGCACCATAGCACAATTTGTTTTGTTGTAACTATCCATTGGGTTTTCATGGCAAGATACAGAAGTAGATTGCCGGGCCTTCCTTCCACGCAGTTTAAGTTTGGTGTTGTTGCCGTTGTCACAGAAATGTGATCCTCCGCCGTCAACACTATCCCATTCTGCTGCTGCCCAGATGGGTGGTTTGTCTTCGTCTGGCACCTCAGCTGAGACCTGTCCATCTTGGGAGACCCTGCCAGTAGTTAAACTACGGATAGTTTAGCTCTCAGCATCACTGATGCACGCAAGCCCTCACAGCACGACAAGCTGCAAACCAAGTGAGAGCTACCTCTGGGTTTTCTTGGCAATGTATCATCGGAAGTAGATTGCCAGCCTTTTCTTCCGAGGCAATGGAGGGTAAAGTGACTCGCCCAAGGTCACAAGGAGTTCCAGTGGGAATCGAACGCTTGATTTTCTGGGTACTAGGCAGTTGCTCTAACCAGTAGGCTACACCTCCACTCATAAAAATACAATACAAATGTAGAATACAATCCAAAATAATATGGCAAATTGGACTCATATTAACCATCCATTTAATGAGCCATCACATTTCTCCCATAATATCAGCTGCCACATCACAGTTTTAATTTTTCCTACATAATGAGCTGATTGGTTGAACAGTTTCTTTTATAATTCATAGTTCTGTGCGAATAACTGTTTTCAACTTTCTAAGCAGCAGGTAATAACTGATTTTCTCATAATTCTCGGGGCATATCATTCCATATGGAAAGACCCATATAATGCATTCTACAGTATTTTTAGTCAACATTACCAGTAATTACAGCACGATTTTTGTAAGAATGATCTAGAGGGAGCATGCGGAACACCTTTAAAAATGGCTTTGTGAACAACGCAAAGAATCATAAATTTTGGTCTAGCAGAAACTGGTAACCAATGCAAATTGGCAAGAATTGGTGTGATATGTTTATATCTTTTTGCTCCTGTGAACATCCAAGATGCAGTGTTTTGCAGACTAGTCTTGAATTCTTCTAAGACTAATTTCGATAGACCTTGATATGTTACAGTAATCTAGTCTGCTTCTGTCAACCACACACCCAATGATAGAAACATTTGTAGATTGCAGGGATAACAAATGGCTTCAATCAGACTGTTGATCTAAAAATCACCTCACACTCTAGTAATCTGTAAAGTCATATTTAATTACCTTTCTCAGTTTACTCCCAAACTGGTTTATCTCATTATACACCTTTTAATAGACAACCTCCCAGATGTGGTGGTGCCAATACTTACCTTGCCAGGACAGCCATATAGCCCCTGATTATATCCACGTTTAGTGCCAATATCTGTTGACAAAGTCCTCTATCAACAAAATATCATTTGGTTGAGCATTGGCCTCTACCTGATCATCCTTGATAAATTTTTGCTAAAGATGTCAAATACAAAAGAAAAAGAAGAGGAAATAAGAACAACTTGAGGAAAGTTGGTAAAGATTTATTAACATACATTCCTTGAGATACTTTAGATAAATATGATAACCAATGTGGAGTATTAGATCTCAGTCCTATACCTCTGTTTGGTTAACCAGAAGCCATGGTGAACAGTATGGAATGTTGATGTTAAGCCGAGCTGCACCATTTAGGCCTCAAAATTCTGGTCTATCTTAGTCCTGATACTGTCTGCTAAGGCCACTGGAGCTATTTCAGTACTATGGTGCGGGCGATAATCCAAATGCAAGAAACACAAGGGCTGAATCATATCCAAAAAACACTGATATCTGTCTATAGACCATTCTTTTGAGTATTTTTGCTAATATAGGGAGGTTAGAATGGGTTGAAAATCAGTGTAATGATTTCTTATTTGCTTCCTTTTTTGAGAATGAGGGTGTTTATTGATTGCAATACCACTATTCCTCATTTCAGAGAGTCATTCAGTAAATGTTTAATGAAATCTAATGATCTATAACTTTTACATAAGAAACTAGTGTTAAATCTAAAGATTAGCAGATTTGGGCCATCAAAGTATGTTCTGCTTCTAAAATAATTCAAAATTGTTGAAATTTGTTCATCTGTTCTTGAGGCACATGTCTGCCTGCCAATATAAGAGTCTGGTCAACCCTCTCTCCAAGGTGTGGAGGGGACAACTCAGATGAGAAGCTATAATCAGTATTATCAATAGAGCAATCCAGCATATTAGCTAGTATGGCACTAGGAGCCCAAGGTGGGTGAAGATCCAAACACTTTATCCCATCTATTTTAATTCACTGTTTTTCTTGATGTGCACTCTGATTACCAAATTTTAGGACATCATCCACTTAAAGCAGATCATGGGAAAGCTTGAAAATCCTATCCTCAAAACACCCCCACAAATTCCTCACTTGTATAGAAATGATTACTTAAATTATGAACAGCATTATTACCAGCCGGTTCTCCCACAGGTTGAAGAAGCTTCTAAGGTTATTTAAGCTGCTGTCAATAAAATTTGACATTCCATATGTCTTAATTGTTGGTACATCAATTGCAAGCCATAATGATACCAGCCTCTGCCGCCGCCTCATTCTTCCATGGCTACGTTAGGGGGGGGGGAGGGGAGGCGTGTACACTGGTGTTGCCACAGGAGTGCAGCATGTCTTAAGAGAGGAGAGAATTAGGTGTGTGCTGGGGATTTTATTTATTTATTTTATTTATTTAACATTTTATATACCGCTCTATTTCACATCAGTGCGGTTTACATCGGACATTAAACACTTGGACATACATATTTTGTCCTACGTTTACATAAAACAGGGTTATAACATGGACTTAACTGGGGAAACTATATACAATGAGAATTTAGCTTTAGATAAATAACGGATTGAATATAACAGGTTTTACAATCCGGGTCAGGTTACAGCGTTTTTGTATTATACTGGTAAAGAATAGTTATCATACTGGTGACTGCTGAGGTGTGGGCAGGTGGAGCGGAATTGAAAAGTTGGGGAGAAATAGGGGGGGATTCAGAAGAATTATTATGGAGGGAGTGCATGTCAGGGGAATGAGGGAGAAAGAGCTATAGTAATGTCGTTTCTAGGTGTTTGGATGAGAGGGCTATGGTGAGGTGTGTATAGATGGGTGTTTGAGCAAGCTATTATGGGTTGTGTGCCTGGGGGAGAGTGAGTAAAAGCTGTGACAAGATTTTAAGAGGAAGCTGTGGGTGTTTGGGGGGAGGGTTTTGAGAGAGAGATGTGGAAGGGAAGTATGGTTTTCGTAAGAGCTGTTTGTGTGTGTATTTGGGGAAGGATTACAGAAAGAGCCAACGGGTTTGCGTGTGCTGGGGGAAGCAAGAAAAAGAGAGCTATAGGTATCTGGGGGGGGGGGGGGGAAGAGGGTTGAAAGAGGGCAGTGGGGGAAGTGTTTGCTTGTGTGATGGGTTTAAAAAGAGGAATGGATAAAAAACAGGGTGATGCAGAGAGAGAGAGAAAGAGCTGTGGATATCCACCCTAAAGAGGGGGCAGGCAGAACTTGGCAAGGAGGAAGGAGATTGACTAGTGGGTATTCAAGCTAGTTGGGGAATAAGACTGTTTTGGGGGTGGTTTGAGTATGAACAGGGAGAAAGCTGGGGAGTATCAGGCCTGGGGCATGGAGGAGCCAGATCTACCCAAAAAAATGACAAAGAATGCAGAATTTAAAAAAAAACAACAACAAAAAAAACTGTACACAGAATTTTCAAATTTTTATGCAGAATTCCTCAGGAAGTAAAAGTTGCTTATTTTCAAGTTTACCTTGCCATTCTAATTTTATATTGTGCTGATGTGGAGGGCAACCCTTGTCAGTCATTTTGCTGCAGTTATGTGCTTACTACAGTTTTGGTTATCTGTGCCAGGCAACATCTGTTGTACAACCATCTTGGGTGAATTTCTTCATCATGGTGGTTAATAGTTCTTAAGTAAGTAAATAAATGTTTCAGCTTGGATCTTAAAGGTGGCATTTGATGGCCCAGAAACATTTGCTTTGTTCTGTTAATCTAATTGTATACCTTCAGTTTTCTGGAGGATTCTCATTCGTGTAGGGGAAGAGTTATTAACCTTGTGGTTGTTTGGGCAAGGACTTTTCTCTCATTTCATCAACCTGGTAAACTTTGCATTGGACACATTAGTGCCTGTAGCAGGAAGAGAAGAATCTGCCCACAGCTTGGCTGGTGATCTTTGTCTGACTAACATGTATTATGGGTTTCAAGCAGCTTGATTTTGTACTGTGAAATGAGATTGATTGCAGTTTACTGCATTTATCATTGCTGCTGGTGTTTGTTTCTCTGGCACAGCAGTAAGTTGGACTCATATTGGAAATCTGTGAAACTCATTGTGCTAATGATTTTGTCTCCTTTTAATGTTACTCAAAAATTCCACTTTAACATTTTCAAAATCATTTGATGTTGGTTCTATTGTAGCCCTGTCCTAGATGCATGTAGAAGGTAATAAGGCAGGTGAATTGATCTTCTCAAGCTTTTACTGGCACTATTCATGGCACCTTGAGATAGGAGATTGTAATAAGTGTCCTGATTCTTTTTAAGTGTATTTCGCTACAACTATAGTGCCTGTCGAGGAGGGTTGGTCAGTCCAAGGCCAGATTTAAGATTTTGGTGCCTATAGGCAAGACCAAACAGCAGATCCCTACGAGTATGAGGGGTAGGATGTCAGCGTTTCCAAAGACTGAAAATCCAAAAGAGGAGCACGGGAAGACCATAGAGCTGCACTGGTGCCCCTTCAAAGCAGCACATGCATATGGCCCTGAAGTAGGTGGGAGCAGGCTCCTATTTGGAACCTTCAAATATTTGCCACCGTAGACTGTTGCCTATGCTAAATCTGGGCCTAGGCTGGTCAGTCTGTCCATCCATCTTATATGAGCTTGCGACGATATTTGTCCGAGGGGGAAGGGGAGAGAACTAAAGAGAAGGGGTGGGGGATGAAGAGAGTGAGTACAAGAGTGGAAAGGAGAAGGTGAGAGTGGGGAATGGGGAGGGCAAGGTGTTAGGAAGAGATTGGTGGGTGAAGGGTAGCCAGAAACCATCCCAAGTGGATAACTAAAGTGTGAAAGAGTGCACCACTTAGCCATCTCCCAAACACTAACATTCACCCACTCACTCATGCACTACATCCCCATCTAACCCAATCACAAAGATACGTGCACCTCACCTACTCACACTCCCATACCAAATCAGTACTTATGCAATCACATATCCATACCCTACTCACCCTCTTAGCGAAATGTGCCTGTTTAAAAATGCTACTGCTTCTACTACTACTGATCATTTTTATCTCCAGGAACAAGCAGGAATGTAGTCTTCACATAAGGGTATCGTCGGCACCGACGGAGCCCGTGTGGGAATGCTCCCCAGTGTCCTATAGGAAAGCTTTTGGGAGCATCCCACTGCACCTGCGCTGCTGCCTTCCCGCCTTTCCAACTCTCTTCAGTTTTTCGTTTTCCACGGAGCCGACAGGCAGCAATTCCCGTCACCACAGAAAAGTTTCTTTTTTGTGGTCGTGTCTGCCTTCCCGTCGACGCTCACACCGGTACCATACTGTATGTGTCGTCTTTTTTTTCTTCTAAAAAAAAGCTTTTCTTGAGGGTTTGTTCCCCTCTTGGTGCCTTGGTGCCATTTTGGGCAGTAGGCTCTGTTTTCTTTCAAAATGGAGAAACCAACTAGTGGTTTCAAAAAATGTTCAAAATGTAGCAGTACTATTTCTGCTACTGTGACACCCATGACTGGTGTCTTACATGTTTGAAACATAGGCCATGTGGTCTTTTCTGTCGTCATGTTTCTATCTAGTCTGTCCTTCCATATCAACAACTACAACAATCCCCTTTTTTCCTTTAGAGATCCTCTGTGTTTGGCCCATGCTTTTTTAAATTCAGATACTGTCCTCATCTCTACCACCTCCACTCGGAGACTATTGCATGGATCCACCACTCTTTCCGTAAAGAAATATTTCTGCATATCACTCCTGAATCTATCCCCCTTCACCTCATCCCATGTCCCCTCATAGCAGAACTTGCTTTCAATTGAAAGAGGTTCTCCCCCTGTACATTTATGCCACGGAGGTATTTAACCCTGGAATTACCAAAATGTTTTGCACACACTGAATAACCGTTAGGGTCATAAATGACCCCACGACAGATTTTAATTGTTAACCATGAAAAATTTAAACTAAACAGACAAAACATTATTCTGAATTAATTATTTATTATATGAAGGTTAAATGTTTTGAAATTTAATGCTTTATCATAAAATTACTTGAAGAGTTGCCATGAAAGCAGTTTTTGCATGCACTTGATGAACACAGTAAAGTACTACAGTCATTTGCATGAGACACAGACAATTTCTGAATGTTCTTTGCAAACATTGCGCTTGCAGGAGGTGCAAACCATGTTGCTTTTCTTGTCTTTTTCTCTGGAACACTTGCCCTTTTCTTTGGGATCCCGACATTGCAAACAGCATCAGTGGCTTCTTCAATGCTGGAAGAAGTCTTGCTGCAATTACTCTGAAGCAGCTGCTTTCCTAATTCCAAGAGGAATAGACGACGTCTGTGCTTTGACTTGGACTGCCATTCTGTATTTAGTGACATCCAAACAATGAAGGCGTTCAAAGCACTGATGTCCAACATGTTGTAGAAGATTGTCACTGGCCAGTGTCTTGTCATTTGTTTTGTGGTATACATGCGCAACATTTGGTCTGCCGTATCTACTCCACCTTTACTAGAATTATAGTCCAAGATCATGCGTGGTTTTTTGTCTGGATGTGTGTTATCTACTTCTTGATCATGCAAACTGCTCAGAAGAACAACCACTTTTCCTTTCTTCAGGCAATAGGAAACCAGAGTGGCGTCATCGCGAAAGGCAAACAGTGAAGTGAATACCTCTCGGCCCTTTGCTATTACAAATTTTGGAGGTAATTCTTTTCTGTTCTTTCAAATTGTCCCCAATAGTCTCATTTGTTTTTCTAGCAATTTCCGTGACAGGGATAAACTGCAGAAGAAATTCTCAGCAGTAACATTTCTGCCAGATCGCGTCAATCCTTCAGTGAGTTGCAGCACAATCCTTTCACCCTGATTCTGTTCCCTGTTTTGTCCGAATTCCCTTCCTGTATATACTTGAAGATGCAGAACATATGATGTTGCACTGTCACACAACATCCATAGTTTTATGCCATATTTCCCAGGTTTGCTGGGAATATATTGTCTGAACGGAACACGGCCACGAAATGTAAGCAGTTGCTCATCCAAGGTAACATTTTCACCAGGAACAAAGGCATCACTTAGAGTTGCTTCCCAGGTATCAAAAACGTGTCCGATTGGAGCAAGCTTATCCACGCCTCGTTGTTCACGTCTGTTGGTTGCATCATCAAATATGAGAGCACAAGAAATTTGCTGAAAACGGTTATGGGCCATATTTTTGCCGAAAACAGAACGACCATCTTCAAGGTTCCACAACTGAACTATGGATTCATTTCATGACTTGTACATGCCTGAGAGGATCAGAAGTCCAAGAAAACGTTGAAATTCTCCGTCTGTCAAATATTTCCAGGTGTCTTCATAAATGTGTCTTCCTTGTTTGCTCGTCCGCATCATGATTTCATTCAATAAGTTCTTCCTCATGAACAAGTGGAATGCTGCGAGAGGGCTATCAACATTTCGTACAGCATACCTTGTAGGACCTTGTTGTACGGGCATGACATTAGTTCTGGCATATCTTCCAGCAGCTTGCTTTATAGGTTTCCTGTTCCATGATGTGGCATCCTTAGATACATAGGCTTCAATGGCAACATTTGTGCTTATAGTTGATGACCTCTTAGCTCCTCTATGACCACAACCAAGATTCCTCACAGATGATATTGACACCGAGGACTCCTGCCTCCTTCCCCGTCCAGCACAGCCTCGACCTGCAACTTCACTCTTTGCTGCAGGCGATGTTACCTGCTCAACATCAGTCTCACATTCACTTGGCGACCAACTGCTGTCGCCATCTGAATCATGACTGTCATCATCAGAGTTATCGCCCGAACTTGGCTGATATGCTTCTTCGCTTGCTGAATATGCTGCATCATCAGACGACTCAGAGCCGTCACTGTCAGCATCTCGTTGCAATATTTCTCTTACTTGGGTAGCTGAATACTTTTGTTTTGACATCATAAACAATAACCTAAAATAAATAAACAAAGATAAAGTTGAATAAAATGCAAAGCAGTTTTACTATAGGTGTACAATAATTGTGATGAATGAGCTGAAAGCCTTTAGATTTCATCGGAAATAATGAGAGAACGTATGATATCAATTACAGAAAATGTGTAATTTTCATAAAATAAGAGTACAAAATATAAATGATACATAATTAATGATAAATACCTTTGTCAGATCAAAGAATTCACAAAACTGCAAATTGTATCACGATCCAAACCGGACGTAAGCAACTGGGGTAAAAAATGACCCCACTTGTACTCTGTGCTGCAATTCATCACTAGCGTCACCTAGCGGATGAAAATTATTCCTCTCATGGCGCAATACAAAGAGAATATTGACATGTGAAAAGTCAGAAAATGATTTCATTCTTGAACAACTAGTTTCCGAGATACGTGTTGTGAAACTTGCAATGGGGTCACTTTTGACCCCATCCGGTACTCACAGGGTTAAACATGTCAATCATATCACCTCTATCTCGCCTTTCCTCTAAGGTGTACATATTAAGATCCTTACGTCTGTCCTCATATGCTTTATAATGAAGACCACTAACCATTTTAGTAGCCACCCTCTGTACTGACTCCATCGTGTTTATATCCTTTTGAAGGTGCGGTCTCCAGAATTGTACACTATACTCCAAATGAGGCCGCACCAAAGACTTATACAGAAGCACTATAACCTTCTTTTTTTCTGCTGGCCATTCCTCTCTGCATGCACCCAAGCATCCTTCTAGCTTTTGCCGTCGCCTTTTCTACCTGTTTAGCTACTTTAAGATCATCAGACACAGCCACGCCTAGGTCCCACTCTTCTTTAGTGGACAAAAGTACTTCACCCCCTATACTATATTGCTCCCTTGGATTGCTGCAGCCCAAATGCATGGACCTTACATATTTTAACATTAAATCCCATCTGCCAAATTCTAAACCATTTTTCAAGCTTAGCTAGATCCCTCCTCATGTTATCTACACCTTCCTGGGTGTCTACTGTATTGCAGATTTTTGTATCATCTGCAAAGAGGCAAACCTTACCCGACAGCCCTTCCACTATATCACTAACAAAGATGTTAAAAAGAATTGGACCAAGGACAGATCCCTGGAGCACACCACTAGTAACATCCTTCTTCTCAGAGTGAGCTCCATTTACCTGTACTCTTTGTCGCCTCCCACCCAACCAATTTCTAACCCAAGCAGTAACTTTAGGGTCCATCCCTAGGGTGCTCAGTTTGTTTATAAGACGCCTGTGAGGAACAGTGTCAAAGGCTTTACTGAAATCTAAATACACCACATCTAGGGCTCTCCCTCGGTCCAACTCCCTCGTCACCCAGTCAAAGAAATCAATCAAATTTGTCTGACAAGACCTGCCTCAGGTGAATCCATGCTGCCTCGGATCCTGTAATCCGCTGGACTCCAGAAACCTCACTATTTTCTCTTTCAGCAGCGTTTCCAATAATTTACTCACCACCGAAAGTTAAACTAACCGGCCTGTAGTTTTCAACCACATCTTTACTTCCGCTTTTGTGTAAAGGCACCCCATGAGCCTCTCTCCAGTCCTTTGGCACCACGCCCAACTCCAACGAGGTATTGAAAAGGTCAGTCAGTGGCGCTGCTAGAACGTCCCCAAGTTCCCTCAGTATTCTAGGGTGTATCCCATCCGGTCCCATCACTTTGTCTACTTTAAGTTGAGCTAGTTTCTCACGAACACAGTCTTCTGAAAAGTTGTTCAAGCTGTCCCTCGCTTCTGTTCCTGTTTGTGGGTGTTTTCTGAGCTCCTGCTCCTGGTTCTTCATCTGTGAACACAGAACAGAAATATTTGTTAAACAATTCCGCTTTATCTTCATCAGCTTCTACATATTCCTCCCCTTCACCCTTGAGTCTGACAATACCACTTTTGCCCTTCCTCCTCTCAATTAACATATCTGAAAAAATTCTTATCCCCCCATTTTATTGCATTGGCTATTTCTTCCTATTTTTATTTATTTATTTTATTTATTTTTATTTAGCATACATTTATAACCCGCAACTTCCAGAGTTCAGCTGCGGTTTACAATAAAACAACAATCCACAAAGCAAAAGCTTAGTTTTACATTGAACATTTTGTAACAATAAAAGTAAATGTAAACAGCATGAACTTATGCATAATAGCAAAATTGGCTGGTAAATTATATACAATAAACTATATACAAATATATGTTGTGGGTACTTTAGAATTGAATCATGGTGTTTTTATAATAGTGTATTGTCTGTTAAGTTGTTGGAAATAGTATTACTCAGTCATGATTTTTAAACCTTTATCTGAGTGTATCAAGGGGTTATCTATGTTGCCGTAGTGCATGGAGAATAAGTAGGTTTTTAGTTTTTTACGGAGTAACATAATTTCGGGAATAGTTCTTAGGACCTCCGTAAGGGAATTCCAAATAGTTGGGGCAGCAGGGGAAAAAGATCTGATGTTAGTAAATTTATTAGCTATTATGAAATCAATAGGAGTATTTAGTTTATTTGAGTATCCTTTCTGTGTGTGGTTTTTTTGAGATTCCATGCTAATTAGTTTGCTTAATGGGATTGGGGCCATGTTATTTTAAAGCTTTATATGTAGTTATTGTGGTTTTATATATTATCCTACTTTGAATTGGCAAACCAGTGTAGGGAAGCTAGTATTGGTGTTATGTGCTGAATTGAGTGTGCTTTCGTGATAATTCTAGCTGCTGCGTTTTGTGCTAATTGGATTCTTTTTATGTTTTGTTTCGTTATACTAAGAGAATTAGGTTGGCAAAATCAAAGTGCGGTGGTTATTGTAGCCTGTATTATATTAATGAAGTCTAGTTGGTGTACTAACGGTCGTAATTGTTTAAGGATTTTAAGTTTTAAAGTATATTTTCTTTATGGTGTTTCTGATGTGAGTGTTCATCGTCAAGATGAGTATCTAGGATAACACCTAGGTATCTTATTTCGTTTTTTATTTTAATGTCGTAGTTTTGCAATGTTATGTGGGTTGGGGGGATATATGATTGATTTTTTGTTACAATTAGAACTTCTATTTTTGCATGGTTAATGTGAAGGTTTTGAGCTTTTAGCCATGTTGTAATTTCATTGAAGCAATCAGATAGTAGTTTTATTGGTAAGTTAGAGATTGTAAATGGGATGTACAGCATAATATCATCTGCATATAGATGATAGTATACTCCGAATTTTTTAAAGATATCACAGATAGGTTTTATGTAAATATTAAACAGGAGGGCTGATAGTGCGGAGCCTTGTGGGAGACCAACTTCTTGTTTATATATGGTTGATGTTTGGTTACCAATTCTTACATTTTGTGTTCTATTATTTAGGTAAGAGGTAAACCATTTATGTACAGTGTCTTTTATTCCTATTTGATTTAGGTTATTAAGCAGTATAGTGTGGTGAACACTATCAAATGCTGCCGAAATATCAATAAATAAGAGTATAAATGCTTGTTTATGATTATTAATCCCTTTGAGTAGTGTATCGGTTAAGACTGTTTAAAAAGTGTTTCAACTCCATGTTGAGGTCTAAATCCATATTGGTGGTCATCAAGCGGGTAGGATGAATCAAGGTATTCTTGTGTCTGAATTTGTACCACTTTTTCTATTATTTTAGCCAAAAAAGGGATACTTGAAATGGGTCTGTATGATTTTGGTGATAAGAACATAAGATATGCCATACTGGGTCAGACCAAGGTCCATCAAGCCCAGTATTCTGTTTCCAACAGTGGCCAATCTAGGTCATACGTACCTAGCAGTTTCCCCAAGGGACACAGGTTCCACAATGCTTGTATTGGTTCAAGCATTGATATCCTGGGTCCCTTCATAATAATGGTTTATGGACCTTTCCTCCAGGAACTTGTCCAAACCTTTTTTAAACCCAGCTACACTAACAGCCTTTACTACATCCTCCGGTAACAAATTCCAGAGTTTGATTACACGTTGAGTGAAAAAAATATTTTCTTTTATTAGTCTTAAATAGTTTACCCTGTAGCTTCATTGCATGTCCCCTAGTCTTTCTATATTCTGATAAGGTAAACAATCGATCTACGTTTACCCGTTCCACTCCGTTCATTAATTTATAGACTTCTATCATATCTCCCCTCAGCCGTCTCTTTTCCAGGTTAAAGAGCCCCAACCTTTTTAGCAAGGTGATGTTTTATCAAGCGTGTTATTTTTGAGAATTGGTCGGATTTGTGCGTGTTTGAGCGTAGAGGGGAGGTGTCCTTGAAGCAATGATAGGTTTACTATAGGGAGGATGTATGATAGAAGTATTGGGAGTGTACTTTTTATCCATGTTACTGGGCATGGATCAAGAAAGGAGGTTGTGGTGTTGAGGTTAGTAATGATATTCTTTAGTGCGTCTTTTGATATGGGATGAAATTTTGACCATTCTTCTGAGCAGTGATGAACTGTATTTATGTTGTTTAGAGTCATTATAGGTTGCATAGATTTGTTTTGATAGTGGATGGCTAAGTTTTGTACCGAAATTTCAGTGATTTCAGTGTTCGATGTTTGAGGATTATTAGTAAGGTTTCTCACAATTGAGAAAAGTTCACGTGGTCTATTATAAGATTTTGATAAGATTGCCGCAAAATAAGATTTTTTTATATTATCTAATGTATCTTTGTATTTTGTGAGATGGTTGTTATATATTTCCTTGTTGATGGTTGATTTGGTTTTGCGCCATTTATGTTCTAATTTTCGTAGTTCTTTTTTCATTTGTTTTAGCGTGTTGTTGAACCATGGAGTTCTGTTTATTTTTAAATTAGAGGGCTTTTTGAATTGTTGATCAAGTTTGGCTGCATTGTTGATTGTTTCATGCCAGGTTATTACAGCTTCGTCTAGATTCATTGGGGATGATGAGAGGTGGGGTATTGTTGTATCCAAGAATTCGGTTTCATTAAATTTTTTGAATTTTGTAGTGGGATCACTTTGTGTGTTATTTTTAGTGTTATTGGTGTAGAATGTGAAGTATGTTTTGATAATGTAATGATCAGACCAGGGTATTTGTGTATATTCTATGGAGTCTGTGTTGAATAATTTGTAGAGAGTGCTTGGGAGGAGAATAAGGTCAAGGATGCCTCCTTTTATATGTGTTGCTGTATTAATTACACAGGTACACTACCAAAAAACTGCCTCCAGTTTTGCAACTGATTCCTATAGATTTTGGGGTGCTAAATCCAGGAAAAATAGCCAAAATGTTCCATCACGTCACGTTTTCTTGCAAAATTAGATTTCTTACCCATATAAGGAATGTTCACATAATTTCTTTTTAGCCGACTGCAGTTTATTTTCTTGGCCCAAAATAGAGGTTGTAATGGTTAACTAAACTAGAAACACTCTCTCATGATATTTTAGAGTGTTTTGTATTCATTTTATACATTAACAGGACAATTGGGAGGCGGGGGGCTAAATCCAGTACTCGCACTGGCGCATGTTTCTTTCCTGTTCGCCTCGCCTCGTTCGCTCGCTCAAACACGGTGGGTTGCGACATGAACGTTCCTGTCAAATTTTCAGTTTCTTGCAAGTTCATTATTACCCTTTTGTTTGCTCAGTCGTAATCCAGCTTTTATTCCGAAGTGGTTCACTACAGTTGTAGTTTGCAGTGCTGTATATTTGTGATGGCTCACAGAGCCAGAGGTTGCGTCAACTCTCCGGACAGTTTTTGTTTTATTTGTGGGGAATATACCATGAAAAAGCGGCAGAGGAACATTTCTGCATTTATTAAAAAAGTATATTTCGCCTATTTCGGTTTGAAGTTAGGCGATCAAGACAAACCGTGGGCTCCTCACAAAGTGTACAAGACATGTGAGGAAGATCTGCGCTTATGGATGAAAGGTAAAAAAACAAGCATTTCGTTTCGGAATACCTATGATGTGGCGTGAACAAAGAGACCACAGCAGTGACTGCTATTTTTGCTCTTGCATTGTGAAGGGATACAAACTTAAAAAATAAGAACGTAATAAGTTACCCCAACCTTCCCTCAGCAATTAGGCCTATGCCTCATAGCAACGAAGTACCTGTGCCTGAACCACCAAAATCTTTGGATCATATTTGTGTGGACGATTCTGATCATGATGAGACTCATCAGATGGCTTTTCCCGATGAGTCCAGTACTTCCGAGGTTTGAAACTGAACCAGATCCGAAACCTGAACTTTTCTCTCAAGCTGAATTGAATGATTTAGTCCGGGATTTAGGACTCCCAAAAGATGCTGCCCAACTGCTAGGTTCTCGGCTTAAACAGAAAAATCTATTGTCACCAGGAACAACTTTTTATTGATACCGCAACCGCGAGACACAATTTTTGAAGTATTTCAGCAAAGAGGAAGATTTGGTATTTTGCAACGATATATACGGAGTGATGGAAAAGTTTAAACTCAAGTATGATCCTGCTGAATGGCGGCTGTTCATTGATTCGTCAAAAAGACAGCATAAAAGGTGTTCTTCTTCATAATGGCAACACATTCGCTTCAGTTCCTATTGCTCACTCTGTTATTCTCCAAGAAAAATACAAGAATTTGGCCCTGATTCTTCAGAAGATTCGTTATGATGAGCATAAGTGGATGATTTGTGGAGACTTTAAAATTTTATCCATGCTATTAGGGCAGCAATCCGGTTTCACCAAATATCCCTGCTTCCTTTGCTTGTGGGATAGCCGGGCCCGCGACCTACACTGGGGGAAAAAAGACTGGCCAATTCGGGAGTATTTGAGACCCGGTGAGAAAAATGTTTCTTCATGAGAGCTTGGTACCTCGTGATAAAATTCTATTACCACCTCTCCACATTAAGTTGGGTCTCATTAAGCAATTCATCAAGTCCCTTCCAAAAGATGGTGAGTGCTTTCGGTACCTTTGCTCAAAGTTCCCCTGACTTTCTGAAGCAAAGCTAAAGGAAGGAGTGTTTGTTGGCCCTGATATAAGGAAACTCATTTCAGATGGAGCATTCGCTGAAACGATGTCCGAGAAGGAAAAAGAAGCCTGGGATTCCTTCAAGGATGTTGTTCTCAAATTCTTGGGGAACAGGCGGGATGAGAACTATAAGGATATTGTTGCCAGGATGCTCAATGCCTTCAAAGAACAAGGCTGTAACATGAGCCTGAAAGTCCATTTCTTGCACTCCCATGTGAACTACTTTCCCGAAAACTTGGGGGCGTATAGTGAAGAACAAGGTTGAAAGGTTTCACCAGGACATCAAAGACGCAGAGAGAAGGTACCAAGGAAGATGGAACACCACTATGATGGCTGATTTCTGCTGGTTGCTGCTGCGGGAAACCCCAGATGAAAAATACGCCAAGCAGCGCACCAAGAGAAGCATTCGGGGGAAGAAGAAACGGGCCCACCAGGAGATTGATTGACCCAAAAATGACTTTAAAATCTAAACTGTGTTGACAAATATCGTGTTTTTACTAAACTTTGAAATAAAAAATTTGCTAGTTATTACCACAGTGTCGGATCTCATTTATTAGAATTTTATTTTCACACCATCGGGTGTTTGTCTTCATGTATTGCAATGGTGCGGTTTGCGTTTTCTATTCTTACATACATACCTGTACAACATTTTTTGCACATTTCTTTGCTTTGCTTTGTGTCTAACCTCGCTCTTATATGCTCAATGTTTGTGCACATGTATGTGGCTGTTTTAAGTGCAGACAATTTTGCTACCATCAAAGTGTGTTTTGTTGACATTACTCTATTCTTATGTGCTGCCTTGTTACAATTTTCTTTATTCTTATTTGAATAACTACTAAACAGTTAGTATAAAGAATTCATCCAAGAAACTTTTATCTCGATCGCACTCAATCTGAAACGTTCACCTCAAACTGCTAACCCAATGTAGCAAAAAATCTGTACGTGATGGAGCAAATTGGTTACCAGATTTGGATTCAGCGCACCAAAAAACGTAAAAATCAATCGAAACATTAGAGGCAGTTTAAAAAAAATTTTTTTTAGTGTACCTGTGTTATTTGATGATAGTCCATGTCTGATATGGATTCTAGGAACAAGTTGGCTTCTGATGCTGGAAGTGATGGGAGATTGAAGTCGCCTAGCATGATTATAGGATTATGATCTGTAGATGAGCTTAGGAATTCAATTAGAGAATCTAGGCTATCTGCTTTTTGGTCAGGGGGTCTATATATTAGGCAAATTCTACAAATGTTGGTTTTTATAATTAAGGTGTCAATATTGTTGGTTATGGTAGATGGTATTGTTCTTGCATTTAATCCCTTTTTTGTCATTATTAGTACTCCTCCTCCTTTTTTGTTAGTTCTATGTGTATAGTTTATATCGTATTCATTGCTAT
This sequence comes from Ichthyophis bannanicus, assembly GCA_033557465.1. Taxonomy (NCBI): domain Eukaryota; kingdom Metazoa; phylum Chordata; class Amphibia; order Gymnophiona; family Ichthyophiidae; genus Ichthyophis; species Ichthyophis bannanicus. The sequence goes on along the minus strand of CM066044.1, from coordinate 39,948,494 downwards.
TAAGTTGATTTAAGTAGATTGTATCCGTTTCAGTTAGCCATGTTTCCGTTACGCATAACATATCAGGTTTTGAGTCGGTTATTAAATCATTGAATATGGGGAGTTTGTTTTTCATAGAGCGGGCATTTATAAGGATGCAAGTTAGAGGTGGTGTTATTGGTGTTAATTTCCTTTGTTATTTGTGGAGAATTAGTTTGTTTTATTTGTATAAGTCTGTGGTAGTTTATTTTTGCATGGTGGATTGAGGTAACGTGTCCAAAGTGGCTGTAATTTCTAATTGTAGATTGTATTATAGGGATTGGCATGTGATTTTTAGATGTTAAGCTTAGTGTTAGGTTAATTAAAATTGTCAGTAATATACAGCTGTATGTTATTTTTAGTATCATGTTGTTTGAGCGTGACATGTTCAAAGATTGGAAGGTATTTGTTGTGGATTAAGTTGCTAGTAGTTGGTTTGTGTCTAATAGTCGCAATAAGAGTTGCAGTTAGTATGTATCTATGAGTAGCAATTACAGTTATCTAGTATTTGTAACAGTTGTAACTTATACAGAGTAGAAAGTTGGTTGCAACAGTGATAAGACAGGCAATAGTTAGAGAATTCCTGGTAACAGTATGGATCGAGTAGTGGTTATACAATTACTTACTGGCAACAGTATGGATCAGGCAGTAGTTAAGATTGATTTACTTGGCAACAGTATAAAATCAGGCTGTAGTTATAAATGCAGTGGTAGTTAAGAGTGACCTACTGGGAACAGTATATAATCAGAAATGACTTACAGTATAACATCAAGCTGTACATATAGAAAGGTGACTACTGGCAACAGTAGAAATCACAGAAGTATACAGTGTGAATGTGCTAGCAACACAATATATTGTGAATACAAAGAATATAATTGAGTCTGGATGGGTTAAGCAATTGCTCGATATACTCTTACGTTTTGTAGAAGACTAAATGTCCGATTGGTAGATGAATGAAGCGCTGCTCCTCTTACTGTCGGTGGCTCTATCCCCCGCCTGGTGTGAGCTGGCTGGGGAGGGCTGTATATGGTGGCAGGGGTTTTTTATTGTTCCGGAGCTCCGATATCAATCAGAGCAGGAGCGCTGTTGACTTGATGGAAGATGGCCTCCGCCTAAGGGCCACGCCAAAGGGCCCTCTGGCGAGGCCCTCAGGCGCGGGCCCGACAGGCGCGGGTCCGCCTGGTAGCGCTCCTTGTTTAAAGGAGCTACAGCTCCTCCTCCCACGGTCCCGATTGGATCGGAGTCAGCAGCGGTAGAGTGTTGCCCCTCTCGGGGGAAGAGATGGCTGCCTTTCCCGCCGGTAGCGCTCCTTGTTTAAAGGAGCTACAGCTCCTCCTCCCACGGTCCCGATTGGACCGGAGTCAGCAGCGGTAGAGTGTTGCCCCTCTCGGGGGAAGAGATGGCTGCCTTTCCCGCCGGTAGCGCTCCTTGTTTAAAGGAGCTACAGCTCCTCCTCCCACGGTCCCGATTGGACCGGAGTCAGCAGCGGTAGAGTGTTGAATCTTGAATCTTTGCTTTCCTGACTACTTTGCTAGCTTCTCTAAGTTTTTCCAAATATAGATGCCTGTCTTCTTCTCTTTGTGATCTCTTGTATTTCATGAAGGCCTCCCTCTTTTTCTTCACCTTTTCAGCTACTTCTTTCGAAAGCCATAGTGGTCTCCTTTTCCTTTTACCTTTATTTACCATTTTAACAAAAAAGGTTGGTTGCCCTTAAAATATCCCCTTTTAGTTTTGCCCACTGTTTTTCTACATCCCCCAGCTGTTCCCACCCGCTAATGACTCCCTGAGGTATTGGCCCATCTTGGCAAAGTTAGTCTTCCTAAAGTTTAAGATCCTCACCTTTGAATGGATTCTAACAGCCCTAGTCCTAATACTGAACCACACCATCTGGTGATCACTGGATGCAAAATGATCTCCCATTATAACATCAGAAACACTTTCACCATTGGGAAGCACCAAGTCCAGTATGGCCCCTTCATGTGTGGGGTCTGTTACCAATTGCCTGAATAGTTCTCCCTGTATAGAATCCAGGATCTCTTTACTTATAGATGATACTGCAGCAGGAATGTGCCAGTCAGCATCTGGCATATTGAAATCCCCTATCAGTAGCACTTTTTCTTTCCTAGCAATGCTGCATATGGCTTCAATTAACTCTGTCCACCTCTTCCTCTTGTGTATACCACGCCAATGCAAATAGATTTCTCTTTCCCTCTTTCTCGTTTAACCCACAATGCCTCCTCTCTCCCTTTTAAGCTCTGTAATTCCAAAGCTTTAATAGTATTGTTTACATATAGTGCCACTCCTCCTCTCCTTCTTCCTACCCTGTCCTTTCTGAATAAAGTATAGCCAGGTATAGTTACATCCCAGTCATGGTTTTCTGTGAACCATGTTTCTGTAACTGCCACTAAATCCAAGTTGGCCACTCCCACCAAAGCTTATTGTTTGGGCCTAGATCATTCTCCATCAGAGTGTCTCCTCAGCAGAAAGATGACTAAGAGGGGTCTGTAGAACAGAGCTGCAAAACTGGGCATACATTTTGCCTCGGATGCAATGTCCGTTGCATCGATGTCGTCCAGGGCTTCATCTTCCTCCCATGGATCTCAAGTAACCAAACCCAGGTCTTCCTCGAAGACCGGCCGGTCCTCAGAGGGTAGATCTCCTAAGCATCAAGATGCTTCTAGCATTGCCCTCAAGGAGAATACATCGGTCAAACAACCCCCGCGGGAGGTCCTTGCCTCCAAAGCATTATCGGGGTCCCAAGATGTTCCCGAGGCGTCCAATTCCGGAGAGCTCTTGGTGTCATGTTCTGGGGTCGTGGCCCGTTCCCCCGTTACCGACACCCAGACATTGGCAGGCTCCATGGATCAGCCTATCCTAGCCATTGAGCGGAGTTTTGCGGCATTGCTAGCAACCTGTGTACCGCTGAAGCCGCTGCAATCGGTTCCGCAGTCATTGGTACCAATAGCAGTACCGGATGTATCTGCATCTACCGTTGCGCTGCTCTCCATGCTACCACCCATGCCGGCCCTAGAATCGGTGTCCAGCATAGAGGGTCCGGTATCGAGGTATTCCGATGCCGACTTCGATCGGTACCATTGACAGGCAGTGCGGGAGCATCCGGCCCATCGATACTGCGAGTCTTCCGATTCCGATTCTCCCGATGACTCCATCGAGCAGTTCTTCTCCAGGACCAAGCAGGAAGTCAGTCCTCACATATGGGTGTCATCGGCACCGATGAAGCCCTAGCGGAGCATTTCCCCAGCTTTCTATGAAAGCCTTTGGGAATGCAGGCACGCATGCACGGTTCCCTTCCCGCCTAAAGGTGCCATCTTACCTCAGTCTCTTTTTTTCCCGAGAAGCCCACCGGACGTGTGTCTTGTCATCCCGGATAAAAGTTGATTTTTTTCGGCGATTCTCGCTGTTTTTTCTCACAGTTCGACGCCGGTTCCCCTCCCGCCGGGTTCGGTACACTGGTATCGAGCCCAATTCTTCTTTTTCGGTTTTTGCCCTTCGTGGCTGGCATTCGCGCTCTTTTTTGCTTTTTCCCTGGAAGGCCGGTCCTTTGACCTCGCTGGGACTCTTTGTTCCCCGATGGCTTCCAGTGGTTTCAAGAAGTGTGATTGGTGTAAGAAATTAATGTCTCTCACCGACACACACGACTGCTGCCTTCGGTGCCTCGGTCCTGATCACAACCCTAAGTCATGTGGACCATGTGGGAAGATGTCTTCCAAGGCACTCCGAAGTCGCCAGCAGCAAAAAGAAAGGCTTTTCTCGGACTCAGCCTCCGGCTGGGCCCTCGATTTGGATCCCGAGCACCGTCGAAGCTCCTCAGACAGGGGTTCCCCCGACCGGGAACGCAAGAGGAAGAAGCGGCTCGCGAGGGCATCATCGGAGGAGGTCCCTGTCGCCCCGGGCCCGTGGAACAAGAGAAGCCTGCCAAAGTTCCTCGCGTGGAGCCGGAGTCTGCTGGACACGTAAGCAGCGGGCTCTGATGGCCAGCCTGTCTGGCGCATCTGCCCCGACCACCGGGACATCGACTTCGAAGTCGACCCCGGAGTCCGAGCCGATACTCGAGTCCATCATGGCTCGGAGTCGACCTCGGTTGAGGTCTCCCTCGACCTCCCACTCAGGACCGAGGGCGTCGACGCCAGTGCCTCCGGCATCGGGCGGGTGCTCCAGGGCCCCGTGGGGTCGGACCCTGACTCCTCGTCGGACGAGTCCACCTGGGAGACAGAGGATGAAGAGTCCCCCGATACGTTCAAGACTCGGTGCGTCCCATCGGACGCACCGCAGTCTGAGCCCCGGAGTAGATCCCCCTCCGGAGGATAATCGGTTCTCGGAGTTCGTCCGGGATATGGCCACTGCCTTGGCTATTCCGGCGGACCCTGAGGAAGAGCCTCAAGCTGAAGAGCTCGAGGCCCTGCAGTATGACTCTCCTCCGAAGGAGGCCTTTACTGTCCCGGTTCCTCCGATGCTGGAACGGCTCCTCTTCAGGATGTGGGAGGCACCGGCCTCGGCGCCGGTTTTAAGCAAGCGAGTCGACTCGATCTATCGACTCAGAAAGAGCCCTGGCTTTCAAAAGGCACAGCTACCACACCATTCCATGGTTGTGGAATCGGCCATGCATCGTCTGAAGAGCCAGATGATGCACTCTGCGGTGCCCCCCGGCAGTGAGGCCCGGAACCTTGATGGCGTCGGTAGAAAGTGCTTCCAGGGCTCGATGCTTGCTTGCCGTGTCCAGTCTTACCAGCTGTACATGGGCATGTACTTGCGGGTCCTGGCCAAGGAGTTGGCCGGGTTCTCTGCTGGACTCTCCGGGGAACCCTTGCAGAGATTCAAGTCCTTGTCTTCGGGGATTCGGGACTGCTCGAACTTCATGTCCCGCGCCGCCTACGATGGCTTCGGCCCGAGTTGCGGCAACCGGCATCGCGGCTCGACGCCAGGCATTGCTGCAGTCATCGGACCTCGAGCCATGGGTTCAGGACTAGTTGGTCGATGTCCCTTGCCGAGGTGAAAACCTTTTTGGCAAGCCCATGACCGAGAAGGCCACCCAGCTCGAAACAGAGCACCTTACACGGACAAGGCTGTCTAGGAAGACCTCTGCCCCTTCTTATAAGAAGAAGGGCTTGGGTAAAAACCCTTTTACCCGAGGAAGGGCACTGCCTACAAACAGTACCCTCAATATCAGGCTGCCCAAGCTGCACCCCGGGGTCAGCAAGCCAAGGGGCAGGGTAATGGGCCCCATAGGCAGAGGACCCCCAAGCCTCCGGCCCCTGCTACCACTCAGCAGGGTGGGGGTTTTTGACTCCTTGAGCGTAGCCTCTCCATCCCTGCTCTCCCAACCCTGCACAGGAGGTTGCTTCGCCCTGTTTGCCCACCAGTGGCCCCTCATCACCGGGGACAGTTGGGTTTTGGACATAGTCCACAGGGGCTATGCCCTGCAGTTTTTCACCAACTGCCTCCTCCATACTTTCCAGGGGAGCCTCCAAGGCCTCCCCTGTACACAGACCTTCTCCTTTAAGAGCTTCAGGGTCTGTTGGTGGACAGGGCGGTGGAGCCTGTGCCTCCCCACTTGCAAGGTCACAGATTCTACTCCAGGTATTTCCTGGTGCCCAAAAGAACCGGTGGCCTTCGACCCATTCTGGACCTCAGAAACCTCAACAAGTTCCTAGAGAAAGAAAAGTTCAAGATGCTTACTCTTGGAACACTTCTGCCCTACCTCCAGCAGGGAGATTGGCTATGCTCCTTAGATCTAAAGGATGCGTACACTCACATCCTCATTCATCCAGACCACAGAAAGTACCTCAGGTTCATTGTGGGAGGAAACCATTTTCAGTACAGAGTACTGCCTTTTGGCCTCACCTCCGCTCCCAGGGTCTTTACCAAATGCCTGGCAGTGGTGGCGGCCTACCTGAGAAATCAGGGAATCTTTGTCTTCCCCTATCTGGACGACTGGCTCATCAGGGGTCAGACGTGCTAGGAGGCCAGACAAGCCACCCTCCGAACTATTGCTCTTCTTCAAAGCCTGGGGTTTGTAATAAACTTCACAAAGTCCACTTTGCTCCCCTCCCAGAACTTGGAGTTCATAGGAGCAAGGCTGGACTCTCTGCTGGCAAAGGCTTTCTTGCCAGAGGACAGGGCCCAAAGATTGATAGCCTTGGCACATCAATTTCTCAGCAGGTCACTGGTCTCCGCCAGACTCTGCCTGAGGCTGCTTGGCCACATGTCTTCGACAGTGCATGTGACCCCCGATGCCAGGCTCCATATGAGGCCTGCACAGTGGTGCCTTCGGACTCAGTGGTCACAGGCTATAGACAGCCTCAGAGACAGGATAAGGGTGTCCAGACAATTTCTGCACTCCCTCAACTAGTGGCTGCACCCACCCAATCTACTGAAGGGGGTGCCTTTTCAGATTCCTGGGCACACGGTGGTGCTGACCACCGACGCCTCCCTTGAGGGCTGGGGAGCTCATTGTTTAGGCAAGTGCACCCAGAGCCTGTGGTCTCCTTGGGAAGCTGCACAGCAGATCAGTCTCCTCGAACTCAGAGCTATTCGATTAGCACTCAAAGCTTTCTCTCCTACCCTGGCTCATCAATCTGTCCTGCTTCAGACAGACAACCAAGTAGCCATGTTTTATGTGAACAAACAGGGCGGGACTGGGTCCAGGATCCTTTGTCAGGAGGCTCAGGACCTTTGTTCATTTGCCTCAAGCACAACATGCTCCTCAAGGCTGTGTACCTTCCAGGCCAGGACAACTGCCTGGCCGACAGATTAAGCAGGATTCTGCAGCCCCACGAGTGGCAGCTGCATCCTTCAGTAGTTCAGAGGATCTTCCTAAAATGGGGTCTCCCTTTGTTAGATCGCTTTGCCAGTCCAATGAACAAGCAACTGCCAAAGTTCTGCTCCAAATAATACAAAAAAACCTATGAGAATCCAAAATAGAAATGCCCCCAAAAAAATAGGATCCTTACAAAAAATGACCCCCAATAATCTAAAAGATTTTTGTCGGAGAAAGTCAGCAAAGTGAGCGGACGTTTTGCTGCACAGCACCGTGACCGCTCCTGTTTTTAATTTATAATAAGAATTTATAATAAGAATGCAGTACTTAGCTCAAAGGAACTGTGGCTCACTGAGATACTATGCAGTTTATACGATGTTGCCAGCAAGAGATGGCCTGAAGCAGGGTTTCAATTCAAAGTTTGTTTAAACCAGAAACGTGTGGCACGTCACCGACCTGATGGACTGGCATCTTTTATTGCTTTCAGCAAAGTTCCTTTGAGCTAAGTACTGCATTCTTATTATAAATTAAAAACAGGAGCGGTCACGGTGGTGTGCGGCAAAAACGTCCGCTCACTTTGCTGACTTTCTCCGACAAAAAAACTTTTAGATTATTGGGGGTCATTTTTTGTAAGGATCCTATTTTTTGGGGGGAAAGTTCTGCTCCAGGCAACCGCATCCTCTGAGAATAGCAGCAGATGCTTTTCTGATTCCATGGTCTTAGGGCCTCCTGTATGCGTTTCCTCCCACGCCCTTGGTGGCCCGAACTCTCTTCAGAATTCTTCAGGACAAGGCCTCGGTCCTGCTGGTGGCTCCCAGGTGGCCGAGACAGCCTTGGTTTCCGCTTCTACTTCAGCTGGCGGTGGATCCCCCACTGCCTTTGGGGTTGCAACCCGACCTTCTCTCTCAGGAGCAGGGTTCCCTTCTGCACCCCAATCTCAAAGCTCTCAATTTGATGGCCTGGAGGCTGCAAGGGTAGTTTTGTCTCCCTGGGGCCTACCTCAGGAAGTTGAGGAGGTTGTCCTCGCCTCTAGGAAACAGTCCACTAGGAAAACCTATGCTCTCAAATGGAAGAGGTTTTCTGTGTGGTGTCAGCTACGTACAGAGGATCCTTTCTCCTGTACTGTACCAGTAGTGCTTCAGTACTTACTGCACTTATCCAATCAGGGACTATAGTCCAATTCTGTTCGGGTCCACCTCTCAGCTCTAACAGCTCACCACTCACTGTGGAGGGATATTCTCTCTCTCGGGTCACCCCTTGGTGTCCCGCTTTCTCAGGGGCTTGCTTTTACTCAAGCCCCCAATCCGTCCTGCCCCTGAATGGGAGTTGAATGTGGTCTTGCAGCAACTGACTCGCCCACCTTTTGAGCCCATGGCTACTTGCCCACTACGCTTCCTCTCCTGGAAGACACTCTTCCTGATAGCCCTTAGTTCGGCTAGGCGAGTGAGTGAGCTTCAGGCCCTGGTCTGTGATAGGCCTTACACCAGGATTTATAGGAACAGGGTAGTCCTCAGGACTCATCCAAAGTTCCTCCCAAAAGTTGTCTCCTCTTTCCACCTCAATCAGGAGGTGGTTCTTCCAACATTTTTCCCTAGGCCTCATGCAAGCCAGGCTGAAGCAATTCTGCATACCCTGGACTGTAGGAGGGCCCTTATCCTTCTACCTTGACCGTACGCAGGGGCATAGAAGGGCTACTCAGCTCTTCGTATCCTTTGACCCTAATAAGTTGGGGTTGGCTGTGTCCAAGCGTACCTTGTCCATCTGGGTGGCTGACTGTATCACCTGGGCTTACAAGGCGGCTGACCTTCCTTTGCAGGGTCGGGTTACGGCCCACCGTGTCAGGGCAATGGCTGCCTCAGTGGCTCATCTCCGCTCTGTGCCCTTGGTAGACATCTGCAGGGCTGCAACTTGGTCTTCAAGCCAGACATTTGCAGCCCATTACTGTCTGGAGAGGGAGTCCCGTAGGAACAGTGCTTTTGGCCAAGCAGTACTCCGGAATCTCTTTGAGGTTTAGGCAACTCCTGCCCTCCTGCCCTCTGTTGGGCTACCGGTGGAGGTTGTGTCCTTGGAAAGACGTTCTTTGCTGTTGAGACTAGAGGGAGTTCTCTTGTTCAGCCTGGGTTCCCTGGTAGCCCAGAGCTAGGGAGTCACCCATATGTGAGGACTGACTTCCTGCTTGGTCCTGGAGGAAAGAGTAGTTACTCACCTGTAACAGCTGTTTTCCAGGAGCAGCAGGAATCAGTCCTCACAACCCTCCCTCCTCCCCTTGGAGTTGCAGTTGTACATAGTTTATTTTTCATTTTTGTGTGCTGTTCTTAGCTATGTCATTTGACTGAGGTAAGATGGCACCTTTAGGCGGGAAGGGAACCGCGCATGCATGCCTGCATTCCCAAAGGCCTTCATAGAAAGCTGGGGAAATGCTCCACTGGGGCTTCATCGGCGCCGATGACACCCATATGTGAGGACTGATTCCTGCTGCTCCTAGAGAACACCTGTTACAGGTGAGTAACTACTCTTTCCGGAGGATCTCTCTCCTTAGCCGCAACTTCGGATGTCTCCTCTGAAGGACATGTCTTTTCAAGACTTATACGGGATGTGACTCGGGGCCTCTCGATCACTGTGACCCCCGAGAAGGAACCGAGAGCTGAAGAACTTCAGTATCCAGCAGCCCCTAAAGAGGCCACAATCCTTCCCATACACCGGATTTTGCATGACCTCTTGCTTAGGATGTGGGAAACACCCTTAATGGTGTCTCCACATTCTCGAAGGCTCGATACAATGTACCGGGTACCGCAGTGTCCCAGATTCCAAAAAAATGCAGTTACCACACCATTCCATGGTTGTGGAATCGGTAATGCGTCGAATCAAAGGTGCCAAGACACATTCTTCTAATCCTCCGGGCCATGAGGCGAGAACTCTCAATGCCTTTGGTCGTCTATGTTTTCAGTCCTCTATGTTATCGGCCAGAATAAGTTCATACATACTCTACATGGATATGTTTCTTCGAGAGGTTACTAAAGATTTACTACTACTACTACTACTATTTACCACTTAGAGAGCGCCACGCACACAGTGCTGTACAGCTAACCTACAAGAGGCAGCCAAAATACAAGAGACAATCCCTGCCCATCAGAGTCATGCTCATCGGCGCTTACAATCTAGTCAGAACATTACAGAGCATTGGTCAGTTTAGTGCAAGGCACGGTATGGTCTATACATTTGGTCATGAGAGTTGACGGGAGTTAAGATAAGGTAAGGATAGAAGTCAGGATCTGAAAGCGACGGTGAAAAGTTGGGTCTTCAACCTGGATTTGAAGAGGGCCAGGGAGAGTACCTGGCGTATAGACACAGGTATTCTGTTCCAGGCGTGAGGTGCAGCAAGGTGAAAGGAGCGAAGTTGGGAGTTAGCGGTGCGGGTGAAAGGCATAGATAGAAGTAATTTGCTAGTGGAGCGCAGGTTCCGAGAGGGGATGTAGGGAGAGAGAAGGGATGAGAAGTATTGAGTGGCCATAGAGTGAATGCATTTATAGGTCAGTAGGAGAAGTTTGAATTAATAAGAACATAAGATATGCCATACTGGGTCAGACCAAGGTCCATCAAGCCCAGTACTCTGTTTCCAACAGTGGCCAATCTAGGTCATATGTACCTAGCAGTTTCCCCAAGGGACACAGGTTCCACAATGCTTGTATTGGTTCAAGCATTGATATCCTGGGTCCCTTCTTAATAATGGTTTATGGACCTTTCCTCCAGGAACTTGTCCAAACCTTTTTTAAACCCAGCTACACTAACAGCCTTTACTACATCCTCCGGTAACAAATTCCAGTTAGATTACACGTTGAGTGAAAAAATATTTTCTTTTATTAGTCTTAGTTTACCCTGTAGCTTCATTGCATGTCCCCTAGTCTTTCTATATTCTGATAAGGTAAACAATCGATCTACGTTTACCCGTTCCACTCCGTTCATTAATTTATAGACTTATCTTTATCTTTATCTTTATTAAAACACTTGATAGACCACCCAGGCCGAAGCGTCAGGGCGGTGTACAATCATAAAAAGTGACAGCTGCTGAGAAAGGAAGGAGAGAAAAGAACGCCAAAAAATAATAGAACAGCAAGAGAAATAGCAAAGAATAAAGAGAAAGCAAAACAGTAAGACAATAAAACTTATAAAATAAAAATGTAAAAACAATAAAAATGTAAAAACAATAAAAATAATAACTTAAAAATAGGACGGATCAAAAAGGAATGGGGAGGGGAGGGGGAAACACAAACCAGATATAGGTGGAATGGGGGGCGAGACTAGGGGGACAAACACCATCAGTAAGGGGAAGAACAGAAGGAAGTAGGGGGGGGGAGAAGAAATAGGGAACTAGGGGGGGAAAACATCATCAATAGGGGGAGGGAGATCGAACGCTTGACAGAAAAGGTCGGGTACCTGGTCGGGTACCTTGGGAGAGACGCAGGTGCGTCACTTCCGGGAGGCGGGGCTTCGCCCGAGTGATGGCAAGACTCCAGGCAAGCTGCACGGTGAGAAACAAAACAATGGGCAGCATACTTCTATCATATCTCCCCTCAGCATTCTCTTTTCCAGGTTAAAGAGCCCTAACCTTTTTAGCCTTTCTTCATAGGAGTATCCTTCCATCCCCTTTACCATTTTGGTGGCTCTTCTCTGAACCTTTTCTAAAATCGCTATATCCTTTTTAAGATACGGCGACCAGATTTGCACACAATATTCAAGGTGCAGTCTCACCATGGAACGATATAGAGACATTATAATATCTTTTGTTTTATTTTCCATTCCTTTCCTTATCATACCTAGCATTCTATTTGCTCTCTTGGCCGCCGCTGCACACTGGGCTGAGGGTTTTAACATGGTATCCACAATGACGCCTAAATCTTTTTCCTGGGTGGTGGTTCCTAATGTGGAACCTTGCATCGTGTAACCATAGTTTGGGTTGTTCTTCCCTAGGTGCATAACCTTGCACTTCTCCACATTAAATTTCATCTGCTATTTTGATGCCCAGTCTTCCAATTTATCAAGATCCTCTTGCAATTTTCCACAATCCTCTTGGGTTTTAACAACTTTAAATAGTTTTGTGTCATCTGCAAATTTGATAACCTCACTCGTTATTCCACTTTCCAGGTCATTTATGAATATGTCAAAAAGCAGCAGACCCAGCACAGATCCCTGGGGTACACCACTATTCACCTTTCTCCATTGGGAAAATTGGCCATTTAGCCCTACCCTCTGCTTTCTATCTTTTAACCAGTTCCTGATCCACAATAGTACACTGCCTCCTAACCCATGACTCTTTAGTTTTGCCAAAAGTCTCTGATGAGGGACCTTGTCAAAGGCTTTCTGAAAGTCCAGATACACAATATCAACCAACTTACCTTTGTCCACCTGATTATTCACTCCTTCAAAAAAACATAACAGATTAGTAAGACAAGATCTCCCTTGTCTAAAGCCATGTTGGCTGTCTCCCATTAGGAAATGACTTTCTACATGCTGAGTAATTTTATTCTTTATGGTGGTTTCTACCATTTTTCCCGGTACTGATGTCAGGCTCACCGGTCTGTAGTTTCCCGGATCACCCCTGGAACCCTTTTTAAAAATTGGTGTTACATTGGCGATCCTCCAATCTTCAGATATTAGAGATGATTTTAATGATAGTTCACAGATTACTAATAGCAGGTCTGCAATCTCATATTTTAGTTCTTTCAACACCCTTGGATGTATACCATCCGGCCCAGGTGATTTGCTACTCTTTAGTTTATCTAATAGTTGTAACACATCTTCCCGATGTATCGATATTTCCTTCAATTCTTCCGCACCTTTAAATACCACTTCAGTCATGGGTAACATCCCTACATCTTCCTCAGTAAAGACCGAAGCAAAGAATTCATTCAGTCTCTCTGCTATCGCCTTGTCGCCTCTTAGTGCTCGTTTAGCCCCTTTATCATCTAATGGACCAACTGACTCTCTCACAGGTTTTTTGCTACGAATGTACTTGAAAAGGTCTTTACTTTGCGTTTTTGCTTCCGCAGCAAGCTTCTTCTCAAATTCTCCCTTTGCCTGCCTTATCAATGCCTTGCATTTGACTTGCCAGTGCTTGTGCTGTTTCCAGGTTTCATCGTTTGGCTCTTTTTTCCATTTCCTGAAAGATGCTTTTTTGGCAACAACAGCCTCTCTGACCTCACCTTTAAACCATGCTGGCAGTTTTTTGGACTTCCTTCCACTTTTCTTAAAGCATGGAATACAGCTGGTCTGGGCTTCCAAGATAGTATTTTTCAACAACAGCCAAGCCTGATGTACGTCTTTAACCTTTGCAACTGCTCCTTTTAGTTTTTTCTTAACTGTTTTCCTAATTTTATCATAGTCAACCTTTCGAAAGTTAAAAGGTAGTACTGTGGATTTCCTTACTATCCCTCCTCCACTAATTAAATCAAAGGCGATCATGCTATGATCACTATTGCCAAGTGGCCCCAACAACCTTATCTCCTTCCCCTTCAATCTGTACAATTGGAATTGGATGCGGAATTGGACAGGGGGCCAGTGAAGCGACTCGAGAAGAGGAGTAATGTGGGCATGGCGAGACTGGTGGAAGATTAGTCGAGCAGCGTGATTTTGTATAGATTGAAGGGGTAGGAGGTGGCTGACGGAGAGACCAGCAAGGAGTAGGTTGCAATAGTCGAGGCGAGAGGAGATTAAGGAGTGGATAAGCATTTTGGTGGTGTGTTCAGATAGGAAGGGGCGGATTTTGCCAATGTTGTAGAGAAAGAAGCGGCAGGTCTTGTCTACAAGCTGGATATGTGCGGAGAAGGAGAGAGAGGTGTCAAAGATAACCCCTAGGTTGCGGGCCGAGGGAACAGGAAGGATAGTAGCTCCGTCCACATAGACTGAGAAAGGGGGAAGAGGAGGGGAGGAGTTGGGGGGAAAGACAAGGAGTTCAGTCTTGGCCATGTTCATTTTCAGTCGGCGATGAGACATCCAGGCAGCAGTGTTGGAGAGGCAGGCAGAGATCTTGGACTGAGTTGCTGAAGAAATATTAGGTGTAGAGAGGTAGATTTGGGCATCATCGGCATAAAGATAGTACTGAAGGCCATGGGAGGAGATAAGTGCGCCAAGGGCTTAGGTGTAAAGAGAGAAAAGGAAGGGGCCCAAGACGTATCCCTGGGGTACATTTATGTGGAGCGGGGTAGGGGAGGAAATGGAACCGCCAGAGCATACACTGAATGAGCGATGGGAGAGGTAGGAGGAGAACCAGGATAGTACCAGGTCCTTGAAGCCAAGGGAGGAGAGGGTGGTGAGAAGAAGATTGTGGTTAACTGTGTCAAAAGCAGTGGAGAGATCAAGAAGGATGAGGATAGAGTAGAGGCCCTTAGATTGAGCCAGGAACAGGTCATTGGAGACTTTTGTGAGAGCCGTTTCAGTGGAGTGTTTGGGACGGAAGCCAGATTGTAGTGGGTCCATGAGGGCCTGGGAGTTGAGGAAGTCGAGGCAGCGGCGGTAGACTGCTCGTTGTAGTAGTTTAGATATGAAGGGAAGGAGGGAGATGGGTCTATAGTTAGAAGGGCATGTGGGATCGAGTGAGGGTTACTTGAGGAGGGGTGTGACAACAGCATGTTTGAAGTCAACGGGGACAGTTGTAGTGGAGAGTGAAAGGTTGAAGATATTGAGAGATGGGGGTACAATGGTGTGGGAGATGGGGTGTAAGAGATGGTGGGGATAGGGTCAGATGAACAGGTGGTGGGTTTGGAGGAGGTAAGAAGGAGTGCGGTTTCTTCTTCAGAGATTGGAGGGAAGGAGGAGAGGGTAGCAGAAGAAGTACGGATGGGGGGGAGACTTGGGGAGGGGGGGAGGTAGATGAGGGGGTGGGGAGTTGGAGGGTAATCTTATGGATTTTTGTCATGGAAGTAGTCGGCTAGGGTTTGGGCAGAAAGGGAGGGCGGGACCGGGGGCGGGGGGACCTTAAGGAGAGAAATGAGGGTATTAAAGAGACGACGAGGATCAGAGGGGAGGGAATTGGTCAGGTGGATGTAATAGTCTTGCTTGACAAGTGCTATGGCTGACTGGAAGGTGCCAAGCATGAATTTGAAGTGTAGAAGGTCCTCCGGGGAGCAAGATTTGGACCAAGCACCCTCGGCGGAACGTGCGCAGGTGCGTAGATAGCGGGTTGTTGGTGAAAGCCAGGGCTGGGGAGTAGATCGTTGACTGGATGTGTGGTGGGTGGGGCAAGAGTGTCAAGATCTGAGGATAGTATAGCATTGTAGGAAGATAGTGCCTCGTCGACGGACTTGAAGGATATAATGGAGGAAAGAGATGGAGAAATGGTGGAGGAGAGAGTTAGGGAATCAATATTATGGAGGTTTCTAAATAGGTCAGAGGAGACAGGACGAGGTTGAGATTGCAGAAGCTGAAGAGAGTAAAGGTTAAAAGGTGATAGTCATATGAGGGAAGGATTGAGTTGCAGAAATTAGAGGGTGAGGAATTAGAGAAGAGTATTAGGTCAAGGCAGTGGCCGTGTAGGTGGGTGGGGATGGTTGAGCAAAGTTGGAGGTCATACGAGGAGATGAGGGCGAGGAACTTTGAGGCATGGGGGTCGGAGGGGTTGTCAACGTGAATGTTAAAATCGCCAAGAATAAGAGTGGGGGAGGAGGGATCTAGAAAGGTGGAGAGCCAGGAGTCGATGTTGGGGAGCAAGGTTGATTGGGATTTGTCGGGTGGGCGATAAATAACAGCAACACGGAGGGGGAGTGGCATGAGGAGGCGAATGGAGTGGACTTCAAAGGAGAGGAGGAGGGTGACTCAGGTAGCAGGAGAGGTTGGAATTGGCAGGAGGGAGAAAGTAGGAGACCAACACCACCACCGTGACCAGTAGATCGAGGTGTATGGGAGAACTGGTAACCCCCATAGCAGAGAGAAGCAATGGATACGGTGTCATCTGGGGGGAGCCAGGTCTCAGTCAGGGCAAGAAGGTGTAGGGCATTAGAGATAAAGAGATCGTGAGTAAAAGGAAGTTTGTTAGTGACTGAACATGCGTTCCATAGAGCACATGAAAACGGGAGAGCGGAGGGGGGAAGGAGAGGGATATGGATAAGGTTAGATAAGTTACGTGAGGATTTCTTATCAGAGTAACGTGAGGCTTTAATTGTAGAGAAGTGCAGAGATTTAGAGAGAGCAGGGTGCAGGTGGATATGTCTGGGTGAGTGTGCCCTCCAAGAGGGACTTGAGAGAAGGGAGGTGAGGGGTGAAAGAGGGGTGATGTTGATGGTTCAGATAGGCTATGTGAGGATTTCTTTTTGGAGATAAGGTTGGGGTTGATATCTCTGTAGGAGTGATTGGGGGATGAGTGAGGGAGGGTGGAAGGGGGGAGAAGCGGGATGTGGATGAGATTAGATAAGGTACGTGAGGAACTCTTTTTAGTGTGAGAAAAAAAATCGAGGGGGGTCAGGGTTGGGGTTGATGTTACCTGATGAGAGAAGGAGAAGGAGTAATAGAGAGCGTGGTAAAGCGGAGATGGTACAGCGGAAGCGAGGGTGGGTTTGCCTTAGAGAGAGAGGGGTTGGTTGAATGCGAGGGATGGTGTGCTGAAGCTCAAGAGCAGATGCTAGGTACAAGGACAGAATGGAGGGAGAAGTGAGGAAGGAGGGGGGAAGGGGGGGAGAGGAGGGAGGGTGTTGGTTGGAGGGGAGACAGTTGGTGAGAATGAGGAAGAGAAGGACAATGTGATGTGGGGCCATGGCAATGGGCAACAATTTCTATGCAAGCAGTGGGTAACAAGTTCTACGCAGGCAGTGGGTAGCAAGATCTATGCAAACAATGGGTAGCAGTTCTATGCAGGCAAAGGGTAGCAGTTAATGGGTAGCAGTTCTGTGCATGCAATGGGTAGCAGTTCTATGCACGCAATGGGTAGCTGTTCTATGCAGGCAGTGGGTAGCAAGTTCTATGCAAACAATGGGTAGCAGTTCTATGCACGCAATGGGTAGCAGTTCTATGCAGGAAATGGGTAGCAGTTCTATGCAGGCAATGGGTAGCAAGTTCTAAGCGGGTAATGGAAAGGAAGACCAATGCCAACAGTGGGAAGCAAGTCTAAAGCAGAGTTAGTTGAAGGTAATGGGGTGGAGTTCGTGAGATGGTTGGGGTCAGGAGGCGAAGTGTGGAGGAGCGATCGTGCCTGCTCGGCCCCGGCAGCTACAGAGATTTGGAGGAGCAGGTTTAACGGCTCAGGCGTGGTCTTGTTAAACATGCCCAAAATGTTTCTAAGTTCATGAACAGGGCAACCTTTGATTGTTTGGAATGCATTAGCAGGACCTCTGCTATTTCTATCGGTGCACGTCGGATTGCTTGGTTACAAGCATCTGATTTAGAGCAGTGGGTGCAAGACAAGCTTGGGAATATTTCTTGCACGGGAGAAAACCTCTTTGGCAAGGATTGTCAGGGCAAAGCTGCTCAGCTTGAGTCCGAGAACACTACCTTGAATAGACTATCAAGGGTCACTGCCAGCCCAGCTAAGAAAAAGACGGTTAACAAACCCTTTGTTAACAAGAAAAAGAAATTCTATCCTTCTTACATCCATACTGTCCACCGCCCAGTCCATGCTCCCCAGAAGGGGCAGCAGCAGCCAAAACAACAAAGAAAGGCTCAAGTCCCCGGAGCTTAACCAGCTCAGCAAGGTCTTTGACTCTTTCCTAGAGAACCTAGTCATCCTACCTCTAAAAATTCCAGAGCCACTCAACATTCCAGGCAGACTG
Organism: Ichthyophis bannanicus; assembly: GCA_033557465.1. Classification (NCBI taxonomy): domain Eukaryota; kingdom Metazoa; phylum Chordata; class Amphibia; order Gymnophiona; family Ichthyophiidae; genus Ichthyophis; species Ichthyophis bannanicus. Next base: position 39,930,944 of record CM066044.1, on the reverse strand, counting down.
TGTTACTTTGCCAAGAGGTGGCAGCAGATAACATCAGAGAATTGGACTCTCTCCATAGTGACAGAGGGGTACAAACTCCTCTTCCACAGTATGCCCCTCTCTCCACTCCAAGAAGTCACCTCTCTCCTTGCTCAGGGTGCGATAGAGGAGGTACCTCTTTCTCAACAAGGCCTGGGCTTTTACTCCCGCTACTTCCTTATACCAAAGAAAACAGGAGGGTACAGGCCCATACTGGACTTCAGGGAGTTAAACAAGTATCTGTTCCCAGAGAAATTCAAAATGATCTCTCTCGGAACACTTCTCCCTTACATCCAGAGTCAGGATTGGCTATGTTCTCTAAACCTAAAGGATGCTTATACACATATCCTTATTCATGCAGAACACAGGAGGTTTCTTCGATTCCTCTTTCAGGGAAGACATTACCAGTACGGAGTTCTACCCTTGGCTTGGCTTCTGCCGCAAGAGTCTTCACAAAATGCATGGCAGTAGTAGCAGTATTTCGATGGACTCTAGGGATATTTGTCTTCCCCTACTTAGACGACTGGCTAATCTGAGTATCAACAGCTCCAGAGGCCAGCACTGCTCTTTCCTGCACAATGCAAGTTCTTCAATATCTGGGATCATAAATCTCCCAAAGTCCCATCTTACCCCTTCTCAATCCCTAGAATTCATAGGGGCTCTTCTAGACACGCGGCAGTCAAGGGCTTTCCTGCCACAACTCCGCTGTGCTCGAATAGTTTAACTGGCTTCTCAAGCAGCTATGAAAACTTTCCTGACTGCTCGAGAAATGCTTCAGTTGCTGGGGCATATGGCGTCCACTGTACATGTGGTCCCCTATGCTCACCTACATATGTGGGCAGCCTAGTGGACCCTAGCCTCTCAATGGACACAGGCGTCGGGTCGTCTGGGGGACTAAATCAGAAACTCTGCATGCCTCATTTTGTTCCTTCAGTGGTGGCAATCGCTTAAAAACCTTCTCGTAGGGTCAACTTTTCAGCAGCCACTGCACCAATCTACCTTGACGACGGATGCATCTAAGTTGGGTTGAGGGACTCATATGGACAGTCTCTCCACTCAAGGTCTCTGGACCCAGCAGGAGGCTTGCCTTCACATAGATCTACTGGAATTCAGAGCCATTTTCTACTCTGAGTATTTCAGGACCATCTGCGCTACAAGAAAGTTCTTGTCCAGACGGACAATCAGGTAGCCATGTTCTGTGTGAACAAGCAGGGTGGAACGGGTTCTCAGGCCTTGTGCAACGAAGCTCTACATCTCTGGTCTTTCGCAAGAGCCCTTCAGATTCACCTACTAGAGGTGTATCTCCCAGGCAAACAGGATCTCCTAGCAGACAAACTCAGTTGAGTGCTGCCGCCACGCAAGTGGTCTCTTCATTCAGAGAAAATTGCTCAAATCTTTTGAATCTGGGGAACCCCAGATATAGACCTATTTTCAAGTCCTCAGAATGCCAAACGTCCCCGATTCTGTTCCAGAATTCCGGCTTAGAGCAGTCAGGAAATGGATGCTTTTCAACTCCTCTGGGGTCAGGACTTCTTATAGGCCTACCCACCCATTTCCCTCATTCCCAAGACTCTTCAAGCTTCAGAGAGACAGGGGACGTATGATCCTCATAGCCCCATGCTGGCCACAACAGACGTGGTATCCACTGCTTCTACGTCTCTCTCAAGCCAGGCCTCTGAAGTTGGGATGTGCTCCAGATCTTCTATCCCAGGAGAACGAGACGCTTCTGCACCCAAATTCTCAGTCTTTGCATCTGATGGCGTGGCTCCTGAGAGCATAGAACTCCAGAATGTCAACCTCTCTCAACAGGTTAAAGATATCCTTTTGTCCTCCAGGAAACCATCCACAAGGTGTGCTTATGCTTTTAAATGGAGAAGGTTCTCTATCTGGTGTTCAGAAAAGGAACTTAATCCTTTTTCATTTCCAGAAGAGGCGATACTGGAGTATCTCCTCCATCTTTCATCCTCTGGACTTAAGACTAATTCAGTAAGGGTCCACCTTAGTGCCATTGAGGCTTTCCATAAGCCCTTTGCTGGACAACCTGTCTCCTCTCAGCCACTTGCAGCGTGTTTTATGAGAGGTCTACTCTTAACTAAGCCTCCCATTAAGCCACCACCCGTAGCATGGGATTTAAATCTTGTCCTTGGACAGCTTATGAAGCCGCCCTTCGAGCCCTTAGCCACTGCATCCCTAAAGCTTCTTTCTTGGAAGGTAATCTTCCTAATTGCCCTCACTTCTGCAAATCGCATCAGTGAGCTATAAGCTTTAGTGGCTGGCCCTCCTTACACAAGATTCCACCATGATAAAGTAGTCCTTAGGACTCATCCTCACTTTATGCCAAAGGTGGTTTTGCCTTTTCATTTGAACCAGTCAGTTTACCTTCCTGTCTTCTTCTCTAGGCCTCATGCCTCTAGTGCAGAAAGGAAACTTCACACTCTATTGTTAACGGGCTTTAGCCTTTTACCTTCAGAGGACTAGGCAGCATAGAAAGGCTTCACAGCTTTTTGTTGCCTTTGATTACAGTCATCTGGGTTTACCAGTTTCCAAGAGAACGCTCTCCAAGTGGATTGCAGACTGCATATCCTTTACCTATGAGAGTAAGGGACTTTCTCTCGAAGGTCATGTCACAGCTCACAGCATGAGAGCAGTGGCTGCCTCTATGGCCAGCCTTCACTCTGTGTCGATTGACGACATCTGCAAAGCAGCCACTTGGTCCTCTGTCCACACCTTTGCAGCCCATTACTGCTTAGACAAGGACTCCCGTCGGGATGCCTCATTTGTCCAGACTGTTCTCCAGCATCTCTTTCAGACTTAGAACAACTCCTACCCCCCACCCCAGGTTTCGATATCAGAGATCCTTGGGAGGAAGCATGACCCACCTCAGCCTGGGTTTCGCTGCTTTTTGGAGTTATCTCCCTGGCATCTCCAAGCTTGGGAGTCCCATATGTGAAGACTACATTCCTGTTTGTTCCTGGAGATAGTGTAGTTACTCACCTGTAACAGGTGATCTCCGGGAACAGCAGGAATTGAGTCTCTTCACAACCCACCCACCTCCCCTAGGAGTTGTATCTATATCTCTCTCTCTTTTCTTTCCTTCTCTCCTTTTGTCTCAGCTACAAACCCAACTGAAGAGGGAGAGTTGGAAAGGCAGGAAGGCAGCAGCACAGGCGCAGTGGGATGCTCCCAAAAGCTTTCCTATAGGACGCTGGGGAGCATTCCCGTGCTGTTCCTGGAGATCACCTGTTACATGTGAGTAACTACGCTATAGCACTACAAGGCGTACGCAGCACTGTACACACATGTAAAAGACGATCCCTACTCATCAGAGCTTACAATCTAGTCAAGACAGACAACAGAACAGCTTCTAGCATGCACTTTATAGCTTGTTTATATTGGGCAAAGTTGGCTATATGAACAACTGAAAAGTTTCATGTGAGCACCTCAGCATCCTCCTGCCTTTTGTTATGCTGGAAGCTGGTATGTCACTTTTATCTTGCTCAGTGATATGGCAAGGACATTTAAATCTTGCCATACCCAGCCTCTGCTAACTTAATTCTTATTTTGTACCTGTTTTGAATTGTGGAAATTAAGCTTGTTTTAAAAGCCTGAAAGCACTATTCTTCATTTCTAGCTGTGCGTCTGTCTTGGGAGTTTTCCATACTGTGATACCAAATAGCAATGAACACCCTCTGGAGGTTTGTGTGGGGTTTTTTAGGTGCATTTTGCTTGAGTGATAGAGATAGCATCTTTTAAGAAGGATCTTCTGTCTGTCCATTTGCTTGGGTTTGAATACAGCTGAAGGTGAAAAGAACATCCCCTGTTGTGGGAAGATGAGTGAACCAGCTGAAAAAGGAGCAGGTCTCGGCAGCACTAAAAAGAAAAACCCATAAAGATATCAGTGAACCATTAGGGACACAGCTGCCACCATATGAAACCAGAGGACCTCTTTATGGCACTAAATATATATATATATATATATATATATATATATATATAAGCGGGCCAGCAGGGCTTCACAGCTGAAACTGGAGGCCCGCTCTCAGAGCATTAAAGTAAAATATATCAGCAGGCCAGTGATGACATAGCCGCTGCCAGTATAAATGGGAGAAGCTCTTGGCAGGGATCTAGTCCCCACCAGCTGAAGAGTAGGGAGCTCTGTCAGCGGTGGGAGAGTCAGTTAGCACAAGTCAAGTTAGCTTGATCGCAGAAGGGGAGAGAGGAGGGGTAGCTGCAGGAGAGAGAGGCAAGGGTGGGAGAGTGACTGGAGTGGTTGGGGGATTGACTTTATGAGAAGGGGTTGAATGACTGCATGGGAGAGGGGGCCGGAGCTCCGAAGAGACTAAAGGAAAGGAGTAGCCAGACTATCATACTCAGCCAGACTATCATACTCACTGAAACGCACACACGCGCATGCACACACGCAGATATGCAATACACAGACACACGTCACAAACATAGGCAACCCACCCCCATGCAGTCCAATCACTCTCATGCTGCCTAGTCATGCATACATGTACGCCACTGCTCATACACCTTTTTCCAACAATTTAATGTCTATGCAATTGCACGCTTTCACACACTCCACCCAGCCGTTTGGTGAAAAACACTTATTTACAATGCTTTTATCAGGCACTTTACTACCTTTACTTTGTTTTAGTATCTGTTTTTTTGCAGTTTCCCCTTGAAATTCCATATTATTTACACAAGAGATGACATTGAGAAGAAGCTGCATTGCTACCTTAATCAATGTGCAAAAAATCATTTGAACTTAAGGGTGGCTTTGAAAACAAATAATATAGAAAGCACAAAAGAGGTTGACTTAGCTAGCTAGCATTCTCATCTGGTGAAGATGTGATCTCACATGTGGTCAGTAGCAGGGAGATATAATGCAGTTGGTGGTTGAGGTTTCTGGGCGAGGGAAAGGTAGATATAGAAGGGTGATGGCCATTGGTAGAATAACGAAGATGGTTAAGTGTTTATTTAAACATATTACCCTGCTCCATCTACTTTTCTAGGCAGGACTCAAAATACATACATGGTAAAAACATAGTATATTAATGAAGACAAAAGCATAAAGCAATAAAACAATACAAATATTGCTCCTCAAACTATGTTGATCATCTTGTCTCCATCCGGTCCAAAGGCAAGACCAGATTATAAATCAAGGAAGGGCCTGGCGAAAGAGGAATGCTGTAATGCAGGACTTGACAAATTTTATGTGCCAATTTAGGAGCCAGACCAACATCTTAGGAGCCAGCACTTGTGACCTCCTCATGGCGCCCCCCCCCCCACCCCTGTTCTCTCTCACTGGTCTCATGTTATTTATTTTATTTATTTATTTAACAGTTTTTCTATATCACCTTTTCTTTTAATCAAGGTGGTTTACAAACATTAACCTTTGCATAGAACTTGCAAAATAAATTAAATAAATTAAACAGACAACATAACTTAAGCAGTAACATAACTTCAAATTTAAACAGTAGCTTATAACATCAGTTAAACTTATAAAACATCTTGATAAATTGTCATGGGAGGGGTGATAGGTAAAGATGGCATAGCTTGTATGAGTCTGGTTGTTTTGTGGTTAGTGTGATTGTGGGTCTTCATTGAATTGTTCTGTGAATAGGGTGGTTTTGAGCAACTTCCAGCAGTCTCTTATATCGGTTGTAGATCTTATATGTTCTGGGAGGACATTCCAGATAGCTGTTATCACGTTATCAAGTCTCATGAGACCAATACCAGAATTCCTACAGCTTGCATCATCTTTAGATAACAGCTATAGCTTCAAATAGTAAATGTCTGTGTGGGTATGTGGTGCAATGGTCAGGTGCCAGTCTGTGTGTGGGTGGTATGCAGGGCTGTGGTGTGTGTGTGTGTGTGTGTGCTGCAGAGCTGGGGAACTTCTGTGTGTGTGGTGCAGAGGTGATGAATTGTGGAGCTGGGGTGTGTGTGTGTATTGTGTGTATGTTTTGTGGAGCTGGGGTACGTGTCTGTCCTATGGAGGTGGGGTGATTGTGTGTGCGAGTGTGTTTTCTTGAGGGAGGGGAAAGCACCTTTAGATAAATAAGCAAAACAAAAACTGAACACTGTGAAAGCTAAGATTAAAACAATCAAGTTTACTCCCAAAAGCAGAATCTCTTCACATCAAAAGAGCTCCTTCGGATAGCAACATGAGGGACTTCAGTAGGGGAAAACTCATGTCCAAGGCCCTGGCATTTCCGACCGAGTTGGAGGAGGACCCTCAGGCGGATGAGTTAGAGATTCTCCAGTACAAGGCCCCCTCCGTGGGAATCGCTCACGGTGCCCATCCCTCCCAACCTGGAACAGCTCATGCTCTGCCTGTGGGAGACACCGACGTTGGTGCTGGTAGTGAGCACATGTCTCGACTCGATGTATCGGGTCTGCCAGAGCCCTGGCTTCCAGAAGTCACAACTACCGCATAATTTCATGGTGGTGGAGTTGACCATGCGTCGGTTGAAAAGCCAGAAGACGCACTCCTCGGTGCCCCCGGCAGTGAGGCCCGCACATTGAACGCCCACGGCAGAAAGTGCTACCAGGTCTCGATGCTCATCTGCCGCATCCAGGCCTACCAGCTGTACATGGGCATGTACTTGAGAGACCTAGTGAAGGAACTCACCAGGTTCTCGGCTGGTCTCTCCGAGAAACCTTTGCAATGGTTCAAGAGCCTGGCCAAGGCCGTCCATGAATGCTCCAAATTCATGTCTCGAGCGGCCTATGATTTGCGGAATTGCTTAACAAATATTTTTGTTCTGTGTTCACAGATGAAGAACCAGGAGCAGGACCTCAGAAAACACCCACAAATAAGAACAGAAGCGAGGGACATCTTGAACAATTTTCAGAAGACTGTGTTCGTGAGAAACTAGCTCAACTTAAAGTAGACAAAGCGATGGGACCGGATGGGATACACCCTAGAATACTGAGGGAACTTGGGGACGTTCTAGCAACTCCACTGACTGACCTTTTCAATGCCTCGTTGGAGTCGGGAGTGGTGCCAAAGGACTGGAGAGAGGCTCATGTGGTGCCTTTACACAAAAGCGGAAGTAAGGATGTGGTTGAAAACTACAGGCCGGTTAGTTTAACTTCGGTGGTGAGTAAATTATTGGAAACGCTGCTGAAAGAGAAAATAGTGAGGTTTCTGGAGTCCGGCGGATTACAGGATCCGAGGCAGCATGGATTCACCAGAGGCAGGTCTTGTCAGACAAATCTGATTGATTTCTTTGACTGGGTGACCAGGGAGTTGGACCGAGGGAGAGCTCTAGATGTGGTGTATTTAGATTTCAGTAAAGCCTTTGACACTGTTCCTCACAGGCGACTTATAAACAAACTGAGCACCCTAGGGATGGACCCTAAAGTTACTGCTTGTGTTAGAAATTGGTTGGGTGGGAGGCGACAAAGAGTACAAGTAAATGGAGCTCACTCTGAGGAGAAGGATGTTACCAGTGGTGTGCCCCAGGGATCTGTCCTTGGTCCGATTCTTTTTAACATCTTTGTTAGTGATATAGCGGAAGGGCTGTCGGGTAAGGTTTGCCTCTTTGCGGATGATACCAAAATCTGCAATAGAGTAGACACCCAGGAAGGGGTAGATAACATGAGGAGGGATCTAGCTAAGCTTGAAGAATGGTCTAGAATTTGGCAGCTGGGATTTAATGTTAAAAAATGTAAGGTCATGAATTTGGTCTGCAGCAATCCAAGGGAGCAATACAGTATAGGAGGTGAAGTACTTTTGTCCACTAAAGAAGAGCGGGACCTAGGCGTGGTTGTGTCTGATGATCTTAAAGTAGCTAAACAGGTAGAAAAGGCGACGGCAAAAGCTAGAAGGATGCTTGGGTGCATACGGAGAGGAATGGCTAGCAGAAAAAAGGAAGTGATAATGCCTCTGTATAAGTCTTTGGTGCGACCTCATTTGGAGTATGGTGTGCAATTCTGGAGACCGCACCTTCAAAAGGATGTGAACAGGATGGAGTCGGTGCAGAGGGTTGCTACTAAAATGATTAATGGGCTTCATTATAAAGCATATGAGGACAGACTTAGGGATCTTAATATGTACACCTTAGAGGAAAGGCGGGATAGAGGTGATATGATTGAGATGTTTAAATACCTCCGTGGCATAAATGTTCAGGGAGAGAGCCTCTTTCAATTGAAAGCAAGTTCTGCTACGAGGGGACATGGGATGAGGGTGAAGGGAGATAGATTCAGGAGTGATATGCGGAAATATTTCTTTACGGAAAGAGTAGTGGATCCGTGGAATAGTCTCCCAGTGGAGGTGGTAGAGATGAGGACAGTAACTGAATTCAAAAAAGCATGGGACCAACACAGAGGATCTCTAAAGGTAAAAAGTGTACTGTTGTAGTTGTTATGGAAGGACAGACTAGATGGGCCTTGTGGTCTTTTTCTGTCATCATGTTTCTATGTTGGGTTTGATTTGGCGGCGCGAGTAGCCGCAGCAGGCATCTGTGCATGCCGCCAAGCTTGGCTTTAATTATTCAACCTCGAGCAGTGGGTTCAAGACAAATTGGTCGATGTCCCATGCCGAGGAGAGAACTTATTTGGCAAACCCATGACCGACAAGGCTGCTGAGCTGGAGACCGAGTTCATGATGAAGACCATGCTCTCTAAGAAGACCATTGTCACTCCCCGACGGAAGGGCTTGGGTAAAAAGCCCTTTTACCCAAGGAAGGGGGCTGCTTACCGAAACTACCCACCCTATCAGGCCTCCCCGGCTCACCAACAGGGTCAGCAGGCAAAGGGACATGGGCATGGCCCACATAAGCAGAAGGCTCTAAAACCCCAAGCACTGGCTCCGGCCCAGCCAGGAAGGAGTTTAGCCTCTCTACCCCAAGGAAATCAGCAGCCTACAGGGGAACGTCTGACCCTCTATGCCCAGAGGTGGGTGACCATCACCACTAATTCCTGGGCACTAAGGGTAGTCAGGGAGGGTTATCGCCTCCACCTGGCTCTTACACCTCCCCCTTATTTCCCGGGAGAGCCCCTCAGGTCTCCCCTTCACTGGGACCTTCTTATGAAGGAGTTGGCAGGTCTTCTCGAGGACAAGGAGGTGGAACTGATGCCCCCCACCACCTCAAGGGCAAGGGGTTCTACTCCAGATAGTTCGTTGTCCCAAAGAGGACTGGGGGCCTAAGGCCCATCCTCGACCTGCACAACCTCAACAAATTCCTGGTGAGGGAGAATTTCAAGATGCTCTCCCTTGTAACATTGCTGCCATACCTCCAGCAGGGGGACTAGCTATGCTCCTTTAGAAGTCAAGGATGCTTATACTCACATCCTCATCCACCCCAACCACAGGCAGTACCTGCGGTTCGTAGTAGGTGGCAGGCACTTTCAATACAGGGTGCTCCTCTTCGGCCTAGCTTCTGCCCCAAGGGTCTTCACGAAATGCCTGATAGTCATGGCCGCCTTCCTCCGGTTCCAGGGGATCTTCGTTTTTCCCTACCTGGATGACTGGCTTGTAAGGGGAGGCACAGCCTCAGAGGTGTAGCAGGCCACTGTACGCACCATCCAGGTTCTGCAACACTTGGGCTTCATCATAAACTACCCCAAGTCTCACCTCCTCCTGACACAATGCCTGGAGTTCATTAGGGCAAAGATCAACACTCTCCATTTGAAAACCTTCTTGCCCAAGGACCGAGCCAATCATCTCCGATCTCTGGCTCGGGACGTACAGCACTGTCCCTTGGTATCCACCTGGCTTCTTCTGCACCTCCTCGGGCACATGGCCTCCACGTCACCCCAGACACTCGCCTCCATATGAGGACGGCGCAGTGGTGTCTCCGGGACCAGACCACAGGCCACCTCCGAGAACGAGTTTTGGTGACCCGCCAGTTGGCAGACTCTCTGGTCTGGTGGCAGTCGCCCCAGAATCTCAAAGCAGACATGCCTTTTCAGGCCCCAAGCCACTTGAGGGTCCTCACCACGAATGCCTCCCTGCTCGGCTGGGGAGCCCACTGCAGGGAGCTCCACACTCAAGGCAACTGGTCGTCAGACGAGAGCACCCAGCCGATCAACCTTCTGGAGCTCCAGGCCATACACCTTGCCCTGAGGGTCTTCTGTCACCACCTGCATCACCAGCCGGTGCTGGTCTAGACCGACAACCAAGTGGCGATGTTCTGTGTGAACAAACAGGGGGGCAAGGGGTCTTGTGTCCTTTGTCCTTTGGTCCTCTGCTCGTATGCAATCCAACAGGGTATCCTCCTCTGGGCAGTGTACCTGCCAGGCCAGGACAACCTACTGGCCGACAGACTCATCAGAGTTCTCCAGCCGCACAAATGGCAGCTGGACCCCAGGGTAGCTAGTTGGCTTTTCAGGCTCTGGGGGGAACCCATGATGGACCTGTTCGACATTCCAGACAACTTTCAGTTGCCCCGCCTCTGCTCCCGGCAGGCCCACCCCTCCAGGGTGGCAGCAGACGTGTTCCTGGTCTCATGGTTGGAAGGCCTCATGTAAACCTTCCCTCCGATGCCGCTGATCGCCAAGACCTTGTACGGGACCCTCTGTGACAAGGCCTCGCTCATTCTGATAGCTCCTTGGTGGCCCAGGAAGCCGTGGTTCCTGCTGCTTCTGCAGTTGGTGTTGGAGGCCCCCATCCTCCTGGGGACCACCCAAGGACTCCTATCTCAGGAGGGGTGCTCTTTCCTGCACCCCAACCTCGGGTCCCTCTTGCTAACAGCATGGCTGCTGAGAGGGTGACTCTGGCCCCTCTCAACCTTCTGGGTGAGGTGGAGGACATTCTGCTGGCCTCTTGCAAGGCCTCTACTAGGAAGGCTTACGCCCTCAAATGGTGCAGGTTCTCTGCTTGATGTGCCCAACATGGGGCCTTTCTCCTGCCTAGTGGCTCTAGTGTTATAGGACCTTCTTCACCTCTCTGTCTGGGCTCAAGTCTAATTCCGTCCAAGTACACCTGAGTTCCCTGGCGGCGCACCACCATCCGGTGGATGGTAAGCCCCTCTCGGTCCAACCATTGGTGACCCGTTTCCTCCGGGGCCTGCTCTTATTGAAACTCCCAGTTTGCCCTCCAGCAACGGAATGGGACCTCAACGTGGTGTTGGGGAAGCTCACTCGCCCCCCCTTCGAGCCTCTGGCTGCCTGCCACCTTTGCTACCTCTCTTGTAAGGTGTTTTTCCTTGTTGCGCTCACCTCTGCTCGCAGAGTTAGCGAGCTCCAGGCCCTTGTGGTGGAGGCGCATTATACCAGGTTCTACAAGAACAGAGTTGTGCTTCGCATGCACCCCAAATTCCTGCCGAAGGAAGTGTTGCCTTTCCATCTTAACCAGGAAGTGGTGCTTCCTACCTTCTTTCCAAGACTTCACTCCAGTCGGGAGGAGACAGTCCTTCACACCTTGGACTGTAAGAGGGCTTTGTCCTGCTATATCCAGCGCACTCAGGACCATCACAAAGCTGCTCGGCTTTTCATCTCCTATGACCCCAGCAGGCTGGGGGAGGCGGTGACCGAGCATATGCTGTCCACATGGGTCGCGGACTGTATCGCCCTTGCTTATGAGCAGGCGAGGCTCCCAATGGAAGGCTGCATCACAGCGCACTGTGTCAGGGCCATGGCGGCTTCGGTGGCAAACTTGCGCTCTGTCCCGATGGTGGGTATCTGCCGGGCCACCACCTGGTCTTCAGTCCATATCTTCGCAGCTCATTACTGCCTGGAAAGAGAGTCCCGACGGGACAGTGCCTTCGGTCAAGCTGTGCTCAGTAACCTTTTTGGGGTCTAGGCAAATCCTACCCTCCGATCCTTCTGTGTTTAGGCTACCAGAGTGCTGGTTTCATCAGACACAGGGGTCCTACTGTGGTCTGTGTTCACGGACTGAAAAATTGCTGCTGCTTGCGGCTCTTCATGAGGGAGCCCCTATATTTTCCTATGAACTTTCAGTAGCCTGTACTTGGGGAGTCCCATATGTGAGGACTGACTTCCTGCTTGTTCCCGGAGAAAGCGTACTTATTCACCTGTAACAGGTGTTTTCCGGAGACAACAGGAATCAGTCCTCACAACCCTCCCTCCTCCCCTTGGAGTTGCTCCTTTACCATCTTCTGTTTTTGCCATCTTTTAGCTATGTCATCTGATTGAGCAAGATGGCACCCTTGGGTGGGAAGGACACCACACATGTGTGGTGGCATCTCCCAAAGGCTTTCTTTGAAGCTGGGGGATGCTTCTGTGAGGGCTCCATCTTTACCGACGTCACCCATATGTGAAGACTGATTCTTGCTGTCCCCGGAGAACCCCTGTTACAGGTGAGTAACTGCACTATCTGTAAAATAATTAGTGGAGTGGAACTGGTAATTGTAGATCAGTTGTTCCTCCAAGAAGTAGAAAGACTAGGGGATATGCAATGAAGCTACAATGTAGCACATTTAAGACAAATCAAGAAAATATTTTTTCACTCAACACATAATCAGACTGTAGAATTTGTTGCCGGAGGATGTAGTAAAAACTGTTAGTGTATCTGGGTTTAAAAGTTAAAACATGAAAACATAAGCTATGCCATACTGCGCTAGACCAAGTTCCATCAATACCTGTATTCCATTTCCAACAGTGGCCAATCCAAGTCACAAGTACCTGTCAGGTTCCCAAAAAGGTACACAGATTCATGTTTCTTATCCTGGGGTTCTCTTTAATAATGATTTATTGACTTTTCTTCCAGGAACTTGTTCAAACTTAAACTAACAGCTTTTACTACATCCTCCAGTAATCCAGAGTTTGATTACCCATTGAGGAAAAGTCCATAAATCATTATTAAAGTGGACTAGGGAAATCTACTGCTTACCCCTGGGAATAAGCATCATGGAATCTGTCTACGTTTTGAGAACCTGACAGGTACTTGTGAGCTGGATTGACAACTTTTGGAAATAGAATACTGTGCTTGATGGACCTTTGATCTTGCCCAGTACGTTCTTAAGTGAACTTAGCATGCACACAATTATTTAAGGCACGCTGTTGTTGTTGTCAAGTCTGTGTCAGCTCATGGCGACCGTCTGGATAGTTGTCCTAAATTGTGTTCAGTTTATAGTCAGGCGGCTCATTGTTGACAGACTGGCACCCGTAGCTGCTGTTATTGTATCGATCCATCTCATTGCTGACCTTCCTCTTTTGCATTGACCTTCTACCTTGCCAAGCATGATGTCTTTCTCTAATGATCTCTCTCTTCGCATGATGTGTCCAAAGTATGAAAGTCGAAGTCTTGTCATCTGAGCTTCTAAAGAAAGCTTAGGTTTGATCTCTTCTAGTACTGACTGGTTTGTTCTTCGGGCAGTCCATGGTATGCACAGTATTCATGGCCAGCACCATAATTCAAAGGCTAATGAGTGCATGTACCTATTGAACAGATAGTAACAACTCAAAGGTTGAATCAACTCAGGTTTGATAGCTGTGTCTTTCTACAGCGCTGCATACTCCTTGTGGTGCTATACAAATGATAAGTACTAGTAGTAGTAGTCGTAGTAATGAGTAGAGATGCCTCTTGCTGGGCTTCAGCACTTTATAGAGAACATTGCTGCTTTGGGTGCTGATGTGCCCAGCTCTGTTCTAGCTCTATGCCCTAGTTCTGTGTTTATATTTATCATGTTTTTTTGACTTGAGCTTGTTACTGATGATTCGATTTTTCATGCAGACCTCTCTGAATAAAGGACAGTTGTAGAACTGCTTATTTGCCCAGTGCTGCTAAGATTATAAGCTGTAGAAATGGAGAGATAGTAAATGCTTTGAGTTTGTATTTATTTTCTTTCTGGGCTGTCAATGGCTTTGACTAATCATTTGGAAGTAGATTTGAATTGATCAGTTTCTTGAAGAAATGCAGAACCAGAGGGGTATCTGTTGATTGCCGATATAGAGCTGAACCCTGTTTTGAATGCATTTAATAGCTATTGACGTCACTCTAAAATGCAAGTTTCTTTACAGCTTCTTGAGAGAGTTTATAATGGTTTTTGCTCAGAATTAATTGATGTTCTTTTGCTTCTTGCTCCTTGAAAGCAATGTTCCCTCTAATTTTCTGTAGGCTGTGTGCGCATAAAATATCAGCTGTGCAGCTTTTGAAGGAAGGTTAAATTTTTGTGCGCCACATAACGACACTCGGAGTTATATACTTTAAAATTTGATTACACGTCAGAACACAGTATGTACACCACATTGATTGCACTAGAAAATATTGTAGAACTTGTGAAAACTGTAAATACACAACAAATTTTAAATTTTAAGATGTCTGTGTTGTTTTTTATCAGAATCAGAACCGTAATTTTTGTGCACTCTGTTGTAAAGTATGTGCGCTCACTCGGCGAGGTGTGTGCGCGCGCACACGCGCACAGCTTAGAGGGAACAGTGCTTGAAAGTGAGAGGGCGATGGCTAGAACTGTCTTGTGTTTGTAGAATTCTAACCTTACTTTTCAGTGTGTTTAAACTCTGGAAAGGTTGCATGATTATGGATCTGATTTATAGGCATGCCCTGAAAAAAACATCAATTCTTACCTCTTACGGCGTTGCTAATGCATCACAGTTATGGTCCTTTAGAACATCCTGTGACTCCAGCTCTGTGTCCTCAGCCAATTATTGAAGCTCCTGATGCCTAACCTGATTTGACACTCTTCAAGGTTTGAATCTTAAGACATGTTGAGCTAGGAAAATTCATGCAGTATGTGTTCTTCATGTCCGATTACCTTCATGATCTAAACTAGATTTTGAAAAGAAGTAGTTGTATAAATGAAATGAACTCATTTGTTTAGAATTACAGTGATATAATCCCAGAAGCATCATCAGAGGATGAAAAGATAAGGGATGACCGTGTGCACTCATGCCATTGATAGAAACCCTCACCCTTTTCCATAGGTATGCTGCAGGTGATAATGACCACCTTATTGCATGTCTTGTACTTGAGGAAATGCCTTTACCTCATGTGCAGGCTGAAAGTGTAAGATTTCATACAACTTGGGATAATGAAATAGCAACTGGTATCTCGGGAATATCATGCAGTAGAATAATGTGTCCTTGACTCTGTTTTTAATAACCACAGTGCAGTGATCTCTGCGACCCCATTGTCAACTCACTGCAGAAATGAAGCTCTGTCAGTAGCCCAGAGGAGAAAAGAGAGGAGGAGGGGACTTGAGAGGAAAATCACATATTTAATGAGAGGAGAATGTGACTTCGGGCTTAGAAGCAGAAAGAATTAGGGCTGCTGTTTTCTCTGGAGCTTTTTGGCTCCATCCTGGAGTATTCATTCATCATTTTGACTGCACAGCTGGATTGTGTTTGATGGCATAGAGAGTTTAATAAACCGGCAGAGAGAATGTTTTGTTGGGTGACTTAACTTTATGAGCTTAGTTGCGAGGAGCAGGTTAGAAACGTCACACTAAACCCTAAACTCTTAAAAGAAAACTTTATGGTCTTGTCAGAAATGTACTGCTTCTCCATCTGTCCAGGTAAAAGCTTTTACGTGCTTTACATAAGACCATGCTGCCGTGTAAAGAGAGACCATAAAAATACTTTGTCCCTCTGTTTCAGTTTACCCATCTATAATTTGTCAATTTCTTAGAAGGTATATGCAATCAAATATTGAAGCCCCTTAAAAATGTAATTATCTGGTTGGGGGTACTTACCATTCTTACCCCTCGAGTATTATTATGCAATCTACATGACAAATATTACTTGATTACATACTCCAGAAGAACCTCTGTGGTTCGGAGAGTGGTAGAATACTAAAGCATTTTTGAGAACCATTTCACATGAAGGATGCATATAGAAGAGCAAAGTAATTTTCCAGTAGTTGGAAATGGAGAATACAAATATTCTGCTCTTCTTGGAAGAGCATGCTAGATAACAGAGGTATTGTTTGTATCCTTTTGTATTAGTGAACCTACTGAAGATCTTCAAAGCCATGAACATCGGTTTTGTAAAAGAGAGAGAGAGTAACTCGTACAGAAATGAGATTAATAACCATTTTCATTCAGTGCTACATATGGTCTGTTTACTAAAGACGGTTAACACATGTTAAACAACTGTCTTAAAAGGTTAGCATGTGTTACTGTTAATGCAAATAAAACAAATCCCATTCCAGTCTAATAAAATAAAAATGCTAATGAGCTGTGTTGCATGCAGATCAGTTAACATATACTATTAAGCCATGCAAGTTATGCTGACTCACCTGGTAATATTAGAAATATCTGGGGAAAGGGTAGCTGCTGGTGGCCAGAGGCAGCCCAAGGGTGATATGGGGCCATGTGCGGAGACTCATTGCGGGGCCTCATTTGCATATCCACTGGACCTCATATGCATAAATTTATTTAAAATGTATATATTGCCCATCTAAAATTTTAGGCAGCTTTCAAAGGAGCCCTTCACAAGTCTCTTTTTTCTCCTGGCCATGACTTAGGGGCATGTTTACTAAATATTAATGTGCGTTAAGTGCCACTGTGCCAATGGAATTAAATGGGTGTTCCTGCACTTAATGCACATTAACATTTGTGAATGTGCATTAACTTTTAGTAAACATGCCTCTTAATGAGTGTCTGAATACCATTTACATGGGCAGTGAGGATGAAAAAAGATTACCAGATTTTTACATTACTATACTCCAGTGCCAACTGCTAGGCACATTAGGAAATACTATAAACCCTACCCATTTAGACCCCATAGCAGACCCGCCGTATCATAACAGCACTACCAGGATTCACAAAGCACCAAACCCTACCTATCAAAAGGCAACACTGCAAATTTTAAACAAATACATCTCTGAGAATACCAATACATCTCCTACTGAGGAAAGAAAGCAAGTGAGACTGTCACATAGAAACTACATGAACAGAATACCACAGCTCGGTTACACATGCAAAACATAGACCGTCACCAAACATAGAACAAGGGATCACAATTTAGAAATATGAAAATAATAATTAAACTGGGAACCCAAAAAGCCAAAGTTGGAATGTACAACAACACTAGAAAACTAAAACTATAAATTAATTTCCTCTTGTATTAAACAAATGTATGTAACCTCAACATAACTGTTGCAAAGTAGCTGCTTAAAGTGACTGATCTGTTGTGCAAAGTAGAATAGGCTTCAAAACCAAACACCAATCTGCTACAAGTTGAAATAGTTAGTATTTTCTTATTCCTTTATCTTATCACACTGTATATTCAGAACTGAGTCCTAGCCTAACTCACAATGGAACCTGTATACATTACCATGCAATTCCTATATGCTCTATGTATTGCTATGTGTTTACTACTCTCCTCCAGCATATGTCTTCAATTGCCATACCCACCCCTTGATCAAGTTGGAATGGCTCACATACACAATATACCATACCACCATATACAAAAACACCTTAATGATTACAATAAATCCTCTTATTCTTATCAGACCCTGCCACCTCGGTACCCGGAAACACATACTAGAAGATTAAGCCACATAAAAGTAAAACATGAAAATGAACTCAAAGAACTAGCACACACTCAAAACTTAAAAATTATTCTTATCAATGTAAGATCTATTAGAAATAAAATCCCATTAATTACAGATCTCATCTCTAACGAGAAACCAGACTATCTGTGCCTAACTGAAACATGGCTAACCAACACTGACACAGTCTTATTAAATCAATTAAAAACAAATCGATACTCTCTATTCAATTGCAATCGTAATAAAAAAAAAAAGGTGGAGTATTAATATTAGCAAAATCAAACTTGAACTGCTCCACTACCATCTGTGATACTAAAGAAAACATAGAGATCCTGAAAATAGAGAATAGAAACTTAGCTATCTGCCTCTGCTACAGGCCCCCCCCCCACACCAGATGTCCAAAACATAACAACCATTCTGGAAATGGCATGTAAAGCCTCATCAAACAAGCCCCACATCATTTTGGGAGATTTTAACTTAGCAACCTATAATAACAATCAAACTTCAACCTTCCTTGAATCAATGAAAGACAAACAGGTACACTAAAAAAAATTTTTTTTAAACTGCCTCTAATGTTTCGATTGATTTTTATGTTTTTTGCTGCGCTGAATCCAAATCTGGTAACCAATTTGCTCCATCACGTACAGATTTTTTGCTACATTGGGTTAGCAGTTTGAGGTGAACGTTTCAGATTGAGTGCGATCGAGATAAAAGTATCTTGGATGAATTCTTTATACTAATTGTTTAGTAGTTATTCAAATAAGAATAAAGAAAATTGTAACAAGGCAGCACATAAGAATAGAGTAATGTCAACAAAACACACTGTGATGGTAGCAAAATTGTCTGCACTTAAAACAGCCACATACATGTGCACAAACATTGAGCATATAAGAGCGAGGTTAGACACAAAGCAAAGCAAAGAAATTTGCAAAAAATGTTGTACAGGTATGTATGTAAGAATAGAAAACGCAAACCGCACCATTGCAATACATGAAGACAAACACCCGATGGTGTGAAAATAAAATTCTAATAAATGAGATCCAACACTGTGGTAATAACTAGCAAATTTTTATTTCAAAGTTTAGTAAAAACACGATATTTGTCAACACAGTTTAGATTTTAAAGTCATTCTTGGGTCAATCAATCTCCTGGTGGGCCCGTTTCTTCTTTCCCCCGAATGCTTCTCTTGGTGCGCTGCTTGGCGTATATTTTCATCTGGGGTTTCCCGCAGCAGCAACCAGCAGAAATCAGCCATCATAGTGGTGTTCCATCTTCCTTGGTACCTTCTCTCTGCGTCCTTGATGTCCTGGTGAAACCTTTCACCTTGTTCTTCACTGTACGCCCCCAAGTTTTCGGGAAAGTAGTTCACATGGGAGTGCAAGAAATGGACTTTCAGGCTCATGTTACAGCCTTGTTCTTTGAAGGCATTGAGCATCCTGGCAACAATATCCTTATAGTTCTCATCCCGCCTGTTCCCCAAGAATTTGAGAACAACATCCTTGAAGGAATCCCAGGCTTCTTTTTCCTTCTCAGACATCGTTTCAGCGAATGCTCCATCTGAAATGAGTTTCCTTATATCAGGGCCAACAAACACTCCTTCCTTTAGCTTTGCTTCAGAAAGTCGGGGGAACTTTGAGCAAAGGTACCGAAAGCACTCACCATCTTTTGGAAGGGACTTGATGAATTGCTTAATGAGACCCAACTTAATGTGGAGAGGTGGTAATAGAATTTTATCACGAGGTACCAAGCTCTCATGAAGAACATTTTTCTCACCGGGTCTCAAATACTCCCGAATTGGCCAGTCTTTTTTACCCCAGTGTAGGTCGCGGGCCCGGCTATCCCACAAGCAAAGGAAGCAGGGATATTTGGTGAAACCGGATTGCTGCCCTAATAGCATGGATAGAATTTTAAAGTCTCCACAAATCATCTCCACTATCCACTTCTGAAGAATCAGGGCCAAATTCTCATATTTTTTCTTGGAGAATAACAGAGTGAGCAATAGGAACTGAAGCGAATGTGTTGCCATTATGAAGAAGAACACCTTTTATGCTGTCTTTTGACGAATCAATGAACAGCCGCCATTCAGCAGGATCATACTTGAGTTTAAACTTTTCCATCACTCCGCATATATCGTTGCAAAATACCAAATCTTCCTCTTTGCTGAAATACTTCAAAAATTGTGTCTCGCGGTTGCGGTACCAATAAAAAGTTGTTCCTGGTGACAATAGATTTTTCTGTTTAAGCCGAGAACCTAGCAGTTGGGCAGCATCTTTTGGGAGTCCTAAATCCCGGACTAAATCATTCAATTCAGCTTGAGAGAAAAGTTCAGGTTTTCGGATCTGTTCGTTCACTTTCAAACTCGGAAGTACTGGACTCATCGGGAAAAGCCATCTGATGAGTCTCATCATGATCAGAACCGTCCACACAAATATGATCCAAAGATTTTGGTGGTTCAGGCACAGGTACTTCGTTGCTATGAGGCTAGGCCTAATTGCTGAGGGAAGGTTGGGGCAACTTATTACGTTCTTATTTTTTAAGTTGTATCCCTTCACAATGCAAGAGCAAAAATAGCAGTCACTGCTGTGGTCTCTTTGTTCACGCCACATCATAGGTATTCCGAAACGAAATGCTTGTTTTTTACCTTTCATCCATAAGCGTAGAATCTTCCTCACATGTCTTGCACACTTTGTGAGGAGCCCACGGTTTGTCTTGATCGCCTAACTTCAAACCGAAATAGGCGAAATATACTTTTTTAATAAATGCAGAAATGCTCCTCTGCCGCTTTTTCACGGTATATTCCCCACAAATAAAACAAAAACTGTCCGGAGAGTTGACGCAACCTCTGGCTCTGTGAGCCATCACAAATACACAGCACTGCAAACTACAACTGTAGTGAACCACTTCGGAATAAAGCTGAATTACGACTGAGCAAACAAAAGGTAATAATGAACTTGCAAGAAACTGAAATTTGACAGGAACGTTCATGTCGCAACCACTGTGTTTGAGCGAGTGAACGAGGCGAGGCGAACAGGAAAAGAACATGCGCCAGCGCGAGTACTGGATTTATCCCCCCGCCTCCCAATTGTCCTGTTAATGTATAAAATGAATACAAAACACTCTAAAATATCATGAGGGAGTTTTTCTAGTTAGTTAACCATTACAAACTCTATTTTGGGCCAAGAAAATAAACTGCAGTCGGCTAAAAAGAAATTATGTGAACATTCCTTATATGGGTAAGAAATCTAATTTTGCAAGAAAACGTGACGTGATGGAACATTTTGGCTATTTTTCCTGGATTCAGCACCCCAAAATCTATAGGAATCAGTTGCAAAACTGGAGGCAGTTTTTTGGTAGTGTACCTGTGTAATTAGACAATCTACTCACATCAAAGGAAACACTCTTGATTTAGTTTTCCTTCCTGAACATATGACCAAAAAGCACCACTTCACTCCTCCTACCATAACCCAAATTCCATGGTCTGACCATTTTATGATTCAATTTGCCATCCCTATCTCTTCCACCTCCTCATTTCAACAATCAAAAACATATCAAGGACCTAGATTTTGCCCATTTTTATCAGAAGACTTTCTTGATTCAATTATACCTCAGCTTGTTAAAGACACTAACAACCTTGACATAGCCATTGCTAATTGAAATTCTGTTATAAAAACTGCATCAGTACCTTTATTTACCAAACCTAAAAGGCACTATAAAAGAGTATCAGAAAAATGGTACACACAGGAACTAGCATCATTTAAAAAATACCTCCGAAAAATAGAATATAAATGGCGTACAAGAAAAACGCCAGAACTCCGAGATCTATACTTTACAACTCTTAATTCCTATAGATCAGCAACTAACAATGCCAAAAAACAATATCACACTACCATCTTAACTAAAGCTTTAAAACTGCCCAAGAGAACTGTTTGATATTGTAAAATCTTTAGCTAAAACACCTACTGATAATTGTCAACAGGACCCTATCAACATAAATGACCTAGCTAACTATTTTGCTAACAAACTTAAATTAACTCCAATACCAATACCTGATCCCCCATACATATTAAACAATAACAAGGCTTGGAACTCTTTCCAGCTTATTGATAAAAAGCAAACTACTTAATATAATATCATCAATCAACACAACTACTTCCTTGCTTGATCCATGCCCAGTTTCATGGATTAAAACAACAAAACAAGAACTTGCCCCCTTTATCTTAGACATAGTAAACCACTCCCTTCAGCAAGGTGTACTACCTAAAGAGCTCAAACTCTCTGCTATCCGCCCGATATTAAAGAATAAAACCCTTAATGGAAAAGACCCATCATCATATCGCCCGATTGCTAGTATTCCATTTATAACCAAAATCATCGAAAAAGCCGTTCAACTTCAACTCCAAGATTATATAGACACCTCCACTCCCCTTGATGATCACCAAAACGGGTTCCGTCCTTTCCACGGCGTAGAAACTTTACTCTTAGCTCTAACTGATACCCTCATTAAGGGCCTTGACAACACAAAACAAGCATTCATTCTGGTATTCCTTGATATATCCGCTGCATTTGACAGTGTAAACCATCACATACTCATATCAAGACTCAACCAGATAGGTTTAAAGAAAACTACCCTAGACTGGTTTAAATCTTACATATCTGACCGGTCACAATATGTACAAATAAATCAAACCCAATCACCTCCATTTCCTCAAGAACAATACCACAGGGGTCTGCTCTATCGGCCCTTCTATGTAATCTTTATCTACAACCAATATGCTCCATATTCCACATATATGTGGATGATATTATGTTATTCTCTGCAATCAACGTACATGATCCCAACTATGATAAAATAACAAACTGCCTCATAGAAACCGATAAATGGCTTAGATTAAACAATCTGACCATCAATTTTAAAAAAACTGAAGTTCTCTTTACAACAAGAAATACAAATTTCTCACCACCAACAGACATCAAACTTCTAAATGTTACCCTTCCAGTGAAAGAAGAAATTAAATACCTTGGAGTCACCCTTGACAAGACTCTTTTTTTTTATTTTTTTAAATTCTTTATTTTCGTTTTATAACAACAAAGGAAAAGGAAGACATACAGCTAAAAGACAGATACATAAAGTGTAATACATACACCAAAGTAAACCCCTGCCACCCCCCTCCCCCCTGCTTCTTCTCTAGAAAACTAATCATTCCCGAAGCGGGCGTGTACTTACATTATTGTGTTACAAAACCTAACGGTGATCTAAAACATGATGAGTGCACATTATACAGGCATGTAGGAGCAATAAGCAGATTGTACTTGATCATTAAGCATCTGCCATTTAGACAAGCAAGAGTAAGTTTGGGCATGGGGAATAGCTCTCCGAGGTATCTGCTCATATTTACTATATAAGCAGACGGGGTTCCACCATTCATTAAGTCGAGAGCTATCCTTCCAATTCCTCGTGATTAAGCATATGACTATACCCAGCATGAAATCAAGGAGAAAGTGACCCTTCTTAGGAAGAGAGGGGACCTCCGCCACTGAGCGGAGTCCCACGGTCTTCCAAGAGAGAGGTTCGTGAAGGTGTAAGATAAATTGAATACAACCCCAGATCCGCCCCCAATAAACCTGTAGTTGAGGACATTCATAAATAACATGAGCGGAGGTTCCCACAGCAGTATGGCAAGACCAACACTGGACCCTAGCAGTTGTGTTCCTTTTGGCTATTTTTTCTGGGGTATAAAAGCATCTGTGTGCAAATAGCAGAATGATCTGAAATATGTTGGGAGTGAATCTTTGCAGGGTCCACCTGAGGAAACTAACAGTTTTGATATTAGAAAGAAGTCTATGCGAGACTGGGATTTGTGAAGGGAAGAGAAGAAGGTGAAGTCAAGCTCATAGGGTGTAGTAGCCTCCATAGATCAACTAAAGCAAGATCTTTGATCAGGGAGGTAAGCGTGGTGTGACTCTTGGGGGGACCACTTGTCCTAGGCGGCTGTTTGTCAATCAGGGGGTCAAGGACTAGATTGAAATCCCCCCCAATTATCAATGAAGTATTAGCAGAGGCCTGCGCAACCTGAGCGATGGTAGCAAAAAGGCAGGGTCATCCACAGTAGGAGCGTAAAGGCATATACATGTAACTTCAAGGCTACCTATCTTGAGGTGAACTCTGAGCCATCTACCTTCTGTATCTGAGCTAGTCGCAATAATAGTAGCATGCAAAGATTTCCTAACCAGTATGGCAACCCCACATTTCTTGGAAACGGCTGGGGAATAGGCGGCCACCATGTAAGGTTTAATATTGAGTTTAAGAGTTTCCTTCGAATTTAAATGCGTTTCTTGGAGAAAATCAGATCCGCAGTTGCCTGACTTAGGTAGCTTAGGATTTTCTTCCGTTTTATCGGATTATTGATTCCTTTTACGTTCAATGAGAAAATCTTACATGGTGCCATCAATCGGTAATAGACATTTTAGGTAAGGGCGCTTGAAAACATACAACATAATCAGAATCTGTGCAACAATGACATAATCACCGAGTATGCTGGCTAATACACCCCATATTGAAAAGTATGTACCAAAGTATCTTAGAGAAGAAGCAAAAACCCCCAAAGAATATGGCGACCGGATGTCTGCGGGAGGAGGCCCTAGAGAGGAAAAGAAAGACATGAAAAAAAAAGAAAAGACACCCCAGAGTCCGTAATTAACACTGTCTCTGATACTCATCGAGGCTACTGTGGGTAGATGGAGTCGGGTCACAGATATCATCAAAAGTAAGGCAACAAACTGCCCTCGCCAGACTCTTTGCTGGACTGCGGCAGATCCAATATGGCAGGTACAGCGGATATGAGAATACTTGCAGGAATATTCTGGAAGTCAGCGCATCAAGTCGGCTTCTTTGGAATCCAAAAACTCCGCTAGTAGATCAGGGTTCGCAAATGTTCTTGTCTGATTGTGAAGCGTGACTCGGAGCTTGGCCGGGTACATCAGGCCATAGCGTGCTTGTAGTTGTTGAAGCCTCGGCCGGAATTCCAGAAAGCGCTTTCGGCGGTCGACCGTGGGTTTAGCCAAGTCAGGATAGAAGGAGATCTTGTGGCTCTCAAACTCCATATGGCCCTTTGCCCGAGAGGCCCTTAGAATTTGCTCCAGGTGTTGATATCTCAAAAATCGAAAAATGATAGGCTGCGGGGTCTTCCTGTTGAGCGTTATGCTTGTGGGTACACGATGAGCGCGATCGATCTCCAAATCTTTGGTAAAGGTAAGTTGGAGCAGGGAAGGGAGGATTTTGCATAAAAACTCTTTCATGTCTCCCGATTCCGCTCCCTCCGGTATGCCCACGAGTCGTATGTTGTTGCGACGCGCTCTATTATTGCCATCTTCCACTTCTTTCTGCAAGGCCCGCACCTGACGTTCAACTTTGTCGAGTTTGGACAACCGGGCCGCATGGGAGTCCAATATGCTCTCCATTTTGTCCTGACGCGAAGAAAGCCCTTCTAGCTTGCTTTGCAGCACACCAAGATCTTCCCGCAGCGCTCGGAGTGCTTCACCGTTTGACTGCACGAGGTTTTTGACCCCTCTAATCTCTGCGAGGATGTCCTGCTGCATTTCGGGGCCCTCGCGCAAGGCCAGCCCCTTCTGCGGGGACGGGGGTTCAGTTTTGGAACGTTTGCCGTGAGAAGCCGCTGGAGATCCAAATTCCAGGCGCGTGGGTTTGGTCCCCGCCATCTCACCAATGTGCCCCGGCAAGATCAGAGTAGAAGTTCCAAGTATGTATGGTGTTAATTCAGGATTCTGAGTAGGCCTCTCGGGAGCCTCAGCGTTATTCGACCATCCCGCTGGACATCAGGCTCCGCCCCCCCTTGACAAGACTCTTAGCTTTACAAATCACATTAAGAAAATAACAAAAACAATATATTACAAACTTCGTTCCATTCAACAGCTGAGGCCTTTCTTAGAATATGATGATTTTAGAACTACCACACAAGCCTTAATAACTCCACACTTCGACTTTTGTAATGGAATACTTCAAGGTATAACAAAAAAGAATCTAAAAATTCTCCAAATGGCCCAAAATGTTACCGCAAGAATAATTATTAAAGCTAAGCTTTCAGACCACATTACCCCGATTCTTTACTCTCTTCATTGGCTACCCATCTCCAGCAGGATTCAATATAAAATATTGATAACTACCTTCAAATTAATTAATAATATTGCCCCATCCTATCTATCCACTCTTATCCATAGCCCCCCTGAAAATAGAATACGACGAAGAAGGAATCTTAATACCATCTTAGTACCTGACATTATAAAGAAAACCAAATATACAACAAGCAACAGTGCCTTCTCCTTTGTAGCACCAATCCTATGGAATAACCTTCCAGATCAATTAAGAGAGATGAAAGATATTCAAAAATTCCGAAAGGATCTAAAAACATATTTGTTCACTCAGTACTACTCTAACTCCGTTTACGACTTATCTATAGCCTCCCAACCTCCATAAACCGTCATGAACATACTCACTTAAATCGACTCACCACAAATTATGATAACCCAAACGATGATGAATCCTTAAATATGTAGATATGTAAAAAAAATTTAAATTGTGTACATAGTTTTAAATATTTTATTTTATAAAAATTGTATATAATTGTTTTCGGTTTTCATGTATCTGTTCCAGTTGCACATTGTTCAATGTAATGTTCTATGTAATGTTTATTTGATAATTTTTTGAAATGTTCTCTGTAAACCGCTCCTGATCTCTGGAAGGGGCGGTATAAAAAAATGCACAAATAAATAAATAAATAAATAAAACGCAAAGGCATTAGCAATGCACATTTCCCAGAGCTGACATAGTCCAGTTAATACATTCAAAATAAAAAAGTATTTTTCTGTCTTTTGCTCTTTGGGAATTTCATTTTTCAGTCTCAATTGCTCCACTCGCTTTCTTCTGGTTTCTTTGTGTCTTCTGCTAACTCTCCATTGTCTGCTGTCCATTTATTTATCCTTTCTTCTCTTCTAGTTTTTTCCATTCTCTCTCTACATCTGCTCTAACATCTCAAACATACTGATCTTTCCCCTTTTGTTCCTTCCTCCATTTCTTTCTTTATTCCTTTTTCATCCACTCAAATTTCACCCCTCCATCCTCAATTCCCACTTACTCTCTCAATACCCAGCCAATCGTAGATTTTTCTTACCTCCCACACAAAATATCTTTTCCCTTCTCCATCCTCACTCCCCCAGCTTCTTTTTTTTTGTCTTGCCAGCCCCATCCTCTTCTAGTCCTCCCCCCAACATCAGTTCCCTTCTAGTTCCAGCCCCTCCCAGCATCCACTCCCTTCCAGTTCCATTCTCCCATCCCCCCCCCCATCAGCCCATTTGTAGTCCTAGCCCCCAGTCTTCTTCCAGGGCCAGCAACTCTCGCCTTGCCTCGCCTCCCCCCCATCAGACCATTTGTAGTCCTAGCCCCCAGTTTTTCCCCAGAGCCAGCAGCTCTCTCTTCTCCCCCATCAGCCCATTTCCAGTCCTAGACCCCCAATCAGCCCATTTCCAGTCCTAGTCTATTTCAAGTCCTAGCCCCTCCCCATCATCCCATTACCAGTCCTACCCCCCCCCATCAGCCCATTTCCAGTCCTAACCACACCCAACTCCCCCATCAGCCTATTTCCAGTCTCGCGCGAGATAGGAAATGCTCCTGTTTAACCCCCTGACACTTAGCGTGCTGGCAGGCTCAACTTTAACAGAGCCGTGAGAAAGAAAGAAAACACCGTTCTTTTCTCCTGCAACTCTACAGAGGTGAGCCGGGGTGCTGGGCTTCGGGCTTCCCGGCTCCCTCTAAAGCCTGTCAAGCAGGCACGGGGCCATGTGTGGGCAACATTCCCACACAATGGACAGAATGGCCCTGCTGGTGGCTAACAAGATGCACCTAATGGAGTCCCTGATCTCTTCTTTCCCACACCTCATGACTGAACATTAAATCACCTGTGGGCCAAGTTTCTCATCTTTTTCTTTTGGTCAAGATCACCCACCAAATGTAGAAAAAGCCCACTCGAGCCAAAGTCACTTACCGCTTGAGTTCATATAGTGTTCTCTTGGAACAAAAATATGCATGAGGTCATCACTGTGGATGACAGTACCAGGAGGGCTGCAAGGAAGACTTGTGCCTTCTGCTGTTTCCATTGCCACTTTGATAGGTGTCCCGTGGGTATTTATTTTATTTATTTAACAGGTTTTATATACCGCTTTATCATTTCAATCAAAGCGTTTACATTGAAACTTAAACTTGGTACATTAAACAGGGACATTGATAACTTGGATTTTTCTGAGGCAGTGGAGGGTTAAGTGACTTACCCAAGGCCACAAGGCGTGCTAGTGGGAATCGAACCCTGGTCTCTGTGTTCCCAAGCCAGTGTTCTTAACCATTAGGTTACTCCTCCAGTCCATGTGAGAATGGGAGGGGAGCTTGGGTCAACACTTTTTTTTTGCTTTTTTTACTGGATTTTCAAAGAAAATGAGGACCTATCAGCTTGAGGGGGCACAGCGAGGGGATCTTAGACTGAGGAAAAATTTTCTATACTTGAGGGAGAGGATGGGGTTTTCAGACTAAGGGAGTAATTTCTGACCCAGGGGTGTGCGGAATTGGAGCCCCCATTGTGAAGTGCATTGTCGCCTTTAATAATGCAGATGTGTTACAGTCCATGGTAGCACATTTGCATTACATCCATTTTTAATAGTAGACTTACCTAAGACTTTAGGCCCTTTAGTAAAGCCGGTGTTAAAACCTTGCATTAATGCCCCACCTTTATGCAATAAAATAAATAAATCCTATAGGGGTGATTGTATAAGCTTTTCCTTTGCATAAGATAGCTTTTATAAATTTTACCCTACGGGGTACATGCGACGACAAGAACACGCATGCTTGTACATGACTTGCATGTTGGTGTGTTCATGGGTGGCGTTTAAGTGGCACGCAGATGGAATTGTGAAGTATGTGCGTTCTTTATAAAATATACAGTCACACAGATTGTAAACTTGCATGCGCATACATTTACTCTAGCTCTCAAGCTGCTGTAAATGTTAGCAGCTTAAATCTACTTAAAATTTCTGCATTTTATAAAGACAGAGACACCTAGGCAAGCTTGTGTTATTATAAAATAGGCGGCATTTTAGCCTCCTAACCTAGGTGACTTGTTATACACCTACCCTCGATACTATTACGGTCCTGGGATCAGTACTGTTCAATGTATTTGTGAGTCATATTGCTGAAGGATTGCAGTGAAAAGTCCTTTTGGCAGATGACATGAAAATTTTGCAAAAGAGTGGACTCCTCTGAGGCAGTGGACAACATGAGGAAAGATGTACAAAAGCTGGAAGAATGGTCTAATGTTTGGCAGTTAAGATCTAATGTGAAGAAGTGCAGTGTCATGCACTCTGTATGCAGAAATCCAAGGGAATTGTGTGCGATAGGGGGTGAGAGGTTGGTGTGCACAGACCAGGAGAAGGACCCAGGAATGATCATTTCTTAGGATCTCAAGGTGGTGAAACAATAGTGACAAGATGGTGGCCATAGCCAGAAGGATGCTGGTCTGTATACAGAGAGGAATAACCAGCAGAAAGGAGGAGTTATTAATGCCTTTGTACACGTCATTGGTGAGACATCACTTGGAGTATTGGGTTCAGTTTTGGAAACCATATCTCACAAAGGATGTAAAAAACCCTTGAAACTATTCAGAGGAAGGTGACCAAAATGATTTGGAGCCTGCGCCAGAAGACATACTTATGTATTTATTTATTTTATTTATTCTTATATGCCACATTTCTGAAGATCAGTGTAGTTTACAGGGAACATAACTAAACATTACATGAAACAGATTTAAATGGAACATGTATCTAACACTATATGCTGTATAACACAGAACAGTAACTATATACAGTTAGAGAATTGCTTACAACTTAGAGTGACTATGTACAGTTAGAGAAACTTAGAAATATAGAAAAATGAAGACAGAAAAAGACCACATGGCCTATCTAGTCTGTCCTTCCATATCAACAACTACAACAGTCCCCTTTTTTCCTTTATAGAAACATAGAAAAATGACGACAGAGGGTTGCTTACATCTGATGGTATATTAAGAGGTAGCTGGATAGGAGGGGTTTTTTATTCCATCAAAATGTTCCTTGAATAAGTGTGTTTTAAGCAGTTTCTGGAAAGTTGCAAGATCATGCCTGTCTCTGATTTGTGGTGGTAAAGCATTCCATAGGCGTGGGGCATGCAGGGAGCAAGTCGATTGATTACACTTGGTTCGTGCTGGAGGGTAGGTTAAGGAGGTCTGATGCATTTCTTCTTCTTAGGCAGTTTTCCAGGGTTCTTGTTATAATTAACATAGAAACATGATGACAGAAAAAGACCACATGGCCTATCTAGTCTGTCCTTCCATATCAACAACTACAACAGTCCACTTTTTACCTTTAGAGATCCTCTGTGTTGGTCCCATGCTTTTTGAATTCAGTTACTGTCCTCATCTCTACCACCTCCACTGGGAGACTATTCCATGGATCCACTACTCTTTCCGTAAAGAAATATTTCCGCATATCGCTCCTGAATCTATCTCCCTTCACCCTCATCCCATGTCCCCTTGTAGCAGAACTTGCTTTCAATTGAAAAAGGCTCTCTCCCTGAACATTTATGCCACGGAGGTATTTAAACATCTCAATCATATCACCTCTATCCCGCCTTTCCTCTAAGGTGTACATATTAAGATCCTTAAGTCTGTCCTCATATTGACTGTGAACATCTAGGGGATAGTTGATGGATTACTTTAAAGGTTGTCAATGAGAAGAGACTTGATGACTTAAATATGTATATCCTAGAGAAGAGGAGGGACAGAGGGAAAATGATACAGACATTTAAATACTTAAAGTGTATTAATGAACAAACAAACCTTTTTCAAAGAAGGGGAAGCTGTAATACTAGAGGGTATAAAATGAAGCTGTAAGGAGGTAAACTTAGAAGCAATGTCAGGAAATATTTTTTCATTGAAAGGGTGGTAGATGCTTGGAATGCCTTCCCAATGGAGGTAGTAAGGGCAAATACAGTGACGGAATTCAAAATGGTATGGGACAGACACAGTGGATCTCTTTATAGCAAGAGGATAAAATCAAAATAAACGTAACTATTTTTTATACTTCATCAAATAGAGATGAGTAACCTGCACGAAGCGGCGGGTACACCTATTCTAGCCACTTTACTGGGTAGACTAAATGGACCATACTGGTCTTTATCTGCCGTCATATACTATGTTACTAAAATATTTTTATTAGGAAATTGTCATGCACAACAATAAATACGAAATCGTTGTATTTGTATACTAGCTTCCTTAGACATAGTCCAACCCAAGGTGGTTCACAAAATAGGAGAATACAATAAATTTTCTGTATATCATAAAAATACATTTAAAACACAATATCAAAACTCAAGACAAATATACAAATGAATACAATTAATACGAAGATATAGAACACTTACTGCAGTGACAGAAGGAGGTATACCCAGGAGTCCTCCACTGATGTCAGAAAAGGAGTACAACCGGCATGAGCCATGGAATGAGATCAGAGGGGGGTTCAAATGGAGGCTTGGGCCATGGATTGTATATGTAGAATATGGGGAGCAGCGATGTTGAGGGGCAGGCATATGCCATATGAAACTTCACTTAATACCACGTTCATTCTATGGCTTTTGATTATTTAATATTTAGTTCTTTTTAATGAGCTTCCCAGAAATGTGAAAACTTCCGCTCATCTTTGTGATGGAATTTTTGGCCTGGTGAATGATTTTTCTCTCTCGGAATCACCAGTGTATCAACAGAAAGCGAACTGGGTGGTTGGCAGGATTTTGTCTGAGGAATAGATTTGGGGTTAGATTTTAGATGTAATTACATTATGGAATTTGTTGTTGCCTGGCCAAGCTTTGCTTTTTAGATTTGTAGGCTGCAGACTGGTTAAATTCTATGTAGTTAACATTTTAGCTGCTTTAATAACTGGATTTTGACTAAACTATAAAGCTGAAATCACTAATTAGCCTAAGAGCTAGAAGCAAAAAAAATCATTAAAAACAGACATTTGGAAATATTTTTTAATCCATGGAAAATATCTCCCATATAAAAGTCCAAGGATGAATGTGTATTCATCTCTGGCAGTAGGTGGAGGTCACAGATATACTTCAGAAAGGATTTGAATGTGACAGATTGGATGCTCTAGAACACAGAAAAAGGTAAAACACATTTTACATCTGGCACAGAAGTTAACTTTTTCTTTGCCAGTTTGCAACAGCTGCATGCAAAGTGCAATAGTGTGTTGGCCTTGTGTGTTTTAAAGTTTTCTATTCTTTCCAACTCAGTGGAAGTTGGAAAGAGTTAAACAAAAGGAATCAAGAAATGTCTTTGTCTGTCTGTCCATCCGGCTGTCTGGGGGCAAAATAAAACCAGTGAAATATACGAAGTTCTAAAATGAGCTATATCAGGCCAGGATTCCAGAGAAACACCACCCCCCCCCCCACACACAAAAAACAAATGGCTCAAAGGATGTCTATGGGAAAAGGAGTTCCAGTTTCTGTAGCATAGAAACTTACATACAATGGAACATAGCACTTAGGGAATTGCTCCATTCAAATTGCCTCTCTACTGTTTTCCAGTCATCCCAAACTGCCCCAATTGCCTCTCTACCTCCAAAATTTCCCCATTCATTTCCCCCCTGACCCTGTAAACCTTTCCTAACCTCCAAAATTACCCCTGCAACTGCCTCACTGCCCTGTAAAATGCCCCCAAAACTACTCCCAACTGACCCACCACCCTGCAAACTGTGCTGTCCTCCAACAACAGCCTCCTACAGCTGCCCAACTCCCAAAAACTCCTCTTCCCACAGCTGCCTGACCACACCACACCACACCACACCACAAAATACCCTACTCCCAAAAACTACTCTACCTTGCTAATGCTGTATACTCCACAAATCACTCCATTCCCTCAAAACTCCTGCAATTGCCCCACCACTCTGCAAACTGCCCCTTAAAAATACAGCCTCACAACTGCCTCACCACACCACAGACTATCCCAGTCCCCATAATATACATCTCAGAACTGTCCTAGCAGCACACAAATTACACCCCTCCCAAAAATGCCCTCCTGCAATTGCCTTATCACCTGCATCCTACCCCAGCCCCAAAAATTATCCCTCTGCAATTTCTCTCACCCCGTAAACTATCTCCACTCCTTAAAAAACAAACAACCCACCTGCAACGTTGCAGTCCCCCCAATTCCCTAAAAATACCACCCAATTCCCTAAAAATACCACCCAACAGAGATTTCCAACGTGCAGCTAGACAGGACAAGGAAAAGTACTACAATGACACTTGCAAGGAAATAGAAGCAGAAACTATTAGAGGAAGAACAAGATCAGCTTTCCTAAAGCTGCGAGAGTTAAAGAAAAAGTTCCAGCCTCGAATTGGAATGTTACAAGATGCTCAAGGTTCTATGTTGAATGATGCTGAGAAGATCAAGAAAAGGTGGAAGGAATATACAGAGTTTTTTTATGATAAAGATCAAGTGGACCAACAGCCGTTTCAACCGATACCTTATGATCAGGAACCATTGGTGATGAAAGAAGAAGTTGAAGCAGCATTGAAAGACTTATCAAAGAACAAAGCACCAGGCATTGATAGCATTCCCATAGAAGTATTGCAGCAATCTGATGCAGCTGTTACCATACTTACAAGGCTCTGCCAAGAAATATGGACGACAACATCATGGCCAACTGACTGGAAAAGATCTGTGTTTATACCAATACTAAAGAAAGGTGATCCCAACTGACTGTGGAAATTATCGCACAATCGCTCTGATCCCACATGCCAGCAAGATTCTACTGAAGATTATTCAAAAGAGACTACAGCCATACCTAGAACGAGAACTACCTGAAGTGCAAGCAGGGTTCAGGAAAGGGCGAGGAACGAGAGACATCATTGCGGATGTGAGATGGATCCTTGAAAAGACTAAAGAATACCAAAAGGATATCTATTTGTGCTTTATCGACTATAGCAAGGCTTTTGACTGTGTAAACCATGAGAAACTCTGGGCCACATTAAGAAGCATGGGTATACCAGAACACCTGATCGTTCTCTTGCGCAATCTGTACATTGATCAAGAAGCAACAGTTCGAACGGAACAAGGAGAAACAGAATGGTTTAAAATAAGCAAAGGTGTAAGACAAGGCTGCATACTTTCCCCCCTACCTGTTTAATTTATATGCAGAACAAATCATCAGAGAAGCAGGATTGTATGAAGACAACAGAGGTGTGAAGATTGGTGGAAGACTCATCAACAACCTTCGCTATGCTGATGATACCACACTACTGGCAGAAAGTGAAGATGATCTGAAACATTTGCTTCTCACAATCAAAGAACATAGTCTCAAAATGGGCCTGCACCTTAATGTAAAGAAGACAAAGATCATGACAACTGGCATAATCAACAGGTTCATCGTTGAAGGAGAAGAAATTGAAATCGTGAACAACTTTAACCTACTTGGATCAACTATCAATAAAGAAGCAACAAGCAGTCAAGAAATCAGACGACGCATTGCTCTTGGCAGAATGGCTATGAAAGACCTAGATAAGATTCTCAAGAGCAGAGATGTCTCTCTCCATACAAAGATTCGACTTGTTCATGCCATGGTATTTTCAATAACATAAGAACATAAGAACATAAGAAATGCCATACTGGGTCAGACCGAGGTCCATCAAGCCCAGCATCCTGTTTCCAACAGTGGCCAATCTAGGTCATACGTACCTAGCAGTTTCACCAAAAGACACAGGTTCTGCAGTGCTTGTACTAGGCCAAGCATTGATATCCTGGGTCCCTTTTTAATAGTGGTTTATGGACCTTTCCTCCAGGAACTTGTCCAAACCTTTTTTAAACCCAGCTATACTAACAGCCCTTACTACATCCTCCGGTAACAGATTCCAGAGTTTGATTACACGTTGAGAGAAGAAATATTTTCTCCTATTTGTCTTAAATAGTTTAACCCTGTAGCTTCATTACATGCCCCCAGTCCTTCTATATTCTGATAGCGTAAACAATTTATCCACGTTTATCCGTTCCACTCCATTCATTAAGTTATAACACCTCTATCATATCTCCCCTCAGCCGCCTCTTTTCTAGGTTTAAAGAGCCCTAAACCTTTTTAGCCTCTCTTCATAGGAGTAGCCTTCCATCCCCTTCACCAATTTGGTGGCTCTTCTCTGTACTTTTTCTAAGAACTCTATGTCCTTTTTAAGATACGGTGACCAGAATTGCACACAATATTCAAGGTGCGGTCGTACCATGGAGCGATACAGAGGCATTATAATATCCTTTGTTTTATTCTCCATCCCTTTCCTTATGATACCTAGCATTCTATTTGCTTTCTTGGCCGCCGCTGCACACTGGGCGGAGGGTTTTAACATGTTATCCACGATGACTCCTAAATCTTTTTCCTGGGTGGTGGTTTCTAATGTGGAGCCTTGCATCTTGTAACTATAGTGTGGGTTTGTTCTTTCCTAGGTGCAATAACTTTGCACTTGTCCCACATTAAATTTCATCTGCCATTTGGATGCCCAGTCCTTCCAATTTATCCAGATCCTCCTGCAGTTTTCCACAATCCTCTTGGGTTTTAACAACTTTAAACAGTTTTGTGTCATCTGCAAATTTGATTACCTCACTAGTTATTCCCTTTTCCAGGTCATTTATGAATATGTCAAAAAGTAGCGGACCCAGTACAGATCCCTGGGGTACTCCACTATTCACCTTTTTCCATTGGGAATATTGGCCATTTAGCCCTACCCTCTGCTTTCTATCTTTTAACCAGGTCCCGATCCACAATAGTACACTGCCTCCTATCCCATGACTTTTTAGCTTCGCCAAAAGTCTCTGATGGGGGACCTTGTCAAAAGCTTTCTGAAAGTCCAGATACACTATATCAACCGACTCACCTTTTGTCTTACCTGTTTATGCACACCTTCAAAAAAACAGATCAGATTAGTAAGACAAGATCTTCCTTGTCTAAAGCCATGTTGGCTGTCTCCCATTAGGCCATGACTATCTACATGGGGTGTAATTATGTTCTTTATGATGGCTTCTACCATTTTCCCTGGTACTGACGTCAGGCTCACCGGTCTGTAATTTCCCGGGTCACCCCTGGAACCCTTTTTAAAAATTGGTGTTACGTTGGCGACCCTCCAATCTTCAGGTATTACAGATGATTTTAATGAAAGTTCACAGATTACCATAAACAGGTCTGCAATCTCATATTTCAGTTCTTTCAACACTCTGGGATGTATACCATCCGGTCCAGGTGATTTGCTACTATTCAGTTTATCAAATAGTTGTAATATATCTTCCCGGTGTAGCGATATTTCTCTCAATTCCTCTGCAGTATCACCTTTAAATACCACTTCAGTCTTGGGTAACACCCCTACATCTTCCTCAGTAAAGACCGAAGCAAAGAATTCATTCAGTCTCTCTGCTATAGCCTTGTCTCCTCTATTGCACCTTTTACCCCTCTATCATCTAATGGTCCAATTGACTCTCTCACAGGCCTTTTGCTACGAATGTACTTGAAAAAGTCTTTATTTCGTGTTTTTTGCTTCCTGTAGCAAGTTTCTTCTCAAATTCCCGCTTTGCCTGCCTTATCATGCTTTGCATTTAGCTTGCCAGTGCTTGTGCTGTTTCCAGTTTTCATCATTTGGCTCTTTTTTCCATTTTCTGAAGGTTGCTCTTTTGGCAGCAACAGCCTCTCTGACCTCACCTTTAAACCATGCTGGCAGTTTTTTGGACTTTCTTCCACTTTTCTTAATGCGTGGAATACAGCTGGTCTGGGCTTCGAGATAGTATTTTTAAATAACACCCAAGCTTGCTGTAAGTCTTTAACCTTTGGAACCGCTCCTTTTAGTTTTTTCCGAACTATATTCCTCATTCTATCATAGTCACCCTTTTGAAAGTTAAAAGGTAGTACTGTGGATTCCTTTACTATCTGTCCTCCACTGATTAAATCAAACATGATCATACTATGATCACTATTGCCAAGTGGTCCAACACCCTTATTTCTTGCACCATATCTGGCGTTCCACTAAGGACTAGGTCCAGTATGGCTTCCCCTCTGGTCGGTTCATGAACCAGCTGCTCCAAGAAGCAGTCATTCATTTCATCTAGAAACTTTATCTCTTTAGCTTGTCCTGCTGTGACACTGTCCCAGTCGATACCGGGGTAATTGAAATCACCCATTATTACTACTCTGTTGTGGCTTTTGTTAGCTTCCTTGATTTCTTTGAGCATTTCATCATCCATTTGTTCATTCTGGCCAGGTGGTCGATAGTATACCTCCCACTGCCATCACCTTCCCCTTCATAAATGGAATTTCAATCCATAGAGATTCTACAGCATATTTTGTTCCCTGCAAAACTTTAATCCTTTCTGACTCAATGCCCTCTCTAACATAGAGCGCAACCCCTCCACCAATTTGTTCAGCTCTATCATTACGATATAGTTTGTATCCAGGTATCACAGTGTCCCACTGGTTATCCTCCTTCCACCATGTCTCTGAGAGTGCAATCATATCTAACCTCTCATTTAATGCTATATATTCTAATTCTCCCATCTTATTGTTTAGACTTCTAGCATTGGCATACAAGCATTTTAGAGAATGTATTTTATTAATATTAAATCTGGCTATTGGTAGGCATGGGTAATGGGGAATCTTTATGCTCTGTCTGCTCCTTACTCAAGGGCATTTGGGCTACTATACTCCCTTTTGGAACCTCACTGCTTTTGGTAGTATCCTTCAAGGATACCTTTGTCCGAACCGTGCGCTCCTGGGTGACTGTCGGCTTTCCCCTATTTTCTAGTTTAAAAGCTTCTCTATCTCTTTTTTAAAGGTTAATGCCAGCAGTCTGGTCCCATCCTGATAACATCATATGGATGTGAAAGCTGGACAGTGAAAAAGACAGACAGGAAGAAAATTGATGCCTTTGAATTATGGTGCTGGCGGCGAATACTGTGTATACCATGGACTGCCCGAAGAACAAACCAGTCGGTACTAGAGGAGATCAAACCTAAGCTTTCTTTAGAAGCTCAGATGACAAGACTTCGACTTTCATACTTCGGACACATCATGCGAAGAGAGAGAGAGATCATTAGAGAAAGACATCATGCTTGGAAGATAGAAGGTCAACGCAAAGAGGAAGGCCAGCAATGAGATGGATCGCTACAATAACAGCAGCTACGGGTACCAGTCTGTCAACAATGAGCCGCCTGACTGAAGACCGAACACAGTTTAGGATAGCTATCCAGAGGGTCGCCATGAGTCGACTCCGACTCGACGGCACTTAACAACAACAACTGGACAAGTGTTCCGACACCCTTAAACTGCCATGCCCCAATCCTAAGTGCTCTTACCCACTAAATGACCCACCAAAACTAACTTGCACCCCTAGCTTTCCCCACGCAACACATACATGACACAGATGACATGTATGCACGCATGCACTTCCACACCACATTAACACACACAAGGAGTACAAATAATTGTCTGTCTGAGTTTTGCTACATTTTTTATTATTCATATATATTTCATTTTCTTTGCTCTTAGTTCTACTGTGAAAACTAATGAATCAGGTTTTTCTCTGGGAACAAGCAAGAAGTCAGTCCTCATATATGGGTGACATTGGCGCTGACGGAGCCCTCGCAGAAGCATCTCCCTAGCTTTCAAAGAAAGCCTTTGGGAGATGCTACCACGCATGCATGGTGCCCTTCCTGCCCAAGGGTGCCATCTTGCTCAGTCTCCTTTTTTTCACGGAGTCCTTCAGACTTCCATCTGTGTTCCCCTGGAAAAAGTTGATTATCTTGTACCTGAGTTTCGTACTCTCCTCCGGTTGTGCACCGATACTCTTCTCGCCATCTGAGCCCGCTGCCCCGACATTGTCTCGTGTCCATATACATGTTTTTTTTCTCATTGGCGCCTTTTTTCCAACTGGCAACACCACAGATCTTTGACCTTGCTGGGGTCCTTTTTAACCCCATAGCTACCAGTGGCTTTAAGAAATGTGATCGGTGTACAAAAATCATGTCCCTCACTGACACACACGACTGCTGCCTATGCTGTCTGGGGCCAGACCACGACCCTGCAGCCCCTGCACCTTGGATGCCCTCGGCAGAAATTGCTACCAGGACTTGATGTTCCTCGGCTGGATCCAGGCCTACCAGTTGTACATGGGCATTTACCTAAGAGACCTGGCGAAGGATTCTCAGCTGGTCTCTCCATGGAACCCCTGCAGGTTCAAGAACCTGACGAAAGCCGTCTGTGAGTGCTCCAAATTCATGACTCGAGTAGCCTATGATGACTTTGAGTCGGCAGCTAGAGTAGCTGCGGCGGGCATTGGTGCCCAATGCCAGGCTTGGCTACAGAATTCTGACCTTGAGCAATGGGTTCAAGACAAACTGGTCAATGTCCCATGCCAAGGGAGAACCTCTTTGGCAAATCCATGACAGAAAAGGCTACAGAGTTATAGGCCGAGTTTGTGACAAGGACCAGACTCTCTAAAAAGACCGGTAGCCCTCCCCAACGGAAGGGCTCAGGCAAAAAGTCCTTTTACCAGTGGAAGGGGGCTGCTTATAAAAACTACCCACAATTTCAGAGCTCCCCAGCAGGGTCAGCAGGCCAAAGGACATGGGCAAAACCTTCCTAAGCAGAAGGCTCCCATGCCCCAGGCGTCAGCTCCAGCCCAACCTGGGGAGGAGTTTTTGACTCCTTGGATATAGCCTCTCTACCCCAAGAAGGACAGCAACCCACAGGAGGATGTCTGACCCACTATGCCTACAGGTGGCTAACCATCACCACCGACGCCTGGGCACTTCAGGTGGTCAAGGTGGTCTACCTCCTCCACCTGGTACAGACACCTCCCCCTTTTTTCCAGGAGAAGCCCCCAAGGTCTCCCCTTCACCAGGACCTCCTAATGCAGGAACTCACAGGCCTTCTCAAGGATAAAGCAGTAGAACCTGTACCCTAACATCTCAATGGCAAAGGGTTCTACTCCAAGTATTTCCTCATGCCAAAAAGAACAGGGCGCCTAAGGCCCATCCTTGACCTGCACAACCTGAACAGGTTCCTGGTGAGGGAGAAGTTCAAGATGTTCTCCCTTGGAACATTGCTGTCTTACCTCCAGCAGGGAGTTTGGCTATGCTTCTTGGAGCTGAAGGGTGTTTATACCCACATCCTCATTCACCCCAACCACAGGCAGTATCTTTGCTTCATGGTGGGGGGAGGCTACAACCAATACAGGATGATACCCTTTGGCCTGGTGTCCAGGGCCTTCACCAAATGTCTGGCAGTGGCTGCTTACCTCCATCTCCAAGGGGTACTTGTCTTTCCCTTTCTGGACGACTGGTTTATAAAAGGAGGAATGGCTGCCGAGGTGCAGCAAGCTACAGCACGCACCATCCATGTCCTGCAACATCTGGAGTTCGTGATAAACTACCTCACCTCCTCCCAACAGAAGGTCTGGAGTTCATAGGGGCAAAGCTGGACACCGTTCAGGCAAGGGCCTTGCTCCCCCTGGATCGGGCCAACCGTCTCAGAGAAATGACCGCAGACGTGCAACACCATCCTGACTTGGTTGCAAAACCTGCAACACCTTCAGGCAGGGATGCCCTTTCAAACTCCAAGTCCTCGAAGGGTCCTCACAATGGATGCCTCCCTGCTGTGATGGGGAGCCCACTGCGAGAAACTTTGCACCCAGGGCAGCTGGTCACAAGCCGAGGGCAACCAGCAGATCAACCTTTTGGAGCTTCGGGCAATATATCTAGCCCTCTGAGCATTTTGCCATCACCTGAGGCACTAGTTGACACTGATCCAAATGGACAATAAAGTGGCAATGTTCTACATGAACAAGCAGGAGGGCACGGGGTCTCGCACCCTCTGCCACGAAGCAATGACACTGCTCCTACACAGTTCATCAGGGAATACTCCTACGGGCTATATACCTACCAGGCCAGGACAACACCCTGGCAGACAAACTGAGCAAGGTCCTCCAACCATACAAGTGGCAGCTGGATCCCAGAGTGGCCACCTAGCTCTTCTGACTCTGGGGGGGACCCCACGAGTGGACTTTTTTTGCCAGCCAGGACAACTACCAATTGCCCCACTTTGCTCCCGTCAGCCCCACCCGTACTGGGTAGCGACAGACGCGTTCCTCATTCTGTGGTCGAAAGGCCTCATGTACACCTTCCCATACATGCTGTTGATTGCCAAGACCCTTTTCAAGGCTTTTCATGACAAAGCGCCACTGATCCTGGTGGCTCCACAGTGTCCCAGGCAGCCATGGTTCCCACTGCTCCTCCGATTGTCAGTGGCGGCTCTGATCCCCCTGTGGAGTTCCCCGGGGCTCTTGTCTAAGGAGGAGGGCTCTCTCCTGCACCCCAACCTGGGATCCCTATCACTGACAGCATGGCTGCTGAAAGGGTAAGCTTAGCCCTTTTCAATCTCTTGGGAGAAATGGAAGAGATCCTGTTGGCCTCCTGTAAGATCTCCACCAAGAGAGCTTACACCTTCAAATGGCACAGCTTCTCGGTGTGGTGCATGGAGCAGCTACTAAACCCATTCTCCTGCCTGGTGCAGATGGTGCTGCAGTACCTTCTTCATATCTCACAATCTGGGCTCAATTCTAAATCTGTCAGGGTACACCTCACTGCCCTAGCAGTGCACCACCATCCCATCAAGGACAAGTCCCTCTTGGTCTAGCCTCTGGTGACCCGCTTCCTGAGGGGACTCCTACTGTCCAAACCCCCCCCCCATCCGCCCTCTGGTGACAGAATGGGACTTCAACGTAGTGTTGGCACAGCTCACCTGCCCGCCATTTGAGCCCCTTACTTGTCACCTGAGATACCTCTCATGGAAGGTTGTGTTCCTGGTGGCGCTCACCTCCGCTTGCAGGGTCAGCGAGCTCCAAGTCCTAGTGGCAGAGGCGCCATTTACCAGATTCTATAAAAACAGGGTCATGCTACGCACACACCCTAAATTCCTTCCGAAGGTGGTATCTTCCTTTCACCTCAACCAGGAGGTGGTGCTATGTACCTTCTTCCCAAGGATTCCCTCCAGCAGGGCAGAGACCGTCCTTCACACCTTGGACTGTAAGAGGGCCAGGTTCTTGTACATTCAGTGTAGGCAGGGCTACTGCAAAGCTTCTCAGCTTTTTGTTTCCTACGACCCAGTCGACTGGGGGAAGAGGTGACCAAGCAAACACTGTCCACCTGGGTGGCAGACTGCATCACCCTCGCCTATGAGTGGGCTGGGCTCACACTGGATGGCCTTGTCACGGCACACAGTGTCAGGCCATGGCATCCTCTGTGACAAACCTGCGCTCTGTCCCGATGCTGGACATCTTCCGGGCCGCTACTTGGTCTTCAGTCCATACCTTCGCAGCTCATTACTGCCTGGACAGGGAGTCCCAACAGGATAGCGCCTGTGGCCAGGCCATGCTCCGTAATCTTTTTTGGATCTAGGCAACTCCTACCCTCCAACCCTTCTGTGTTCAGGCTACCATAACGTTTGTTGGACACACTGGTCCTACTGTAGTCTGTATCTGCGGACTCAATTGCTGCTGCTCACAGCTCCCCTTTATCTTTATTTTTGTTCTTGATATACCGCCCAAGCACAAGCATCAGGGCGGTGTACAGTCAATCAATAAAGGCTGCAGGTAAAAAATAAAGAGAGTAAAGAACGCCATTGTATGGATAGGAAAGTGACAGGTGACGAACAGAGAGAAAAAAAAAGAGGGACAGAAATACCAGTCATACAAGGGAGAGGAGAGGGGGGTGGAGGGTGACTGTGTTTTTCCCTACAGGCTTGCGGTAGCCTGTAACTAGGAACTCCCATATGTAAG
Organism: Ichthyophis bannanicus; assembly: GCA_033557465.1. Taxonomy (NCBI): domain Eukaryota; kingdom Metazoa; phylum Chordata; class Amphibia; order Gymnophiona; family Ichthyophiidae; genus Ichthyophis; species Ichthyophis bannanicus. The sequence goes on along the minus strand of CM066044.1, from coordinate 39,888,552 downwards.
GACCGACTTCCTGCTTGTTCCCAGAGGAAGCATAATTACTCACCTGTAACAGGTGCTCTCCAGAGACAGCAGGAATCGGTCCCCACAACCCTCCCTCCTCCCCTTGGAGTTGCTTCTTTACCATCTTTTATTTTTGCCGTCTTTTAGCTATGTCATCTGACTGAGCAAGATGACAACCCTTGGGCGGAACGGACACCACTTATGCGTGGTGGCATCTTCCAGAAGAGGCTTTCTTTGAAAGCTAGGGGGATGCTTCCATGCGGACTCCGTTGGCGCCGATGTCACCCAAATGTGAGAACTGATTCCTGCTGTCCCCGGAGAATACCTGTTACAGGTAAAAGTAACTATGCTTTTTTTTTATAAATTGATATGTGTACTGCAACTAATATCTGTTGCCATGGGGAGGGCTAGATTGAAGCATTGGCAAACTAGGTACATACGGTACCTCGGATCCAAAATTAAAAGGGGGGGGGGCGCAGTTTTATTTTATAAAGATTCGGGAGGGTTTTTTTTCTGGATTGTACTAATTTTTATGCCAGATGCTACAAGCATGACTAATGTGTCTGGATGTTTCTAATAGCTTAAAATATCTATCTGCAGTTCTCTACTCTTCCCCCCTGTATGAATAAGCCTTGCCTGCCTGCTTATAGTGTAACTAGTATCAGAAACTGTGAACTAGGATCCAGACAATGAGCAGGCACTGGCAGGATGAATAGTCGAAGGCAGCTGGAGTTATAGAGGCTGTGGGTAGGATTCAGCCGATATGAAGGCTGTGGGGACAGAGTATTAGAATTCTGCTGTAGCACAGAAAGGGAAGAGGTGAGCTGTGGGACGTTTCTGTGCTGTACAACTAAACCTTTGCATATTGTAGGGGATGGAAAAGAAATGAAGCCCTCCTCCCCTGCCCCATAAAATACACTAATCAAGTTCTATGGGAAATGTAGTTCCAACAGCTGCAGCAAAGTAAAACTGATTCACAGTAACATCACAATTATGGATCTCCACCTTTCAAATAGCCCTCCCTTCTCATCTAATCTCTCCTGATCACAGACACATGCAGAACCAACAGAGATATAAATATACACACATACAACATGCCCATCCATGCACAGACACACACATGCAGACATGCATAGACACACATACAAACAAACGTACATATAAAGTACAGATGCACACACATGCGAAGAGTAAAACCATTCCATGAGCCATGCTCTGCATGCTTTCCCCACTTGTGTATGATTATAGTGTCTATATTCTGCTATATACCTGTGCGAACAGGGAAGTAGGGTATACGAGGGGGTACCCAAAAAAACAGGAATAACATTGCCGTGGGCGGAGCTTGTATAGTACGCACTTCTGCCGCTAGGCGTGTATAGTGCAACTCATTGTCAGTTCAGTGCCGCCTGTGTTGTCGACCTGGCTTGTTCTGTTCATCTGTAGTGATTGTTTTTGCTAGCGCTGTTTTGTTCTTGTTTCTTTTTTTATGATGACAAGTTTAAGTGAACAACGTGCAGCTGTGAAATTTTGTTTTCTGCTCGGTAAAAATGCTGCTGAAACTGTTTTAATGTTGAAAACAGCTTATCAAGATGACGCTATGGGAAAAAGTCAAGTGTACCAGTGGTTTGCTCGGTTTAAAAATGGCGACATGTCGATTGATGACACACCTCGTTCTGGGTGTCCATCAACTGCCCGAATCGATGAAAATATTGAAAAAATTAGAGAGCTTGTGCTCACAGACCGCCGACAGACAATTGATCAACTGTCAGAGATTAGTGGGTTATCTTGGAGCTCGGTTCAGCAAATTTTAACGGAAGATTTGGGAATGAAAAGGGTTGCTGCCAAGTTTGTTCCTCGGGTTCTGACTGACAATCAAAAGGAACATCGAGTTGAAACATGTCGTGTTTTGAAACAACAGCTTGAAACTGATCCAGATTTTCTGTCAAAGTTCATTACAGGTGATGAGTCATGGTGCTATGGTTACGACCCAGAAACAAAGCAACAGCCAAGCCAATGGAAGACGTCATCATCACCCCGTCCAAAAAAATGTCGTCAAGTCAAATCAAACATCAAAACAATGCTGATTTGCTTTTTTGATGCCAAGGGGGTAGTTCATTCAGAGTTTGTTCCCCCAGGTCAGACCGTCAATCAAACCTTTTATTTGGAAGTTTTAAGAAGATTGCGCAACAGTGTTTGTCAAAAAAGACCCGATTTGTGGCAGACAGGAGACTGGTTCTTCCACCACGACAACGCACCTGCACACACAGCCATCTCTGTTAGACAGTTTTTGGCTAAAAATGGCATGGTTCCGCTACCCCACGCACCTTACTCGCCTGTCCTGGCTCCGTGCGACTTTTTCTTATTTCCACGCATGAAAAGGGGCATGAAAGGACACCGATTTGACAACATTGAAGAAGTCAAGAAAAAAAGGAGGGAGGAGCTGTCAGCCGTTTCTAAAGATGACTACAAAAAATGTTTCGAACAGTGGAAGCACCGGTGGGACAAATGTATCAGTTGTAATGGAGAGTATTTTGAAGGGGATAAGGTTGTTTTGTAAAGAATTCGAAATAAATAGCTTTTAAAAAATAATTCCTGTTTTTTTTGGGTACCCCCTTGTAAGTAGTGCATGATAGGCTTATCTCCAGGAACAAGCAGGAATGAGTCTTCACATATGGGGTTTCGTCGGTACTGACAGAGCCTGTGCGGGAACGCTCCCCAGCGTCCAATCAGAAAGCCTTTGGGAGCATCCCACAGTGCCTGCGTGCTGCCTTCCCGCCTTTCCCAACTGTCTCTCCTCAGTTCTTCTTTTTCCGCGGAGCCAACAGGTCGTGCTCCTGTCACCGCAGAAGAATTTCCTTACTTTTTCTTTATTTCTTTTGTGTTGCGTCTGCCTTCTTCGACGCTGTATCGGTACTGCCGGTCTTTGTTCTTTTCTTCTTGTAAAAAAAACCCCAAACCCCCCCCCTTTTTTCCGTTCTTTTTCTTCAGGTGCACTTGAGTTTTGGGCCTTAGGCCCAAAACTTTTTTTCCTTAAATATGGAAAAGCCTGCCTCAGGTTTTAAAAAGTGCACGAAATGTGGCGGTACTATTTCCGTCACCGACACCCATGACTGGTGTCTAAAATGTTTAGGTCCTGACCATTCCATAACAGATTGTGTGTCCTGTTCCATGATGTCTAAAAGAGGTCGGCAGAACCGAGCTGCCAAGCTCAGTACCCTGTTTCCCTCTGATGCGGCTTCGGTGGCATCGACGTCTTCCAGGGCTGCTTCTTCCTCACATGGATCTCAGGTAACTAAACATAACTCCAGCCGGTCCTCGAAGGGTAGATCTCCTTCTAAGCATCGAGATGCCTCTGGCCTTGCCCTTGAGGATTCTGCACCGGCAAAATTACCCCGGCAGGAGGCTTCGGCCTCTAAAGCATCATCATCTGGGTCCCAGGATGATCTCGATGGCGTGGCCTCGACAGATCTCCTGGTGCCATGCTCTGGGGTACCGGTGGAAGCCACCGGTACCGACTTCCAGGCATTGGCGGCGTCGATGGATCAGAGGATTCTGTCCATAGAAAGCAGTCTGGCGGCTTTCCTTGTGGCGTCGACGCCCGTGGTACCGCAACAGACTACTCCGCCGGTACCGGCTCTAACATTGCCATCGGTACTGGTCCCGGTATCGGTGGCATCGGCATCGGTGTCCACTATGCTGGTACTCTGTCCTCTGAAGCCCTCCGGTACCAATACCCCGATACCAGTTATTCCCGATACCGATCCCAGTCGGTACGGGTATCGGGCTCTGCAAGGGCATCTGGACAGACGATACTTCGATTCCTCTGAGGACCCTGAGGATTCTGAAGAGTCGGTCAATGCAGTGATGCTTCTTCCACAGGAGGAGTCCTCTCCTAAACGAAGGATGTCTCCTCCAGAGGATTTGTCTTTTCAAAACTTTATCAGAGAGGTGGCTCAGGGTCTCTTTATTACAGTGGCCCCTGAGACAGAGCCCAGAGCCAAGGAGTTAGATATTTTACAATATCCTAAAACTCCTAAAGAGGCAGCTACCTTACCTATTCATGAGATTCAGTATGATCTCATGTTGAGGATGTGGGAAGCACCTCTAACCACTTCTCCTCATTCTTGCAGGTTGGATACCATGTATCGTGTCCCTCCTTGTCCTGGTTTCCATAAAACTCAACTTCCTCACCACTCTATTGTGGTTGAGTCTGCAATGAGAAAGATTAGAAATGCCAAAAGACATGCCTCTAATCCTCCAGGACGTGAATGTAGAACCCTGGATGCTTTTGGAAGAAGAGTCTTCCAAGCTTCCATGCTTGCTGCAAGAATTAATTATTATAGTCTCTACATGGGAATGTTCCTAAAAGAAGTCACTGACCATTTGCAGACTTTAAGTCCTTTTATGTCTGAAGATAAAAGACAAGACTTTCTCACTGGGCTCAAACATGCCCAAGATATCTCCAAATTCTCCAACCGTGCAGCTTTCGACTCCTTTGAATCCGTAAGCAGAGCCTCAGCTATTGCCATAGGTGCATGTAGAATTGCTTGGCTTCAAGCATCTGATTTGGAGATTTGGGTTCAAGATGAATTGGGAAATATCCCTTGTACAGGTGAGAACCTGTTTGGCTTTTGCTTGCCAATCCTTACCAATCAGATGGATGCTGAAAATTCTGCTTTGGATAGGTTATCCAAATCCACAGCTGCTCCTGCTAAGAAAAGGTTGTTCAAGAAAACACCTTTTTCTAAAAAGGGAAGATTCTATCCGACTTATGGTCAGCGGGCATCTTCTGCAGCTCAGTTCCCTTCCAAACGTCAGCAATCCTCCAAACAGAGCAAAGCAAAGGCTGCGAGGCCTGCTCCAGCCCAGCAACCTCAGCCCCCTCAGGGCCTTTGACTTTCCGCTAGAGAACTTAGCCTTCCTGGCTCTAGAAGGACCAGAGCCCTCCACCATTCCAGGAAGGTTATGTCACTTTGCTCCCAGGTGGGGGCAAATTACAGCAGAGCATTGGACACTCTCCATCATAAGAGAGCACTGTTCCCTCTAAGCCAGGGGTCTCAAACTCAAATTGCTTTGAGGGCCAAATGAGGACTTGTAAAGTAACCCGGGGGCCGCATAAGACACGGGGCCTCATTTGCATAAATATTTGCATAATGTTACCATACACTAACTTTTAGTAAACATGCCTCTTTAATGAGTATGGATAAAGAAAGACTAAAAGATTTAGAAACAAGAAGACAATAATTAAACTGGGAACCCCAAAAGCCAAACTTGGAATGTACAACAACACTGTAGAAATAAAACTATAAATTAATTTCCTCTTGTACTAAACAAAGCGCAAACATTAATGATGCACATTTCCCAGAGCTGACATATTCCAGTTAATAAATTCAAAATAAAGAGATATTTTTCTACCTTTTGTGCATTTTTTTCAGTTGCAATTGTTCCAGCCACTTTATTATGGTTTCTTCATGTCTTCTGCTAACTCTCCATCGTCTGCTGTCCATTTGCCCTTTCTTCTCTCCTAGTTTTTTTTCCATTCTCTCTCTACATCTGCTTTAACATACTAATCTTTCTCCTTTTCCTCTTTCCTCATTCCTATTTCATCCACTCAAATTTTACCCCTCCATCCTCAATCCCCACTTACTCTCCCAATACCTGGCCAATTGTAGATTTGTCTTCTCTCCCAGACAAAATATTTTTCCCCTCTCCATTTCACTTTCCCAGCTCCATCCCATTCTAATCCTCCCCCAACATCAGCTCCCTTCTAGTTCCAGCCCCACCCAGCATCCGCTCCCTTCTAGTCCCCCCATCAGTCCATTTCCAGTCCTATCCTAGCCTCACCATCAGCCCATTTCCAATCCTAGCCCCCCATCAGCTCATTTCCAATCCTAGCTCCCTCCCCTCACAGCCCATTTCCATTCCAAGCCCCCCTCCCCATCAGCCATTTGCAGTTCAAGCCCCCCTTCCACTCAGCCCATTTCCAGTCCTAGCAACCCCCCCCAGCCCATTACCAGTCCTAGACCCCCCATAGCCCATTACCAGTCCTAACCTCCCCATAGCGCACTTCCAGTTTTTAAACCCCCCATCACCCCATTTTCAGTCTTCCCCCCCTTAGCCCATTACCAGTCATAACCCCCCCTGCCAATAGCCCACTTCCAGCCCTAACCCCCATTACCCCATTTCAGTCAGCCCCTCCATAGCTCATTACCAGTCCTAACTCCCCCATCAGCCCACCTCCAGTCCTTCCTAACCCCCACCTGCCCATTTCCAGTCCTAGCCCCCACCATAGCCCATTACCAGTCATAACCCCCCTGCCAATAGCCCATTTCCAGTCATAACCCCCCCCCGCCAATAGCCCATTTCCAGTCCTAGCCCCCACCATAGCCCATTACCAGTCATAACCCCCTGCCAATAGCCCATCTCCAGTCATAACCCCCCCTGCCAATAGCCCATTTCCAGTCATACCCCCCCCTGCCAATAGCCCATTTCCAGTCATACCCCCCCCTTGCCAATAGCCCATTTCCAGTCATAACCCCCCCTGCCAATAGCCCATTTCCAGGCATACCCCACCCTGCCAATAGCCCATTTCCAGTCATAACCCCCCCCTGCCAATAGCCCATCTCCAGTCATAACCCCCCCTGCCAATAGCCCATTTCCAGTCATACCCTCCCCCCCCTGCCAATAGCCCATTTCCAGTCATACCCCCCCCCTGCCAATAGCCCATTTCCAGTCATAACCCCCCCTCCTGCCAATAGCCCATTTCCAGTCATAACCCCCCCCCATCAACCCAGGTAAATTTAAAAAAAAACCTGGCTTCTGCTGCTGCAGCAGAAAATCAGCTGTCCCGCGGCCCCTTCCCCTCTGCGCCGAGAGCCCTGAGTTGTGCTTCATCTGCAGGTGCTTTTTAAGCCGCGAAGAGAGTATTTCCCTCTCGCGCGGCTTAAGCCTAGTCACTTTTCAAGCCTCACGAGAGGGAAATACTCTCTTCGCGGCTTGAAAAGCACCCGCTGATGGAAGCACTCTCGGGGATCTCCGGGCAGAGAGGAAGGGGCCGCAGGACAGCTGATTTTGCTGCTTGAGCAGCAGAAGCCAGTTTTTTTTTTTTTTTAATTGACCGTCGATTCTGCCGTTGCCACGGCGGCAACGGCAGCAGCAGAAGTCGTCGCGGGCCGCACAACGTTCTCTCGCGGGCCGCATGCGGCCCGCGGGCCGCGTGTTTGAAACCCCTGCTCTAAGCTGTGCGCGGGGCCGCGTGTTTGAAACCCCTGCTCTAAGCTGTGCGCGTGTGCACGCGCACACACCTCGCCGAGCAAGCGCACATACTTTACAACAGAGCGCACAAAAATTACAGCTCTGATTCTGATAGAAAACAACACAGACGTCTTAAAATTTAAAAGTTATGATTGTAATTACTAGAAATTTCCTGCTTCATTTAGTAATCGTCTATTTTCATTTAATTTCATTAAAATCAATGTGGTGTACATACTGTATTCTGATGTGTAGTCAAATTTTAAAGTATATAACTCCGAGTGTCGTCATGTGGCGCCCAAAAATTTAGCCTTCCTTCAAAAGTTGCACACAGTTGATATTTTATGCGCACACAGCCTACAGAAAATTAGAGGGAACATTGTAAGAGAGGGTTACAAACTTCATTTCTCAAGCTTGCCCTCTCTCACAAGAGTGCACCAGTTCAATTCTCCAACCTCCCTCCTCAGCCTGTTGGAGCAGGAGGTTGCCACTCTTCTCGCCCAGGGGGCAATAGAGGAAGTGCCTTTTCAAACAACAGGGCACAGGGTTCTACTCCCCCTATTTTCTTATTCCAAAGAAAACAGGGGGCTTCAGACCCATCTTAGATCTCAGAGAATTGAACAGATTCCTAGTCGAGGAAAAATTCAAGATGGTTTCTCTAGGAACTCTGCTGCCATACCTTCAAAGTCAGGATTGGCTTTGTTCTCTAGATCTCAAGGATGCGTACACTCATGTTCTCATCCATCCAACTCACAAAAGGTTCCTTCGGTTCCTTTTTCAGGAGAAGCACTATCAATACAGAGTGCTCCCTTTTGGTCTGGCCTCTGCACCAAGGATGTTCATGAAATGCATGGCAGTGGTAGCTGCTTTTCTGCGCACCCTGGGGATATTCATCTTCCCTTACCTGGACGACTGGCTCATTCGAGCTCCCACTCAATCAGAGACCAAGACTTCTCTAACCTGCACAATGCGTATCCTTCAGTATTTAGGGCTGGTAATAAACATCCCAAAATCCAATTTGATCCCTACTCAGTCCTGGAGTTTATTGGAGCGTTGCTGGATACCACAAGAGCAAGGGCCTATCTTCCCCTGGCCCGTTGCCTTCGCTTGGTGCAGTTAGCTTCTCAAGCAGAGTTGAAGCCTCTACTAACTGCTCGAGAGATGTTACAGTTGTTAGGCCACATGGCATCCACTGTACATGTGGTACCATATGCTCGCCTTCACATGAGGGCAGCTCAGTGGACTTTATCCACCAGTGGACCCAGGCATTAGGCCGCCTGTCAGACAAAATAGCAAACACAAGTCGCCTCGTTTTGTCCCTCCAGTGGTGGAAGTCTTCTCAAAACCTGTTGATGGGGTCCCCCTTTCAACAGCCTCTGCCCCAAGCAACTCTTACAACAGATGCTTCTCCAATGGGGTGGGGACCTCATCTTCAAGACCTCTCCACCCAGGGCATCAGGTCCCCACAGGAGAATTGTCTACATATCAATCTGTTGGAACTCAGAGCAATCTTCCTTGCTCTACGAGGTTTCCACACCCTGCTCAGCCACAAGACAGTCCTTATCTATGCGGACAATCATGTAGCCATGTTCTGTGTAAACAAGCAGGGAGGAACTGGCTCTCTGTCGCTTTGCAACGAAACTTTGCGAATGTGGGCCCTCACCAGAGAGCATCACATTCATCTTCTGGCAGTTTATCTTCCAGGTGTCCAAAACTCTTGGGCAGACAGACTCAGTCGAGTTCTTCTTCCACACGAGTGGTCCCTACATATGGACCAAGTATCCAAGATTTTTCAAATTTGGGGAACCCCGGACATAGACCTCTTTGCAAGTTCGTGGAATGCCAAACTTCCCCGGTTCTGTTCCAGAACTCTGGCTCAGGGAGCTCAGGCAAGGGATGCTTTCCTCCTTCACTGGGGTCAAGACTTCCTTTATGCCTTTCCACCCATTCCCCTAATTCCCAAAACCCTGTTCAAGCTTCAGAGAGACAGAGGCCACATGATTCTCATAGCTCCACATTGGCCACGGCAAGTGTGGTACCCTCTGCTTCTACATCTCTCTCAAGCACCCTCCCTGGAGTTAGGGTCTGCTCCAGACCTCCTCTCACAAGAGGACGGAAAGTTATGGCATCCCAATCCCCAGTCTCTGCATCTCAGGGCTTGGTTGCTGAAGGCCTAGATCTTCAGGATCTTCATCTTTCTCAACAAGTGAAAGATGTTCTTTTTGCTTCCAGAAAACCTTCCACTAGACGTTCTTATGCTTTCAAGTGGAAAAGGTTTACCATCTGGTGTTCTGGGAAGGGTCTTAACCCCCTTGCCATACCTCTGGAATCTTTGCTGGAGTATCTCCTTCATCAGTGGAGTGGAGTGGAGGAGTAGCCTAGTGGTTGGGGCAAGGTACTTCAGGCCGGAAGGTCGGGGGTTCAAATCCCACTAGAGGACAGCAACCTTGGGCTGGAAGGACTGGGGTTTCTAGTCCCACAGGTGCTCCTTGTGGTCTTGGGCAAGCCACTTAACCCTCCATAGCCCATGTTCCCTGTAAAATAGTTATCTCCAAGTTATAATGCCCTGTTCAATGTAATTTCAGTTTGTTCAATGTAAACCGCACTGAAGCAGAATAGCGCGGTATATAAGAGAATATAAATAAATAAATAAATCTGTCTAATGCAGGCCTTAAGACAAATTCAGTAAGGGTCCATTTGAGTGCTATTGCAGCTTCCCTTCAGCCTCTAAATGGACAACCTATTTCCTCTCATCCTCTTGTAGCAAGATTCATGAGAGGCCTCCTTTTAACAAAGCCTCCCATTAAACCACCCCCGGTGGCATGGGACTTAAACTTGGTTCTTGGTCAGCTTATGAAGCCACCTTTTGAACCTTTAGCTACCACCTCCTTGAAATATCTTTCTTGGAAGGTTATCTTTCTCATTGCAATCACATCAGCTCGCCGCATTAGTGAATTGCAAGCACTATTTATTTATTTATTTATTACAGTTGCTTATATACCGCACTATTCGGCATCAGCGCGGTTCACAGTATAACAAAGTGACCAAGACAAACATTCTGTTTGGTTTTACATCGAACAGGGGTATAAACTTGGATAACTGGGGTTGAACTATATACATGAACTATATACATGAAATAGGCTATATACATGACGTAAAAATCCTATAACAGGGTTGAATTGAACAATAGATAATGAGTCCGTTTCGAATACTTGTAGCTAATCCACCATATACAAGGTTCCATCATGACAAGGTGGTCCTTAGGACTAATCCTCACTTTATGCCTAAGGTGGTCTCGCCTTTTCACCTCAACCAGGAGGTCTACCTACCTGTCCTTTTTCCAGGGCCTCATGCATCAAGTGCAGAGAGGAATCTTCATACCCTGGACTGTAAAAGAGCTCTAGCTTTTTACTTACAAAGGACACAGCAACATAGAAAGTCTTCCCAACTCTTTGTTGCCTTCGATCCTTCTCATCTCGAACAACCACTCTCCAAGAGAACACTTTCTACCTGGATTGCCCAGTGTATTTCTTTCGCCTATCAGAGCAAGAACCTTTCTCTGGAGGGCCATGTCACAGCTCACAATGTGAGAGCCATGACAGCCTCAATGGCTCATCTGAACTCTGTGTCTATCGACGACATCTGTCGAGCAGCCACTTGGGCCTCGGTTCATACCTTCACAGCCCATTACTGCTTGGACAAGGACTCCCACCGGGATGCTTTGTTTGGTCAGGCTGTTCTTAAACACCTGTTCCATACTTAATCAACTCCTGCCCACCATCCCTCATGGGATGCCAGAGATCCATGTGGGGAAGTGTAGCCCTGTTCCAGGGACACACAACTTCTGGGATCTCTCCCTGGCATCTAAAGCTAGGGAGTCCCCATATGTGAAGACTCATTCCTGCTTGTTCCTGGAGATAGCACAGTTACTTACCTATAACAGGTGATCTCTGGGAACAGCAGGAATAAGTCTTCACAACCCACCCACCTCCCCTAGGAATTGTATCTCTCTATCTATCTTTCCTTTCCCTCTCTCTCTCTCTTTCTCTTTGTCTCAGCTTAAAACTCAACTGAGGAGAGACAGTTGGGAAAGGCGGGAAGGCAGCACGCAGGCGCTGTGGGATGCTCCCAAAGTTTTTCTGATTGGACGCTGGGGATCGTTCCCGCGCAGGCTCCGTCGGTACCGACGAAACCCCATATGTGAAGACTTATTCCTGCTGTTCCCAGAGATCACCTGTTACAGGTAAGTAACTGTGCTTTACTGCTGTCTATTAATCCGTTCTTTTCTTCTGGAATCCTTAAATAGTTGCTTTTTATTTATTTTTTGTTCCTTTTACAAAGTAACATTTTTAGCTTTGTACTAAATTGCTCCAAAAATGAATTGGAAACTCTATCTCCTTCTAAAAACAGCAGTTCCTTATCGTTCCTCTAGTCCAGCCCATTACCTGTGGGTAATCATGCCCCACCTGCAGCGGAGATTGAGCATGGGCAGCTGGCACCTCCCACCAGCCTCCAGTAATTGTCTCCCAGCAGCTGGAGCAGCATGATTCCCTAAGACTCGCTGAAGGAACAACTTTGACAGCTTGGATCTTTGGGTTCAGTTTGGCTGAAGGAGTTTTTCTTATTTGGCCTTTATCCTTTTATTGATTTGATCTTTAAAGTTTAAAGAAAAAAAACAAAAAACAGAGAGTGACCACAGTAAGTTTCACAGCTCCAATTTGGGAGCCGTGATCGAGGTAGAAGCCCTAGTTAGCAGGCAGGAGGCTCTGCACAGTAAATGTAAGCTTTCCTGTGCCAGTAAGAGAGGTACGCGAAGACTCGGGAGCCTAGTTGCAGGGTGAGGAATCATCAACACACAGGAGGCCTGTCACTCTTGCTACCTGAAGCCGAAGCTGTGGTAAGAAGGCTGAGCTTCAGCGCAGTGGCTTAGGTCCCCGGTGGCAGTTTTCTTGGAAGGAGTCTTCTCTCTCTGCCTTTTTTCAGCCGGGACACGCAAGTTAGTGCTAAGCCGGGAAGGATTGTTGGCATTGCACTGACTGCATGGTGTTACGTCTCCCTTTCCAGCTAAGTGTGGGAATGGCCACCATCTTCTGTGACCATGTTATTTGGGGGGGGGGGGCCTCTACAGACGCAGCAGGGTTTTCACTGTGTTTTGTTGGGGTTTTTTGTCTGGGGGCCTCTTCAATTGCATTTTAAGTATATTAAAAAAAAAAAAAAAGAGGAAAGGCGGTGAGTGAGCTGAACAGAGAACAGTGTGCAGAAAAAAAACGTTGGAAAGAATACAGGATAGATGATTCTGTCTGCGACTCTTGTGGGGGACCCAGCATTCCTTCCATATAAGCGTGTTTGGCATGTGAATCTTGCAGGGGTTTGGTCTCGATAGCCGGTTTCTGCTGTGGTTGTGAGGCCGAATCCTGCTCAGTTGAGGCTGAGCTTATTGAGAAGAGACTTGATAAGATCCAGGGGGCCTTGGGAGGTGTCGAGATCTCTTCTCAGTCCTCAAAGGTGTGCCCTGTGCAGTGACTGCTTCTGGGGGGGGGGAGGGGGAGGGGGTGAGATCGTGATCTCTCCCACAAAATCTTCAAAGGCAAGGATAAAAGAGTAGGTAAATCCTCCTCCTCCTCTAAGGGGGAGCCAGTGGAAGGGGGGTTCTCTATAGAATTCATCCTTCTCATGCATAAGGCCTTTTGTATGAGGTGGCGGGAGGTGGAGCTGCAGGGGGCTCAAGAAAAGCACAGAAACGTGGTGCTCCAGTGCCTCCCTCAAAGGATAGGGCGGAAGGGGAACTAGGGCCGAGCAGGCAGCGATTGAAGGAAGACCTCTGGGACGAGATAGGGTCACTGCACTCAGATTAGGCAGATGCCCTCCTCCAGGTCTGACTCTGCCTCCGGCCCGGCCTCCTGGTCAAGATCCCCCCAGGGGGAGGATTCTCACATTGTCTGGGTCTTCTGTAGGGAGGAATTGGGGGCCTTGATAGCCCATTCCTCAAAAGTACTTAATGTTTGGAAGGAGGATCTGTTAGAAGAACCATTGGAGCATCCTCTTTTTCAAGCAGAGGGCTTTTCCCTTGCACTGTATCATCCGGCGGATGATTCAGGATGAGTGGGATGTCCAGGAGGCCGCTCTTAAAGGTACACAGACAATGGGCCAGCTTTACCCTCTTCTGAATAGAGAGAGTGAGATTTTGCATGCCCCAAAAGTGGATGTGGTAGTCTCCGCTGTCATGAAGAAAAGCATGATTCCGGTGGAGGGCAGTTCAGCTCTCAAGGATGTCTAGGACAGAAAATTAGAGACCCTGTTTAAGCAGGCTTTTGATATTAATGCACTGTCCTTGCAGGCTTCGGTATGTGGCACCTTTGTAACCCGAGCATGTTTGCACTGGGCAAAAAGTATTTTGGAGAGCTCAGGGGAGACTCACCTCACCCACCGGAGGCAGCTAAGCTGGAGTCAGGAGCCGCTTACTTGGCGGATGCCTTCTACGACCTGATCAGATGCTTGTCTAAGAGTATGGCTTCGGTGGTAGCAGCTCGGCGCTATATGTGACTGCGAAACTGGTCAGCGGATGTCTCCTCCAAATCTTGTCTCAGTAAACTCCACTTTCGGGACAGGCTCCTGTTCAGGGAAGACCTGGAAAAGTTGGTAAAAGATCTGGGAGAGTCAAGAATGGAGAGAATTCCTGAGGACAAGCAGAAGCCCATTCAGTCCTCGGTCCCGGGATGGGGGCAACCAAGGGACTTTAGGTGGTTTCGTGCAGTGAGGATCTCACCAGGGCCGGCCCGTCCATTGAGCAAGAATGTTTTTTGCACAGGGCCCCGCGTTTCGGGGGGCCCCGCGCAAAGAACATTCTGCTTTTTCTTAATTCTTAAAAAAAAAAGCTGGCCGCTGGCGCCGCGGCGGATGGGAAGCAGGGGCTGATGGGAAATTTCCCATCTGCCCCTGCGGGCTTAATAGAAACGCGAGGGAGACTCTCCCCCTTCGCGTATCTGCAAGCCGGCAGAGGGGGGCTCAGCCGCGCCGGGAGAGTTCCGCCTGGCAGAGGGAGACCCGCGGGACACTCCATGCGGCGGCAGCGGCCAGCTTTTTTTTTTTTTTTTTAATTGCCATGAGCCGAGGGGGGCGGGTAGGACTGTCAATGGGCTAGGGAGGGAGGGAGGGGGGTTAAGATTGGCAGTGGGCTAGGGAGGGAGGGAGGGGGGTTAAGACTGGCAATGGGCTAGGGAGGGGGTTAAGACTGGCAATGGGCTAGGGAGGGGGGGTTAAGACTGGCAATGGGCTAGGGAGGGGGGGTGTAAGACTGGCAATGGGCTAGGGAGGGAGGGAGGGGGGTTAAGACTGGCAATGGGGCTAGGGAGGGAGGGAGGGTTAAGACTGGAAATGGGCTAGGGAGGGGGGGGTTAAGACTGGCAATGGGCTAGGGAGGGAGAGGGGGGTTAAGACTGGCAATGGGCTAGGGAGGGGGGGTTAAGACTGGCAATGGGCTAGGGAGGGAGGGGGGTTAAGACTGGCAATGGGCTAGGGAGGGAGGGAGGGGGGTTAAGACTGGCAATGGGCTAGGGAGGGAGGGAGGGGGTTAAGAACTGGAAATGGGCTAGGGAGGGGGGTTAAGACTGGCAATGGGCTAGGGAGGGGAGGGGGGGTTAAGACTGGCAATGGGCTATTGGGGGGGTTAAGACTGGCAATGAGCTAGGGAGGGAGGGGGGTTAAGACTGGCAATGGGCTAGGGAGGGGGGTGTTAAGACTGGCAATGGGCTAGGGAGGGAGGGAGGGGGGTTAAGACTGGCAATGGGCTAGGGAGGGAGGGAGGGGAGTTAAGACTGGCAATGGGCTAGGGAGGGGGGGTTAAGACTGGCAATGGGCTAGGGAGGGAGTTAAGACTGGCAATGGGCTAGGGAGGGAGGAGGTTAAGACTGGCAATGGGCTAGGGAGGGGGGGTGTTAAGACTGGCAATGGGCTAGGGAGGGGGGTTAAGACTGGCAATGGCTAGGGAGGGGGGTGTTAAGACTGGCAATGGGCTAGGGAGGGAGGGAGGGGGGTGGGGTTAAGACTGGCAATGGGCTAGGGAGGGAGGGAGGGGGGTTAAGACTGGCAATGGGCTCGGGAGGGAGGGAGGGGGTTAAGACTGGCAATGGGCTAGGGAGGGAGGGAGGGGTGTTAAGACTGGCAATGGGCTAGGGAGGGGGGTTAAGACTGGCAATGGGCTAGGGAGGGGGGGTTAAGACTGGCAGTGGGCTATGGGGGGGGTTAAGACTGGCAGTGGGCTATGGGGGGGGTTAGGACTGGCAATGGGCTATGGGGGGGGTTAAGACTGGTAGTGGGCTGATGGGGGGGCTAGGACAGGAAATGGGCTGATGGGAGGGGTTAGGACTTGAGGTGGCTGATGTGGTTAGGGCTGGTAAGGGGCTGTGGGCTGATGGGGGGGGGTTTAGGACTGGCAATGGGCTATGGGGGGGCTGACTGAAAATGGCTGATGGGGGGGTTAGGACTGGTAATGGGTTATAGGGGGGGCTTTAAACTGAAAATGGGGTGATGGGGGTTAGGACTGGAAGTTGATTGACGGGGGGCTAGGACTGGTAATGGGTTGGGGGGTTGCTAGGACTGGAAATGGGCTGAGTGGAAGGGGAGGCTTGAACTGCAAATAGCTGATGGGGAGGGGGCTTGGAATGGAAATGGGCTGTGAGGGAAGGGAGCTAGGACTGGAAATGGGCTGTTGCGGGGAGCTAAGATTGGAAATGGGCTGTGGTGGGGGCTTGAATTGAAATGGACTCATGGAGGGGCTAGAACGGGCAGGAGGCTCATGGGGGCTTGGACTGGAATTGGGCTGAGTGGAGGGGAGCTATGATTTGACATGGGCTGATGGTGGGGCTAGGAAATGACTAGAAATGGGCTGATGGGGGGCTAGGATTGGAAATGAGCTGATAAAGGGACTTGGACTGGAAATGGATGGGGGAGCTAGGACTGGAAATGGGCTGATGCAGGGACTAGAAGGGAATGGATACTGGGTGAGACTGGAACTAGAAGGGAGCTGATGTTGGGGGAGGATTAGAATGGGATGGGGCTGGGAGATTAAAATGGAGGGGGGAAAAATATTTTTTGTAGGAGGGATGAAAAATCTACAATTGGCCAGGTATTGGGAGAGTAATTGGGGATTGAGGATGGAGGGGTAAAATTTGTGTGGATGAAATAGGAATGAGGAAAGAGCAAAAGGAGAAAGATTAGTATGTTAAAGCAGATGTAGAGAGAGAGAGAATGGAAAAAAGAACTAGGAAGAGAGAAGAAAGGACAAATGGACAGCCAGGACGATGGAGAGTTAGCAGAAAACATCAGAAACCAAAGAAAGTGGCTGGACCAATTGCAACTGAAAAAAAATGCACAAAGGTAGAAAGATATCTCTTTATTTTGAAATGTATTAACTGGAATATGTCAGCTCTGGGAAATGTGCATCATTAACATCTGCGCTTTGTTTGGTACAAGAGGAAATTAATTTATAGTTTTATTTCTACATGTGTTGTTGTACATTCCAAGTTTGGCTTTTGGGGGTTCCCAGTTTAATTATTGTCTCCTGTTTCTAAATTGTGATTCCTTGTTTTGGTGATGGTCTATGTTCTGCATGTGTAACTGAGCTGAGGTATTCTGTTTATGTAATTCCTATTTGACGTTGCCACTTGTTCTCTTTCCCCAGTATTCTCTGAAATGTATTGTTTAATATTGCAGTGTTGCCTTTTGATAGGTAGGGTATGGTGCTTTGTGAGTCCTGGTAATGCTGTTAGGATACGGCGGGTTTGCTATGGGTTCTAAATGGGCAGCGTTTGTAGTAGTTCCTAATGTGCCTGGCGATTGGCACTGGATTATAGTAATGTAGAAATCTTTTAGTCTTTCTTTATCCATATACTCATTAAGAGACATGTTTACTAAAAGTTAGTGAATGGTAACATTATGCAAATATTTATGCAAATAAGACCACTTATGCAAATGAGGCCCCGCACCAAGTCTCCGCACATGGCCCCGCACCCCCCTTGGGCCGCCCCTGGATCTCACCATACAAGAGGGGGAATTTCCCTCTAGGGGGCAGGCCTTTTGAGGGTTTTGGGGGACTGGTAGAGAGTTATCTCCAGGAACAAGCAGGAATAAGTCCTCACATATGGGTACGTCGGTACCGACGGAGCCTGAGCGGGAAAGCTCCCCAGCTTCCCAGAAGGAAAGCTTTTGGGGCCTCCCACTGCGCATGCGCGCTGCCTTCCTGACCAACTCTCCTCAGTTCTTCTTTTTCCGCGGAGCCAGCAGGTCGTGTTCCTGTCACCGCTGAAGAAGTTATTTTAATTTATTTCTTTGGCCGCGTGTCTGCCTTCCCCAATTCCAGACCGGTACCGCCGGTCTTTTTTCCTTTATTTCTTAAAAAAATAAAATAAAAATCTTCTTTTTTTTCCCTCACTTGGTGTGTTAGTTCTGTGAGGCCTTTAGGCCTTCACTAATTCTCCATCATGGAAAAACAAGCCTCTGGCTTTAAAAAATGCACCAAGTGCAGCGGTACTATTTCAGTTACAGACACCCATGAATGGGTGTCTTACAAGGTTTGGGGCCTGACCATTCCATTCCGTATTGCCCATCCTGTTCTTTGATGTCTAAACGTGGCTTACAGAACCGGGCAGCCAAGTTTCACATGCTGTTTTCTACCGATACTCCAGCATCGACATCTTCGAGGTCTTCCTCTCCTGATGGATCTCAGGTAACCAAACATTCCTCTGGCAGGTCCTCAAAGGGCAAATCTCCCTCTAAGTATCGAGATACCCCTGGGCTTGACCCTGAGGACCCTGCCCCAGCCAAACAACCCCGGCGGGAAGCTCCGGCTTCCAAAGCTCCTCCTATGGGGTTACAGGTTGACATCGATGGCACGGCCTCGACCGATCACCTGTTAGACTGTTCTGGGATACCGGCTCAATCATCCGGTACCGACATCCAGACAGTCGTGGCGTCCATGGATCATACAGTTCAATCCATGCAGCAGGCCATTTTGGCTTTTATTAAGGCTGCAACGCCCTCGGTACCGCACCCTGCGGTACCGACTCCAGTTCCGGTACCACAACCGATATCGGTACCCATGCCATCCACATCGACCAGGATACCGATCCCGGTTCCGGGGTGCTTCCCGATACCGATCCGGTTCCGGGTACCCCCGATGTCGGTACCGGTCAATACGCTTATCCATCCCTGGAAGCAAACAGACGATACTTTGAGTCTTCTGATGATTCTGATTCATCAGATGACTCTGCTGAAGTATCCCTTACTCTACCTGAGGAGCCCTCTTCTCCAAAGAGGAGAATGTCTCCTTCAGAGGATTTATCCTTTCAAGACGTCGTCATTGAAGTAGCTAAAGGTCTTTCTATTTCTGTATCCTCTGAAAAAGAACCTAGAGCAAAAAAGTTAGACATTTTAGGATACTCTAAGGTTCCCAAAGAGGCAGTCACCTTGCCCATCCATGAAATTTTTCAAGATCACATGATGGACTTATGGGAGACTCCTCTCACCCTATCTCCACATTCTCGTCGTCTGGACACCATGTATCGTGTCCCCCTTCTCTGGGTTTCAAAAAACTCAGCTCCCGCACCACTCCATCGTGGTGCAGTCAGCTATGAAAAGGATCAAGAGTACTAAAAGACACTCTTCTACTCCCCCAGGAAGAGAATGTAGGACTCTGGATGCTTTTGGAAGAAAAATCTTCCAAGCAAGTATGCTTATTATTTATTATTTATTTATTTAACATTTGCTTCTATACCGCGCTATTAAAATCAGCGCGGTGTACATCAAACAAGCATACTACAATGTATACAAACAACATTGAGTTTTACAGAGAACAGGAAATTGAACATGGGAAGGAAACCAGGGGAACTAATACATATTAACTCAAACTATGTACAATACTTTAATGTAAATGGGTGTTGCATTAGTTTAGTGAAGCTAACCATTATCTGAGGAGATGATGTGCAGGGGCGGCAGGTATATGGGGGAATTTTGCAGGTTGTTGGATGTGCTTCTATCACTGGAGGTTTCTGAGTAATATTTTGTGAATAGGTGGAGTTTTAAAGCTTTTCTGAATAGTATGAATAGTATGAATCAACTCATACAGCCTCTATATGGGCATGTTTCTGAAGGAAATTGCATTAAAAATACGCCATTTTCTCCCCTTTATCCCAGAGGATAGAAAGGAGGAGTTCCTTCTTTTGCTGAAGCATACCCAAGATATTTCAAATTTCTCCAACAGAGCAGCCTTTGACTCCTTTGAGGGTGCTAGCCAGAGCCTCAGGTATTGCCATAGCGGCTCGCAGAATTGCTTGGCTCCAGGCCTCTAACCTAGAACCTGGTCCAGTATGGGTGGGAAATTTGCCCTGTACAGGTGAGAATCGTTTGGTAAGGAGTGGCCAAATCAAAGCCACTCAAATGGATGCAGAAAACATGCTGCTTAAGATAGACTTTATAAGTCTACCTCTACCCCTGTCAAGAAGAAATCTTTCAAAAAGCCCTTTCTACAAGAAGGCCAGATTTGCCACAAAATACTGGCCAACAATCTTCTGCAGCTCGCTTTGCTCCTAAGCGTCAGCAGCCTAAACAGGCCAGGGCAAAACCTGCAGGGGCTGCTACAACCCAACAGTTCCAACCCCCTCAAGGGTTTTTTGACTTAAAAACTAGAGAACTTAACCTTTCTGGCTCTAAAACATCCAGCAAACCTCTCACCATTCCAGGAAGGTTAATCATTTTTGCTCCCAGATGGGAGCAAATCACATCAGAGCAATGGACCCCTCTATCATCAGAGGAGGGCTACAAACTACATTTCTCCAACCTTCCTCCCATACCATGGTGAGAAGTTTCAATTCTCCCCTATCTCTCCTAGACCTTTTGTGTCAGGAGGTGACCTCTTCTCGCCCAAAAGGCAATAGAAGAGGTTTCTCTTCCTCAACAGGGGTAAGGTTTTACTCCCTTATTTTCTCATTCCCAAGAAAACAGGGGGGTACAGACCCATTCTGGATCTCAGAGAATTGAACAAATTTCTATACAAGGAGAAATTCAAGATGCTTTCTCTAGGTACTCTCCTTCCATACCTACAGTCAGGATTGGCTTTGTTCTCTAGATCTCAAGGATGCGTACACACATATACTCATCCATCCATCCCACAGAAAATTCCTACGGTTTCTGTTCCAGGGAAATCATTTCCAGTACCAGAGTACTTCCCTTCGGTCTAACCTCTGCTCCAAGGGTATTTACCAAATGCATGGCAATAGTAGCTGCATTTCTACGCGCCCTGGGAATTTTTGTCTTCCCATACCTGGACGACTGGCTCATCTGAGCTCCGTCTCAGTCCGAGGCTCAGACTTCCCTGGATCGCACCAGGCGAATTCTACAATAGCTGGACTTTTGATCAATCTGCCAAAGTCCCAACTCACCCTACTCAATCCCTAGAATTCATAGGGGCCTGGTTGGATACAACCACTGCAAGGGCCTATCTACCTCAGGCCCGTTGCCAACGTCTAGTGCACTTAGCCTCTCAGACTCAGTCCAGAAGCCACTTGACTGCCAGAGAGATGCTACAACGATTAGGCCACATGGCCTCCACAAGTGCATGTGGTGCCTTATGCTCACCTACATATGAGAGCAGCTCAATGGACTTTATCCCCCAGTGGACTCAAACATCAGGAGCTCTCTCAGACCAAATAGCAAACTCCAATCGTCTCTTTTGGTCTCTCCAATGGTGGATATCCACTCAAAATCTGTTGTTGGGGGCCCCCTTTCAACCATTGTTTGCCCCAAGCAACCCTCACAACAGATGCCTCCCAAACAGGTTGGGGGGCTCATCTCCAAGATCTCTCCACTCAGGGCACTTGGTCTCCACAGGAGACCATCCTTCATATGCAACCCTTGGAACTTCGAGCAATCTTTCTAAGCTCTCAAAGTTTTTCATACCCTCCTCAGCAACATGACAGTCCTTATTCACACGGACAATCAAGTAGCCATGTTTTACATAAGCAAACAAGGAGGGACTGGCTCTCTGTCGCTTTGCAACAAAGCTCTAAGATTATGGGCCTTCGCCAGAGAGCATCAAATCCATCTCCTGTCAGTATATCTTCCAGGAATCCAAAAACTCTTGGGCAGACAGACTCAGTCGAGTTCTGCTTCCACACGAATGGTCCCTGCACATGGATCAGGTACTCAGAATCTTCCAGAAATGGGGAACCCCGGACATAGACCTCTTTGCAAGTCCGTGGAATGCCAAACTTCCCCGGTTCTGTTCCAGAATTCCGTGTCAGGAGTTCAGACCAAGGATGCTTCCTCCTGCATTGGGGTGAGGGTTTCCTGTATGCCTTTCCACCCATTCCTTTGATTTCCCAAGACTATGTTCAAAACTCAAAAGGTATCAAGGGTCCATGGTTATCATAGATCCACGCTGGCCCAGCCAAGTGTGGTACCCTCTACTTCTGCATCTCTCCCAAGCCCCCTCCCTGGACTTGGGAGCGGCTCCAGACCTTCTGTCTCAGGAGGAGGGGACTTTGTGGCACCCAAACCCCAAGTCCCTTCACCTCAGAGCTTGGTTACTGAAGGCATAGACCTTCAACACTTCAATCTTTCGCAGCTATTGAAGGATATCCTACTCGGCTCTAGTAAACCTTCCAGTAGGCGTTCTTTCGCTTTTAAATGGAATAGGTTTTCCATTTGGTGTGTTTCAAAAGGGTTCTTAACCTCTGGCACTCCCATTGAATTCTCTTTTGGAATATCTCCTGCATCTCTCCAATGCAGGACTCAAAACGAATTCAGTAAGCGTCCATTTGAGTGTTATTGCGGCATCACATAAGCCCATCAATGGACAACCTGTTTCCTCTCATCCTCTTATTGCAAGATTCATGAGAGGCTTAACTTTAACTAAACCTCCCATTCGACCTCCTCCGGTGGCATGGGACTTAAACTTGGTTCTTGGTCAGCTTATGAAGCCACCTTTTGAACCCTTAGCCACTACCTCATTGAAATTTCTTTCCTGGAAGGTTATTTTCCTCAGTGCAATCACTTCAGCTCGCCGCATCAGTGAACTGCAGGCCTTAGTGGCGAATCCACCTTATACAAGGTTCCATCATGATAAGGTAGTCCTTAGGACAAATCCTCACTTTATGCCTAAAGTGGTTCTCACCTTTTTCATCTGTAATCAAGAGGTATGTTGACCTGTCTTTTTTCCAGTCTCAATGCTACAGTGCACGAGGAGGGCGAACTTCATACTCTAGGACTGTTAAAAGAGCCATATTGCCTTTACCTCCACAGGTACCACAGCAAACCATCGAAAAGTCTTTCTCAGTTTTTTGTTGCTTTTGATCCTTCTCATTTAGGGACTTTCCAGTCTCCAAAAGAACACTCTCCAATTGGATTGTCCAGTGTATCTTTTTGCTTACCAGAGTAAGAACCTTTCTCGGGAGGGCCATGTCCACGCTCACCCAATGTTGAGGGCCATGGACACACTCTATGGCTCATTCTAAAACTCTGTGTCCATTGACCAGATCTGTCGAGCAGCCACCTGGGCCTCGGTTAATATCCTTTACAGCCCATTACCGGGATGCCTTGTGTGGTCAGGCTATCCTCAGACACCTGTTTCCATTCTTGAACCAACTCCAGCCCACCCTTCCCTGAATGGATGCCTGAGATCCATAGGAAGATGTAGAACCTTTTCAGGGTCTGCATACCCTTCAGGGGATCCTCCCGGCATACTTAGCTAGGGAGTCACCATATGTGGAGGACTTTTCCTGCTTGTTCCGGGAGATCGCACAGTTACTTACCTGACAACAGGGTGATCTCTGGGGAACAGCACGGAACTTAGTCCTCCACAACCCGCCCACCTCCCCTAGGAGTTGTATCTCTCTCTCTTCTTCCTGTCTCTCTCTATATGTCTAAGCTATAAACTCGAAACTGAGGAGGAGTTGGTCAGGAAGGCGGGGAAGAGCAGCGCGCAGGCGCCAGTGGGAAGGGCCAAAAGCTTTCCTTCTGGGAAGATGGGGCAGCTTTCCCGCTCAGGCTCCGTCCCGGTACGACGGACCCAATATGGGAGGACTAATTCCTGGGCGGTTCCCAGAGGAGCACCTGTTACAGGTAAGTAACTGCTTTCTCCCGGGACAGCAGGGAATCAGTCCTCATTACTCTTCCACCGCCCCTTAAGAGTTATGTCCAGATTCGATTACTGCAATGTAGTCCTAGCTACATTTACCATATTACAAACTCCAAACATCTTCAATTTACTCCAGAATACAGCTGCTCGTCTAGTTACCAATGCTCGAAAAATGGAGCATGTAACACCTCTTCTTTTGCAATCTTCATTGGCTGGCCACTCTGCTTTAGATTCAAAATAATATAACCTCAAGGTCATCTACACATCAAATCCGCTTTATTTAGCAAATCTTATTTCTCTCCACACTCCCTACCGACAAACTGCGCTCGGACATGGGAACCGACTGTCTCTAACCGTCCCAGTCGTAATCTCAATTAGAACAGAGACGTCATGGCTGCTTTCTTTTTTCTTGGACATTCGCTAGGAACACCTTGACCATATTCCCTCCAGCTGGAATCCTCATACCAAAAATTCAAAACATCATTAAAGACACATGTCTTCCAACAGGCTTTTGACCTCCCCTCCCATAGTCCTGCTTAATTGCTGTTTTTTCAGACTAGCTCTAACGCTCTATTGGTTATTCTTTCCTTTCCTATCATACAATGGAGTTATTTTCCTTTTCCTAGCGTTAGCATATTTGAGTGTAAACCGCTCTCATGTTTCGACAAGGGCAGTAGTATTTAAAAGTATGGAATGTAAAAATAAAGATTAAAAGTTACTATTCTTATCCTTCCATTGCCATCTGCGTAATAGGGCTCTAGCTATGGGACCTGGACTGAGCAAGATGGCACCTTTGGGCGGGGGAAGGAAAGAACCATGCATTGACGTAGCAGCAAGCCCAAAGGCTTTCTTTGAAAGCTGGGGAATTGCTCTGCTCGTGGCGCTGTCGGTGCCGAGGTCACCCATGACCGTGAGGACTGATTTCCTGCTGTTTCTGGCGAACATCTGTAAACAGGTGAGCCACCCGCTTTCCCAGCCTGTGGTCCATGAAACACCTGTGTGTCCTGAGAATGGTACATGAGGGGAGGGGAAAATTGCGGGTACACACAACTGAGAAGAGAGACTGGAGGGAACTGGCTAGGGAAAGGAGAGAAGCGAGAGGATAATGGGGATCCTAGCTGGAAGGAGAAGGAGAGAGAAAAATAGAGCTATTGGGATAGGACCTGGAAATGAGGGGAGTGGGTCTGGAAAGATAGCTAGCAGAGATGAGCTGGGGAGGTCCCTGAACATTTGGCGATTTAAGGGTCTACACAACAAGAAGTACGGATTGGGAACCTCTGCTCTTAAATGAAGGGAATAGACTGGGGAATAAGCTAAGGAGCTATTTTTTTACAGAAAGGTTAGTAGTGATGACTTAG
Source organism: Ichthyophis bannanicus (assembly GCA_033557465.1). Lineage (NCBI taxonomy): Eukaryota > Metazoa > Chordata > Amphibia > Gymnophiona > Ichthyophiidae > Ichthyophis > Ichthyophis bannanicus. The sequence goes on along the minus strand of CM066044.1, from coordinate 39,863,814 downwards.
AAAACAATTTCCGTAGTGGACCCTAGGCGGTGATAGGGACAAGGACTGGTTATAATTCCAAGAGCATAAAGAAAAGAAGAGGGAATTGTAAAAATCGAGCAGGTGTGCATGGGACCAGACTGCATGGGACTTATGGTCTTTATCTGGCTTTCATGTGCTGTTTACTGGTGTTTGTCACTTGCATCAAATCACTTTCATAACTGCAACATGCAAATCAGGTTCACGCTTATTGTAGCCACCATGTTAATGCATAATTTGGAAAGGTGGTCACTGATTTTAAAACTGATTTTGTTTCCCAGATCTCAGTTATTTTTTTCGTAAGTGATAATGATGTGTGGATTTTTATAGTTAATGAGTGGGCTCTTGGTTAAAAAGTAATTTTTGATAGCCTTTGACCAAAGGAAAATTACCATACTGTATTCTGAGCCTATTTTACCTTTTTTGGAGTTCCAGTTCATTCAGAACCAGGGCTGCTGAAGATTTTGGTGCACGTAGAGACTATGCAGGGATTTTCAGCTGTGCTTCTATATTCATCTAATTTCCATTTCAATTCATGCACACCCATCCTTATGACCTTTTTTGTCTGGGTTCAGATACATATTTAAAAATGAAAACAAGAATGACATAATGCAGGTAAGACAACAATACTTAGATTCATTTATTGACAAACAGCACGTCAGGTGGGTGGGGGTAAAGAGGGGGACTATCGCACCATGGTTCTTTCTAGAATCCCTCTCAGTCATGGAACATTAATTCAGGCCATTACGTGTCGCCCTTGCATGATGAGCTAACCACGCCATGAACTGTGAACAATGTCTCCCGTAAGAGAATACCTTAACCAGAAATCCACCAAAAGGTCCACTCTGCCATGCGATAAGACCAGCCCCCATTTTTCATTTTTTCTTTTAGTACTTGGTGATAAGCTTTTGGTATTTTTTAAAATCACTCTTGAGGTTTGGGGCCGAAAATATGGCCGCTATATATAAGAAAAGTAATGGGGATTGGCATTGAATTAGACAGATTGTTAAAAAGGGCATTCCTAGAGTATTTACAACAAATATTTTGTTTGTGTGTGTTTTTACAGAATTCTGTGAGAAATCCTGTCACCTGATTGCCCTTTGTGAAAAATGTTATAATGACATCAAATCCTCCCAGTGTGGGGGGGGGGGAAAATGGTAAGAACTACTATTGGGTCCCTCAAAACTGCCTGGCTCACCTGTTGTGTTAGAGAATATATGTTACATAAGAGCAGCTTTAGAAAAAAAATGTGAAAAGGCAGAATTTCTGGGAATTGTTCTGCTAGACCAATACAGACACAATTAACAGTTTCCCTTATCGCTTCTCTCCCTTGGGCCAGTCAAGGGCAAGGATAGTGGTTGTCAATCCCCTTTAGCAGGGGCTGAGGACTGAAAGAAACTTCATAAAACTTGCGGACAGGCTAAGACACTCTGCCTCTGACGTCAGTTGCTACCAGGCTTTCAGTCCTCAGCAAGCTGAAGAGGATTGATGCTGGGACAGTGCTCCTACAGATTTGCAGTAATTTTCTTATTTTGGTACTGGTCCTCAGTTATAGCTTTTTGGCTCTGCAGCAGGGCCTAAGACGCTATATTTCTCTGTGCTGTTTCACTCTGGAGTGCAGGGTCGGCCAAGGTGTACATTTCTCATTTACCCTCCGGAGAGTTCCCAAGTAGTACGACGACCCATGCCTGTTTGTTCTGGCGGAGTGAGAATGTGTAGACGCCTGCCTTCTCTAGCGGGTCTCTCTAGCGTCAGTTAAGATTGGTCCGGGGAGCCCCCAGTCATCCTCTGACCTTCTCAGTCTGCTGCGTTGCCGCTACTCCAGCTCGCAGCCGGGGAAGCTAGGATGCGCCAATCCGTGCGGGGCCTGCAATCTCCTCAGGTGAGCTCTTGTCGTTCGGGGACGGCAATCTGGTCATGTCGGGACGGTTTTTTTGCGTTGTGGCGAGGCACTTTTTCGCTTGTGCGCACTCCGGCGCGGCCGTGTTTCTTTTTGGGGTTCCCTTTGGGATCGGGCTTGTCTCGCGCGCTTGTGTGGCTCTTGTTTTTTCCCGGCACGTTTTCACATGGAGGGAAAGAATCTCTTCAGTCAGAGAAGGCCTGTATACTAGCCTCCGAAAAAGGAGGGAAGGGTGGCCATTTTGACTGAGCCGTCAGTTTCGCCCGCAGGGTCCTCATAAGCCTGGGAAGCGCAAATCCAAATCTGCCTAGGAGGCTACCGTCCCTACTATAAGCTTACACAGAAGGTTCTTCCTGAGCCTCAGGAAGGGCTGTCTGCCTTTTTTTCTCCAGAATTTATTTTGGCACTCCATAATGCCTTTTTATTAAAAGCTTCTCAGTCAGCCTCTCCTTCTACTGGTTCCTTTGAGCTCAGTCAGCCAGTCAGGGAGGCAGTGGACCCTGGGGAAGGTACTTCCCTGTCAGGGATGCAGGCTCAGTCCGGATTAGACCCGTTGGAGCCTCTGGTCAAGACCATCAGTTTTTGGAGGACGGTGAGCTCTTCTCTGACCCTGGCTTAGACGTGGGGTCAGGGGAGCTTGAGGAAGGAGAGATCGCTCCGGGCGACGATCCTAATGTTGTTAAGGTATTTCGGAAGGAGGAGCTGGGAGCGCTTATTTCTCAGTCTTTATCTGCTTTGAACCTGCTTCTTCCTTCTGTTTCTCAGGAACCTCTCGAAGATCCCTTGTTGCAGGGATTTAAATCTGAACAACGCTGTTTTCCTGTGCACCGTGTCATAAAGCAGATGATTGAGTCTGAGTGGGAGTAGTCGGGCTCTGGCTCGTCTCTATCCAGTGCCTCAGGAGGAGAAGGATCTCTTAAAGATGCCTAAGGTGGATGCTTTAGTGTCTGCAGTCACTAAGAAGACCACCATTCCGGTAGAGGGAGCGGCGGCTCTTAAAGATCTACAGGATCGGAAGCTGGAGGTTCTCCTCAAGCAAGCTTTTGATTCCAGCGCCCTTGCACTGCAGGCTTCCATTTGTGGGGCGTATGTGTCCAGAGCTGCCATCCGTTGGATTCAGGGGGATACCTCTGCGGCTTCGCCAACTGCTTCTTCTCCGGAAGGGGTTAAATTGGAGTCGGCGGCGGCTTACCTAGCAGATGCCTTCTATGATTTGGTGAGAATTGCTGCGAAGTCCATGGCCTCGCTGGTGGTGGCTTGGCGTTTTCTATGGTTGCGTACTTTGGGCTGCTAACGTTTCATCCAAGTTGCGACTCAGCAAACTGCCCTATAAGGGTAAGTTGCTCTTTGGTGAGGCCTTGGAAAAGATTGTTAAGGACCTCGGGGACTCCAAGGGGGGTCGTTTGCCGGAGGATCGTCCTTGGGCGTCGAGAGGAGGTGCCGGTCAACGAGGTCAGGGTAGAGATTTTCGCCGGTTCCGCGGTGTTTGCTTTGCTCCATATCCCAGGAGCTGTTTCGGTGCTCGCGGTCAGTCCTTTCGCGGAGCCTGAGGGTTTGGTAGATCCTCTTTACCGCCCAGCAGACCTCTGCGAAGAAACCGCAATGATGGTTTGCTGGTCCAGGCCCCGATCCCTGTCGGCGGCCGTCTACAGAACTTTTTCTCGGCCTGGACCGCTGTAACCTCGGACAAATGGGTATTAGAAATCATTCAGAAGGGCTATGCGCTAGATTTTGCTCACCACTTGGCGGACGCCTTTGTGATGTCTCCTTGAGCTTACGGTCCAAAGAAGGACATAGTGGCCGACCCTCTGGCTCGGCTTTTGCAGCTCCAAGCAGTGGTTCCGGTTCCTCGCGACCAGTGCGGCTTCGTCGGTACTCGATTTATTTTGTGGTACCCAAAAAAGAAGGATCTTTTCGGCCGATTCTGGATCTCAAGCATGTAAACCGTGCCTTAAACGTTCCGCATTTTTGGATGGAGACGTTGCGGGCCGTTCTTCGAGCCGTGCAGCCGGGCGAATTCCTTTCGGCCATAGATCTCACGGAGGCTTATCTGCACATACCCATCAGGGCCGGTCACCAACGATTTTTAAGATTTGCCCTTCCGATGGGTCATTTCCAGTTTCGGGCGTTGCCATTCGGTCTAGCGACTGCTCCTCGAACCTTCACGAAAGTAATGGTGGTAGTTGCGGCGGCCCTGCGGAAGGAAGGAATTCGGGTACATCCGTATCTCGACGATTGGCTGATCCGGGCGGAGTCCCTCTCGGCTTCGGTCGCGGCGACTGCCCGCGTGGTTCAGCTTCTGGAACAGCTGGGTTGGGTCATCAACCATGCGAAGAGTCACTTGCAGCCAGTACAGCAGCTTGTGTATCTCGGAGCCCATTTCGACACGGCAAGCGGTTCGGTCTTTTGCCCGAGAGCAGAGTGCAGAAGATTTTGGAGCAAGTGTGGGTTTTTTTGCAGGTTCCCACTCCTTCGGCGTGGACCTATTTACAACTTTTGGGGTCCATGGCGGCGGCCTTAGATCTTGTCCCGTGGGCCAGAGCGCATATGCGGCCTCTGCAACAGGCTTGCTCTCCAGGTGGTCGCCTCAGCTTCACCCTCTCTCACGGCTGCTCGTCTGTCCGGAGCTGGTGCGTCAAAGTCTGTTCTGGTGGATGGATCCCACGCATCTACGAGCGGGGGTTCCTTTGCAAGATCCAGCATGGGTGCTCGTGACCACAGACGCCAGTCTTCGGGCTGGGGTGCTCACTGTCTGTCTCAGATTACTCAGGGCACTTGGTCCGAAGAGGAGAGTTCTTGGTCGATCAATCGCTTGGAACTCCGAGCTGTGCGTCTCGCACTCCTTCATTTCGCACTCTTGGTCAAGGGGACGGCGGTTCGCGTTTTTTTTTCCGTCAATGCGGTGACGGTCTCCTATATCAATCAGCAGGGGGGCACGCGCTGTGCTCTGTTGCTCGCCGAATGTCAGGAATTAATGATTTGGGCAGAGAATCATCTGATAGCCTTGTCGGCGGCGCACATGGCGGGCAAAGACAACGTGCAGGCCGATTATCTGAGTCACCATGTCCTCGATCCCGGGGAATGGGAGTTGAACGCGGCGGTCTTTCACGATCTTACCCTTCGTTGGGGGCAGCCGGTGATGGATCTCATGGCTACTTTCGCCAATGCCAAACGACTCGGTTTTTTCAGCAGGCGCAGAGAGCGCATGTCGGAGGGGCTGGACGCGTTAGTTCAGCCCAGGCCGCCTGTTCCGCTCCTGTACGTGTTTCCTCCGTGGCCGATGCTGGGTCAGATCATTCGGAGCATCGCCAAGCACCCAGGTGTGGTGCTTCTGATTGCGCCGGATTGGCCTCGGCGTCCTTGGTATGCCGATCTGGTTCGGCTTTTAATAGATTCTCCTTGGCGACTTCCGGTCCGAGTCAATCTGTTGCATTAGGGTCCGGTTCTCATGCCGCAGGTCGATCGCTTCTTGCTTACGGCTTGGCTCTTGAAGGGAATCGTTTGAGATGTAAAGGTTACTCAGATTCCGTAGTGGCTACTCTGCTACGTTCTAAACGCTCTGCCACTTCGCTAGCCTACGTTCGAATCTGGCGCGTTTTTGAGATTTGGTGCGCGCAACGAGACTTTTGGCCGATGTCTACCACTTTACCGCATCTACTTTTGTTTCTTCAAGAGGGTTTGGATAAGGGCTTGGCTCTTAGCACGCTGAAGGTGCATTTGGCCACTTTGTCTTGCTTCAGAGGCCCGGTGCAGCATCGCCGTCTCTCGGGACATGTTTTTTTTCGTGCCGCACGGCTTCTTCGGCCTCCGCGGCGTCCGGTGGTGCCGCCTTGGGATTTGAATGTGGTCTTGGAGGCGTTAGCACGTCAGCCGTTTGCCTCGGCTTCTTTGGAGCGTTTGAAGGAGTTCTCCTGGAAAACGGCTTTCCTCGTGGCCTTGTGTTCGGCTAGGAGAATTTCTGATTTGCAAGCGCTTTCTTGTCGAGAGCCCTATCTTCAGTTCTTACCGGAGAAAGTGCTCTTGCGTACTGTTCCTTCTTTTCTCCCTAAGGTGGTTTCCGCATTTCATGTTAATCAGTCTGTGGCGTTGCCCATTTTCTCAGACCTTTCGACCGCCAATGGATCGGGTTCTTCGAAATTTGGATCGGGGACGTGTCTTGAAGGGTTACCTTCGGGTCACTAAGTCTTTTCGTAAGTCCGATCGGTTGTTTTTGCTGTTTGCGGGATCCCGAAAAGGGCATGTGGCTTCGAAGTCCTCCATTGCTCGCTGGGTCAAGCACGCCATCGTGGCAGCGTATGAGGCTGGTGAGCAGGTTCTGCCTTTGGGACTCAAAGCTCACTCCACTCGTGCTCAGGCGACTTCCTGGGCGGAGTATGCCTTTGTTCCTCCAGTGGATATTTGCAGAGCGGCGACGTGGTCTTCACTTCATACCTTTGCCAGGCATTACCGGTTGGATGTGCACGCCAGAGAAGATGCGAAGGTGGGGGCTTCTGCCTTGATAGCAGGTCTTGCAGGGCCCTCCCGAGTTTAGGTACTGCTTTGGTACTGCCCTACCTTCCCTGGACTGGCCCGGAGAAGCGATAAGGAAGATGAAATTAGGCCTTACCTGCTAATTGTCTTTCCTTGAGCTCTCTCCGGGCCAGTCCAGGGCCCGCCCTTTACTTTCTCTTCTCTGTCTGTCACGTTTCCTGCCTCTAAGAGTGACAACGAATCAGATTGCTAGGTAGACGTGACTTGGGTGCTCCTTTGCCTTCTCTGAGGAGACGTTTGTTTCCTTCAGTTTGGGTTTTTGGTTTACATTTACTGCAAAAGTATTAAAAAAAAAAAAAAAATTTGTAAAAGGGGACAATCGGGGATTTTCCTCTTCGGCTGCGCCCTGTTGGCGTTTTACGGTGTTCTTCGGTACTGGGAAATGTGGAGTCTTATCACTGTTTTTAGGTGCCTGTTTGCTGCTTTGTCAAGAGAAGACTGGTACATTGACGTCAGAGGGAGTGCTTAGCTTGTCAGCAAGTTTTGAAGTTTCTTTCAGTCCTCAGCTGCTAAAGGGGATTGACAACCCTACCTTCCCTGGACTGGCCTGGAGAGAGCTCAAGGAAAGACAATTAGCAGGTAAGGCCTAATTTCATCTTATACCACACCTTTTGTTATAAAAAATGCAAAGTGGCTTATAGTCTGAGGTGCTGAAAGGAACACCAATAACTGATAGGATAGATGAGATGGATTGACAGACAGATGCATGCGCATGTTTTGTGTTCAGTAAATAGACATACAGGCTGATGCAGAAAGCTAGCGCGGGCTTTGCAAGCCCATAATGCTACATTTAAGCACATTTTAGCAATTTATTTATTTTATTTAACAACTTTTATATACCGCACTATTCATAATCAGCGCGGTTTACATAGAACAAGAAAACATCAGACAAGATACAATTATCTGTTTTTTTGTTTACATATACAGGAACAATAACTTGGGTAACCGGTAATTATTTACAACAAAT